>PVHT021183528.1:18040988-18092817 GCA_004024745.2 Catagonus wagneri | reverse complement strand
CTCTCTCACCTTTTTTTTTTTTTTCTTCACTTGTTCTACCCAGTTATTTCAAGGGTTTCTTGCAGTTTTTGGAGGTTTAAATTGATCAGCATTCAGATGATGATTTGTCCAACTTGTTTTATATTTAGATGCGTTTTTTGATGTATTTGTGGGAGAGGGTGAGCGCGACCTCTTACTCCTCCGCCATCTTGCCGCCTATCTCGTGACTTCTGTGACAAATCATTTCTGCCAGTTCATTTTGTGCTTTGCATTTCCTTTTCTGTACTGATGCTGCCTTTTTGTTTTCTTGTTTTCCTTTGGGCTTCTCACTATTTTCTTCCTCCTTTTTTGGAATATTGAACATTCCACTTCTTGTCATTTAGGAGGTTATTCTTAAATTTTTAATATGTGCACTAACCTTCAAGTCTATCATTAACAAATACCTTTTCCTCCTCTTAATACAATATTTTATTGGAATAATTTACCACAGCTTCTATAAGTTTTGATCATGATTTTAGATGTTTTATTGCTAACTTATTTTTTATTACTCAATGAATTTATTACATTTATAGTTGTACAATTATCATCACAACCCAATTTTATAGCATTTCCATCACAAACCCCCTGCCTATCCCCCTCTCCCCCTAACCTGTCTCCTTTGGAAACCATGAGTTTTTCAAAGTCTGTAAGTCAGTATCGGTTCTGTAAAGAAGTTGATTGTGTCCTTTTTTTAGATTCCACATGTAAGTGATAGCATTTGAGGTAGGTGTCTCACTGTCTGACTTCACTTAGCATAATTTAGGTTCATCATTGTTGCTGCAAATGCTATTATTTCTTTCCTTTTAATGGCTGAGTAATATTCCACTGTGTATATGTACCTCATCTTCTTTATCCACTCCTCTGTCGATGGACATTTAGGTTGTTTCCATGTCTTGGCTATTGTATAGAGTGCTGCAATGAACATTGGAGTGCATGTATCTATTGCTGATTTCTTTAGAATTCAATACGTGTATCTATTTCTTGGTTTACTTTTCTTTATTGCATCTCAGACCTCTGATTTGAGATATCCGTCCTTTCTAATGAAATGCATCCTTTGACAATTCCTTTGTGCTGGTCATACTCTTTCCTTTTTGGTTTGCTGAAGATTCTATTTTGCTTTATTTCTTGAATGCTAGTTTAGCTGTGCACACAATTCCAGATTGATAGTTATTTCCTATTAGCACTTCAAATTTATTTCACTGTCATCTGGCTCCCATTTACAGCCTTTAAAGTCTGATGTCAGATTGTCACTGCTTTGAAGTCATCTTTTCTCTGCCTGTAAACTGCCTCTGCTTTCTACATTTTTTATTCAGTATCTTTCCCTTCCTTCCCTAATTAGAATTCACTGTGCTTTCAGAATCTGAGCATTGTATCCTTCATCAATTCTGGGGAATTATCAGTTGATCTCTCTATAAATGCTGACTGTTTTTCTCTTCTTTCTTTGGTTGTCCAATTAGGCGTATGTTGGACCTTCTGTCTCAAGCCCTCTTCCATTTTAATTTGGTTTTATACATTGAAGATTCAGAGTGATATCTTTGGCTTTTCTAAATCATTTTTTGTCTCTTCTGACTTTTGCTGAAGGAGTTTTTGTTTCCTCAGTGTGTGCAGTTTTTTAGTGTGAGCTCATATTTAACTGCCCTTATCTGTAGGAATCCTGAGAAGCCTGGCTTTTTGGAAAGTTTACTCCTCCAGTGAGACATGGGTTGGCTTCTGCCAAGTACCCTGCAGTACTTTTGAGGTGATATCACTTCAGTAAGTGTTCAGTGTTAGAGGATCCTGGATCATGTAGTTATGATAAATGCAAATCCTGAAGCTGTGTGAACACAGGTTGATCTATGGTTAGAGCCACACAGAGGCCTTTTCTTGCTGATCTGAGGCCCAAACAAGTTTCCTTGTTGCTTTCCCTTGCTGGTCAGGTTTTTCCCTAGCACATCCTTTCACTAAGAGTATAATTTTTGAGGATCCTGTTACCTTTTTGCCAAATGGCAGTACAGTTGATCCTTGAACAATGATGTGTGTATATTAATCCACTAATAATTATAGTTAGCCCTCTGTATCCATGGTTCCTTTGCATCTGTGAATTCAACCAACTGTGGACCCTGTAGTACCGTTGTATTTACTGCTAAAAAATATCTGTGTATAAGTGGACTCATGCAGTTCAAATCCATGTCGTTCAGGGGTGAACTGTATTTGACTTCGGTTTGAGCTTAAGCCTATAAAGTTGTAGATTTTTACTTCCCATTTGGGCATATGTCTCTGGTATGTTCAGGCTGTTGAGACCCAGATTACCAGGAAATCCTTCATTGCTTGGTCACGCATTTATTGTAATTCCAGTGATTTTTGCAGGCACATCTGCCAGGCCTCTTTTATTTCCCATATTGGCTGTGTCTCTTTTAAGGTCACGGATATTCGTCCCACAACTTGAGTAATGTTTTCCTAGGGTTAGGTCAAGATAGGACCTTGTAATGTTCATGCAGTTCAAAAATTTATCATTATGTTTGGGCCCCTTGGCAAGTGGAAGGAATGTTGATACCATAAAAGATGTTTCACTATAAAATTTATGCATAAAATGATTCTTTTTAAAAAAAATCTGAGTTACATAAGAGTGTGTACACAGGAAGGAGCAGCTTGTCTTTGGATAGGTTGGCTGTCCTTCTCTCTCCTGGCTACTTAACCTCTTAACAATTTAGACGATGCTCTCAATGCTTTGCCTCAAGGGCTCTGGCTGGCTGAGTGTCCTTCAGTAACTTTATCAGGGATCCAGAGGAGCCTGGAAACCCAGTTTAATGAAATGTACAGATGATGCAAAGAGAGAGAAACGTTTCATCGTCAGTGGGGACAGGAGCTCAATAGCAAGAGGAAAAACAAATGCTCCGGGCAATAAATAACACCAAGAGAATATGCCTGAATTTGGACTAGAGAAAATTAATGTACCTTTTGGAAAACTGATCTGCAGTGATGCTCAGAGCAATGATCCTAGAGGGAATATTGGTTCCAGAGAAGAAATGTGAGAACAAAGGATGGGGAGTTAGGCTGTAGTTATTTTCAGCTAATCAGTCATTAGCCTAACAACAGGGAGTGGGGAAGTTTTAGTCTGTCTTGTTAATGATAAAAAAAAATTTGTTAACCTTGTCTAACAACATAAATACTCTGAGAGTGCTTTACTCCTTTTAACATGTTTACATCCATCATCATAGGTTGTTATGCTCAATTTTATAAGACATTCTCCCTGTGAGCTCCCAAAGCATGAATTAGAGGTGCACTTGGGGAAGGAAGGGGGGTGCTGTTTTGAATCATCCTTTTACTGTTGAAGTTATTTGAGCACAGAACGCTTAAAGCCAATTTCAAAAAGTTTACAAAGCCAAGCCTCAAGAGTGAACGCCCAATTTCAACCTTGAGATCCTCTTCCTTGGTTCATGCCGTTCCATTCTACTTGTTAAAATAACTCTCAGTTGTGAAGTCCAAGCAGGGAACCTCTCACCCAGAGGGGCCCTTCCCTGCCTCCCAGTCCTTGGTTGTGTCTCTTGAGATCCTGCCTGATGTGCTAGTGAAACCTTGGGGCCTCTGTTGGTGTCTGGCGGTGAATAGCTTGGAATGGCTCTTCTAACACGGGTCTGTGGGGATTCCGACTGCTGTTGTAGCCTATGGCACAAAATTCAGTGCTTAACTATTCACTCTCTTGTACTGGACCTTAAAGCCTTTGCAGGCTGGTCTTGGCTTCCTGTAGAGATTTTTAAATTCTTGTTGGTGGTCCATGTCAGATTCTACTTGAATCCAAAGGGCAAAAAAAGGGCAACCCAGTGCTTAAATAAGTAGTGGCTGACCCAGTTTTTTGCTGTCTCATATTTCTTGTTATTTACTCATTCTAAGACCCCCCCCCCCCATCCAAACCATCAACATTTCTATTTAAGGGTCTTAACTTTAGTCCGTACCTTGTTAAACTCCACATTTCTGCCTCTCTGGTGCAGGGGTGCCACCTAGTGGGAAAAGATAGTAACAATAGGCTGTTTTGGTGCCATACCCTTTACCCTACATTATTGAATTCAGGGGGCCAAGAAGGAGACACTTTGGGGTGAGTTGCAGCAATGGGACTAGAGCTGTGCAGCTTTTAGACTTAGTACAGCAGGCAAAGTCTGTATGGTGTCATCTGCAGATAGCTGATTTGGACACTACTGCTCAGGGCTCCTTATGCCAGTGGCCTTTCATGAATTCTGGGTGTCTGGGTCTTGTGCCCATTCTAATTGCATGAACTGAAAGAGGGAAGGAGAATATCCCCCACAGGAAAATGGCAGTACAATCTCCAAAAGGAAGGAGGATCATATGCTAGAAGGGCAAAGAACAGATGTTCGTGACCTCAGCCATAGCACGTTTTAGCTCATTAGAGGCAGCCTATCATTTGCTTTGATACCTGCCAACATGTGAACACTGCTAGATAGCTAACATGTGCTTTGTAATTACTGGATAGGTGGGAAGGGAGACCCATGAGCACCACAAGGCCATGGGTATGCGGGGCAGGGTAGAAAATCAAGGACATGTGGGCAAAGTCAGGAATGAGTGTCATGATGGTTTTAAAATCAGCCTTAAAAACTCTTTGAAGATCCCTCCATTGAGAAGTGCTGTTGACATTCCCTTTCCTTGAATCTGGGCGGATCTGCAGTTGCATCTGTGAGCAGAATATAGCAGCAGTGCTGCTGTGAGACTCCTGAGTCAAGGTTATAAAAGACCCAGCCTTGTTCACTAGGACACTGGATCCTCAGAGCCTAGATCCATCACAGAGGTTCAACATGAGCCTGCTCTGCTGGAGAGGCCATGTGTAGGTGCTCTGGTTGAAAGTCCCAACTGAGTCTGCACATGTCCAGGCTAAAGTACCAGATGTGAGAATGAAGTTGGCCCAGACCTTCCAGCCCAGCCTGTCCACCAGCTGAGTGACACCATAGAATCTCAGAGGCCACAGGGAACAGAAGAACCACCCAGCTGAGCCCAGCCGGAATTCCTGACTCAGCAAAGTGTCAGATAATAAAATGGTGGACGTTCGAAGCCATACAGTGTTAGTGGTTTGTTATCCAGTAACACACAACTAGCAGAGGCTGCCGTTTCTTCAACAACCTTAATGAGAAAGTCGAGACCAAAACACATTTCCCATTACTTTGACTATGATCTCAACTTGAATGTACTTTAAAAACTGCTGTTTATGAAGAAAGATTAAATGATTTTTCCCCAGAAGGCTTTTACATAATGAATTTGAATAAATAAATGTCTTCCTCCTTCCAGCAGCTTGTTGGCGGGCTGCCTCCTTTTATCTTGGGGAGCCTGATACAGCAAGAGGCAGAGGCTGGAGACTCACTTGCTGTCACAGTTTTGCTGTGGGCCCAGTTCTTACAGGTCCCTGGGGATCCTGAGAACTTCTGTTTCCTGGTACAGATGGCCTTGGAGGGCAAGTGGAGTGAGTTCCACCAATAGTATTGCAAAATGGAAAGTAGGCTCCCTTTCTGGAATTTCAACTCACGCCCCACCCCTTTCCTCCTGTAGACATACAGCCTGTCCTTTGCCCCACCTCCTCATTAACGACTGAGTGAGAACCAGGGTTGCTTTTGGGAGGGCCTGAGGACTTGGCCTGCATGCATCTTCAATAGGCCTGGCCCTTCTGCCTGCCTGGTGGGTTCTCCTGGCATTTTCTCTCCCTCTATCTGTAGGCACTCGCACCCCTGCCAAGCTGTTAAGAACCACCAGGTACATCTGCACATGTGTGCTTGAATGCACGATTTTCCTCTCAGAAAGCAGTCTGAACTCTGGCTCGTGGGACCACTCCTGGGCAGGGTGCTGTTTTCCATTCCTATTCATTTAGCAAAGCAAGTGACTTCCTGTCAGAAAGTAGGTCATGGAGGGGGCACAACAGTCATGAAGCTCATACTCCGTGCCAGGTAGTGTGCTAGTCTCTGAGAATGTATTTGTGAGCAAAATGCATACAAGTTCCATGTTTGTGGAATCTGCTTTCTAAATGGAGAGGGAGAGAAGAACAAAATACACTATTAGAAGCTGTAAATGAAATGAAAGATTAGAGTAGGATCAGGAATGGGTGGCGGGGGATGGGGTTGCCACAAGAGCGTGGTTGAAGGGGAGGTCTCGTCGAGAAGATGGCATTTGAGTAAAGACCAGAGAGATGAGATGAAGCAGTAACATGCTGTCTGGGGGAAGATTGTTCTGGGAAGATCTGGTGGTGAAAAGGCCTTCAGTTGGTAGCAAGAGGAGGCCTGGGTGGCTGTGTTGGTGAGTAGGTAGAAGATGAGGCCAGGGGACCATGTGGGCCATTAGTCGGGACCTCATACTCTGAGAGACAGAGGAGTTTCGAACAGAAGTGATAGGAACTGACTTGTCTGCGATGGATCTGGCTGCTGTTTAAGAATAGACTGTTGAGGGACCTGAGTGTCCACTGGAGATCTCATAGGAGGCTGTTTCAATAATATGGATGAAGTGTGGGTCCCACAGAGGTAGCAGTGGAGGAGATGAGTAGTAGTGGGCTTTTGTGTGTGCTTTGAAGGTAGAACCAACAGGCATTGCTAATGGATTGGGATTTGGAGTAGAAAGAAGGCAAGGATGGTTTTTGTAACTAGGAGGCTGGGGCAGCCGAGAAAGGTCTGAGGAGAGAATTAGCGGTTCAGCTTGGGCAGTGTGGCCTTATGGCAGGGACGCTGTTAGACATCCAGAGAGAGATGTGAGTTGGGCTTGGACATGCAGGGTGGCAGGAGCGAGGACCAGGCTTTAATGAAGATGCCCATCACAACAGGCTGCTGAGTGTCCTGGGTTAGTTATATTGGAGCTCAGAGTAGAGTGGGCACACAGCTTTGCCACTAGGTTTCAGAATGTGCTCCAGCCCACCAGGTCTTCTGAAAGCCATCTCTGTCACAAAGTTTTGGACTTGTGATGACAGAAATAAAAGATATCTCAGGTACCATCCAAGATCCTCCAGGATGACCTTGTTGGCCATCCTTATTAAAGCATGGACTGGGCTTTGGTGGGATCGGATAAAGAGCTGTCTTATCTGATTAATGGTCTTCTCTGATTATCTAGGTTTTGAAGAGACAGAAAAATTTTTTTCCCCATTTCATGTCACTTGGGAGTAGGGGGATTGGGATTAGAAGAAAAAACTATCAGGAAAAACACCACTTATCCTGAGAGAAGCCAATAGAAGAAAACGCTTTGTTCTTATTTCTTCTCTTCATGTAAAATGAATAATAGCCTCCACTTAGTTGATCCTTACATATTTACTAATTGAAAATATTATCACAAAAGGTGAAAGTCCAAATCTTGGTATTTTTAATCTACTTTCAGGGGTAGTTTCCAATATACCTGTATCAGTTTCCTAGGGTTGCTGTAATAAAATATCACAATGGAATACTACTTAGCCATTAAAAAGAACAAATTAATGCCATTTACAGAAACACGGATGCAACTAGAGATTCTCATACTAAGTGAAGGAAGTTAGAAAGAGAAAGATAAATACCATATGATATCACTTATATGTAGAATCTAAAATATGGCACAAATGAACCTATCCACAAAACAGGTAGACTCACATAAAGAACAGACTTGTGGATGCTGAGGGGGAGGGGGAGGGAGTGGGATGGCCTGGGAGTTTGGCGTTAATGGATGCAAACTAGTACATTTAGAATGAATAAGCAATGAGGTCCTACTGTATAGCACATGGAACTATATCCATTCTCCTGGGATAGACCATGGTGGGAAAGAATATAAGAAAAGGAATGTATATACCTGTAGGACTGGGTCACTTGGCTGTACAGCAGAAATTGGCACAACATTGTAAATCAACTGTAATTTAAAAAAAGGAAAGAATACCAAAAAAATCACAAACTGAGTGGCTTAAGACAGTAGAAATGGATTCTTCTCTCACATCCTGAAGACCAGAAGGCTGAAGTCAAGGTGCCTGCAGGGCCACACTCCCTCTTCAGGTTCTAGGAAAGAATCCTCTTTGCTTCTTCCACCTTCTGGTGCTCGCCAATCCCTGGCATAGTCTCTTCCTATTTTGCCACATGGGCTTCTCCTTGTGCATCTCTGTGTCTATGTTCAAATTTCCCTCTTATGAGAACACAAATCATCAGATTAGGGTCTTCCCAAATCTAGTATTAGCTCATCTTGACTTGACAGTATCTGTAGAGAACCTGGTTCCAAATAGGGTCACTTTTCTAGGTACCAGAGACGAAGACTCGAACATATTTTTTTTTGGGGGGGGGACCTAATTCTACCCATTCCAAGACTGAAGGAAAACAGAAGAATGGGCTATAAAATGCTATTTAAGCTACAGATATGTTGCTTTATCAAAATAACTCAAAATAAATAGCTGTTTAAGTAATTAACTTCGTATTTCTTTTTTAAAAATTTGGAACACTTCAAACAAGTTTTAACCCTGTCCTCAATTCTCGCGTTTCAAATTGAGATTTGTTGCATATAAGTGTACTCAAGTAGGGATGGTATGTCTTCAGTGCCTGTGTCATTCTAGGAAACTAGCAGAATCACTGTGAAACGGAATGGACTGAAATCTTTGGCTTTTATATAGGGTTCCCATGAATTTCTGAACTATTAAATGATGGCATCTGTTCTGTGCCTCTCTGAAATGGAGAGTAATCAAAAGAAAAGTGATGAGGGTGATCTCTAGCTGGGAATGGGGTGTATATATGTTTATAAGACTGTGAACAAAGTTGGGAAGCATAGGGAGAAGCAGAAAGAGTGTGGTGATTGAGAGTTTCAGGACCAGCCCAGTGCAAGACCCAGCCCTTGGTGTCTCCAGTCCTTAATTTTCCTTCTGTAGAATGGGGGCATTGACTGTACCGACCTCATAGGGTTCTTTTAAGGATTTAATGAGTGGATTCATGGGAAGGTGGTGCAGCACAGCATCTAAGGGCATGGATTCTTGAGTCAGATGGCTTGGGGGCCCATCCTGCCCCACCTACTCCCTGAGTGACGTTGGACAAGGTGATCAGACACTCTGTGCTCAACACTCTCGCAGACACTCTGTGCTCAACACTCTCGCTTTCAAAAGAAGATAATACCTACCTTCTTATTGTCAGAATTAAATGAGTTTATGTAACATCTTTAGAACAGTACGTGACATGGAATCAATGCTGTTGAAGTGTTTCCCGTATCAGAATGTTTGAATGCCAGGACTAGACTGTAAACCCAGTAAGTAGATGTCAGTTGTTTCTATCATAGTTATGATCTTCTCATCTTGTCCCTGAAAGTAGTCTTTCTGAGCCTTCCCAGCCCTCATCTAGGTCCTGAAAGTGGTGCTTTTATAGGGGGCATTTGGCTTTAAGAAGAGCTTGAATTTCCTAAACAGATGCATTGAGAAGTGGCCCAGTTTACTTACCCCGGGACTTGCCGTGGGATGCTTTACATAAACAACTTAAACCACTTAAAGATGGAACTTTATTTACAGAATTACTTTTGATACAGGCCATTTTTTTTTTTCAAGAACTTATTGCATAAAGTGAAATGGATACTGAGACTGGATAAACTAAACATCCTGTTCCTTTGTCCATTGCATGTCTATGGTGGTAGCCTCTCTGTGCTTTGGTACTTTGACACAACATCTTGGGTCCCTGTATTTTCCTATTAACTTCACCCAAGTGCTGATGACCGATTTGAGGATTCCAGAACGTCAGTGGTGCTCAGTTCCTTAGAAATCCCAAACTGCAGCCCCTTCTGGTTCTGCATTCAACAGTGTTGACTCAGACGGTGAGAAGTTTCCCTTTCCAGAACTTAATCTCCTTTGCAAACAAGGCTGAGTTTCCAAACTCCCTGAAGACTTCAGAATCTGGCTACAGTTTGATACCACTGTGTGGACTGAGCCTTCTATTTATAGCAGGACATTTCAGATACCATGTGTGATCCTGGGGTTTTTAGAAACAATGATATACTCTGGCCTCCCACCACCTGAGATTCTGGCTGTGTGACCTGTTTGTGCAGTTGAAATTAGTGCACGGCCATGGTTGAAAACTATCAGTTATCATAATACACTGTTACAGAGTGCAAGCTCATACCGCTAACCACACAGCAGGCCAATCAATAGGGACATGAGCAAAAGCGACTTTATTTGGAAAGCCAGCAGACTGAGAAGGTGGTGGACTAGTGTCCCAAAGAACCATTTTACTTGTCTTAGAATTTGGGCTACTTTTAGACTAAAAGGGGAGAGAGGGTGTGGTTGGTTGTTTTAAACTTCTTGGTGTTGGAATACTTTGTTCTTGCAGCTGCCAGGTTAGGTCACAGTGTTCCTGTAAACCTCCAAGACAAATGTTTTTCTCTGTTCTGCAGCTTTTTAATCTCTGTATGAATGGACAGTATTAAGCTTCTAAAGATCAGAGCCTTGAGAATGAGCTATATTTCAGGCTATTGGCAACAATTCTTAACAGCAAAATTAATAGAATACAACAATTAAAGAAACAGATCCAATATGGAGTCAGATTTGTGCTTCCCTATCCCACTACTGTTTCCATCATCCACGATAATGTGTTTGCTTCTCAGGGTCAATGAATAATACGAGCTGAGTCATAATAACTCAGGTGGTTGGAGGAATGGCTGAGAGTTGGTGAACACAGATGAAGCCCCGAGAGGTGGAATGACCCAATCGGCATCACCACAGGGGCCGGTGGCAAGTTCATCTCTGAGCTTGTCTGAGGCTCTTTTTGGTTTTTTGTTTTGTTTTCCTTTTTTTGCTTTGTCTAAATGCCTCTCAGACTTGAAAATGGCTACGGCTGTGTCCTTGTACTAATGGGAAGCTGAGAACCACTTGGTCTTTGGTCATCTTGTTTTGAGGCTACCACCTTTGTAACAATATTAAAAAAAAAAACCTTGATTGTGCCTTTTGCTTAACTCTGGAAGCCTAACTCTATTTTGTTCTTCTAGTACCTGGAGTACATCAAGGTTTGAAAATTGTGTTCCCTAAATGTTGGTATTCCAGCAATCAGACATATTTTAAAAATTTAGAAAAGAACTTAAATATGCATGTTTCAGAAGTGATGAAACACTCCTTTCTCCACTGTTTCCTACCCCCACCCTCCTACGTCCCCTCGTTTCAACTCCTAAGTTGCTCTAGTACTTGCAGCTGAGTCCCAAATGTTCTATAATAGCCTTGGAATGGTTCTGTCACAGGCCAGAGGGAATTTGAGGCTGAAATGTTAAGGTCTGGCCAGTGAAAAGGAAATATCACTAATGTTCTCATCCAGCCTTGCAGTGGAGAGTAAGGGCAGCTAAAGTTGCAAAGAACTTCTTTACCAGAAGCTCTCAGAAGCCAGGGGGCAGCTACACATCTTAAGTTGCATTTCTGGTGACCTTAGCTGTGCCCTGGCCAGACCACCCTCCTTTTTAGGCAGGAAGGTAATTCTGTTACTAAGTCTAAGTTCATCACTGTCCCACCCCACCCCCCATCATTTGGAGCAAGTTATTCCTAGTGGCCTTGTGGTTTGGGTCTTTGTGCGCTGGGGAACATGTTTAATAAAAACCACACGATTCGTTCTGACAGCCTTGGACCATCTCTCCCAAAGTGAGGAGCTGCTCGTGACTGACTTTCTTCTATTTTCAGTCTGTGTTTTTGATTGCAAAATCAGGCATTCCTTTGAATTCATGTGTGTCCTTAAAAACAAACCAGCCGTGTTTTCAGTAATGCAGACTTTCCCTTCTCTGTGGTTGCTGGGGGATGTGTTTATTCAGCGTGGAGAGAATGCTCAATGGTAATCAGTAAACAAAATGTTCTGCTCAGGATCCCATTGCTGAAAGCGAAGGTGTAGCCCCTTTGCTCTATAGCAGTGGGCTCCTGGCAAGTACAGGATGAGGCTCTGTGGAGTGTAAAACCCACCGCAGTTGATGTTCTGTGTGGGTGTGTGTGTTCCATGGCTGTAGTCCTGCCGAGTCCTGATCCTTGAAGAACCCTGTCTTAGCTCGGTGTGAAGCAAGGTGGCTAGAGCAGAGAGCACGGCTGGTAGGAACAGAGGACAACTGGGTTTGAATCTTTGCTCTGCCATCTCGTAATTTCTGTGTCTTGGACACGTGCCATGACCGTACGCCATGCCTGTGTCCTTTTGTATCCTGGGAGACAATAATAGAGTTTTCAGTTGATTGAAGAGTAGACAAAATTTTCAAAGGATCTGGCGCAGGCACTCACCAAGTGATAGCAGTTAGCCGGCGGTGGAAGCGGTAATCAGCGAAATCAGAGAGCCCGTCTCATCCTGTAGTTTGCACTGCCTTCTAAATCCCAAGCAGTATTAGGTTTCTCTATCGCTTTTTCATCAGACTTGGCCCTGGAGAATGTTTGACTTTGATGAAAAGCCTAAACAAATCTGGAAGAGTTGCTACTCATGAGAATACTTAAAAGAATATGTTGCAGACTCTGAAAATAACATCCATGTATGAGTCCTCCAAAGTTCTGAGAAATGGTGAGCATGTTGAGAGATGAGTCTGCTTGGAATGGCCACTTTGAAGGTCTGGCCACTCGTTTGGGCGGATCAGGCTAAAGGACCGTGCATGTTTTGTCATCCATATAGGACCTAAGGCAGATGGCCTCATGGTGGCCCGTAAATAAACAAGGCTCTTGAGACAAGCAGGAAACGCCCTTGGGGACGGCCTCAGAAGAGAAAGCAAGGGAAAATCTGACCTGGCAAGAAGCTGGGCAGACACAGATGAGGTGGAAAGATGCTGAGAGGAGGCAGGCGTTGATTTATTCAGCTCCAATAGAACACGAGGACATGTTCAGGTGGACTTCTTTGTGTAGCAGCTGAGGGGGTGTCTGATAGTCTGGCATCTCATTTAGATGGAATGTGAACATGCGTCCATGGCTGGACCCTAACCAAGGGCAACATCTGTGAGCTGCCTACTGTAGGCTCCCCACGTAGAGTTAAGCTCTTATTTCCGATGTTAAGGCAAAGACTAAAGGGACAGTGGCTGTGTTTCTCCCCAGCCCCAACACTGGCCTCCCTTCCTCTCACGTGGGGCTCAGGCCACGTGAGTGACAGGAAGATCGGTTTTGGAGTTGGGGGAATGCGAGTTCGCTGACTGGCAGTGTGACTGGTAGGTTCTGCCTCTCCGAGCCTCCTTTGCTACCTGTGAAGTGGAAACAATCCTGTATCTTTTGGAAGGTTGGTTTGGAATTGGGTTACAACCTATGTATTGTGAGGCATGCAGTAGGTGCTTAAAATTGTGGCTATTTATCCACGTATCTGAGCCAGGGATCGAACCTGCGTCCTCACGGATGCTTGTCAGATTCGTTTCCACTGAGGCATGACGGGAACTCCCTTGTTGGTTATTTTATGTATGGAAGTGTGTAAATGTTAATCTCAACCTCCTAATTAAACTCCTAATTTATTCTTAACCCCTCCTTTCCCCTTTGGTAACCATAAGTTTGTTTTCTGTGTCTGTGAGTCTGTTTTGCAAATAAGTTCATTTGTATCTGATTTTAGATTCCACGTATAAGCTATACCATATGATATTTATCCTTTTCAACAGACGCTTTTAATAGCTCTTAAGACATAGTCCCACAGGAGGACTTTTTAAACAGGACATCTTGGATGTAGATTTCTTAAGGTCATACAGTTAGACTTCTGGGAATAAGAGTTGGCTGCTCCAAATTTTACGTCTTTCAATCGTGCACAAACTACCACAAAACAAATATAAAAAAATTAGTTATTGGGATGTTTAACTTTTATACACAACCAATTTAAAATAGCTTTACTTAACTAAGATTTCTCATTGTTACTCTGAACTCTGAAAGATAGAAGAATTGATCCTAAGTCTACTACACAAATCTTACTTGGAGGCAAGTGATATCCATCAGTTAATTTATTGAGTTATCTGATTAATCCTACACTGTGTGAAAGTCACATACTGATTTGATTAGCTCAGGTACTGTATCTTGTTCTTTTCAGCAAGGGCGGGCAGTGATGGGTCAAATGAGAGCATTTTCAGATGTGGAGACCCTGAGGTCAGCACAGCTCAAGACTGACCTTTAGTAATCCCCAGGTCAGAGAAGTATTATCTTGAAAAATGTTTCTGCTAACACCGATGCCTCTTGAGCCTAAAAATGCAAAATCCGATGGTACAGTTCTCCAGGGAACAGTGTTGGTTTGAGTCAGAGGCCAGCTAGGGCAGTAGGGGTGTTCCTTCACTGGGGAAAATCTCTGAAAAGTACTCAGTGTTTGCCTCCTGATTTCATTCCACCTCCTCCTCTGTGACCTGCTCTTGGCCAAAGACAGGCAGTCACCTCTCTGATGGAAAACTGCATTCTCCCTCATTTTAACTGCAGTCACTATTGTCATGTTTCCTCCTCTTTCTCTCTCCTTTGGGCTAAGGAGCCTCTTTTTAGGTGATGCTTGGCTGTAGTCTGGGTTTGTGATAATGCAGTTGCCATCTTCAAAGGTGGTTTTTTTCTGGACAAAGAATCTCAGACTAGGTAGGTTCCCTTGTGGCACAGTGGGTTAAGGATTGGGCATTGCTGCAGCTGTGGCACAGGTCACAGCCATGGTGTGGTTTCAGTCCTTGCCCCAGGAACTTCCTCATGCCATAGGCGCGCAATTCTATCCCCAAAATCTCAGACTAAAATGTGTAAGCATCTCAAAATTCTCTTGGACATCAGAGGAGTTACCAAATGCCTAAAGTGTGCAAGGAGTGATGGGAAACCCAAAGGAAACATGACTCCTGTTTAAGGAGATTACAGAATAATTCTTTCAAGCCTCTAATCACAGGGAGCCATAATCTAGTGATTATCTTGAGCATCATTGCCATCATCATTGTATCGAAAATTCCTGTGGTGCAGTAAGTGGTTTCTAACGTGGCTGCTCATTAGAATCCCCTGGGAAGCCTTTAGGAACACTGATGCTTGGGTTCTGCTCCCAAAGATCCTGATGTAACTGGTCTGGGGTGAAACCTGGGCAGCTACAGTTGTGCAGCCAAGGTTGAGAATCAGTGTCTTCCCATCAACCGTGTGGAGCAGAGAAGACAGACAGTATTATTCTCACTTACCAGATGTGATGATCTGACTTAGCCGACGTTACCTAATTAGTCAGTGGCAGCCTTAGGATGAAAAACAAAGGCTTCTTTCCTAGTGGACTTTCAAATTAAATTTGGCAATCCATTTATCACCCTGTGGCCGTTGTGTGAAATTCTTTGGTTGTTACATTAAGAATCAGTTTCTGGGAAATGTAATGCAATTTGTTTAATCCTGGAATCTCTCCAATCTTAATACTCTCTTGCTCATGCTCTGAACTTCTGGTGCCGGCTGAAGGTGACGGGACCCTTGGAAGAGCCCCTGAACTGGAGGAACGGGCTTGGCACCAAGTCTCTGAGGGGAGTTTGCAAGAGATGAACTCCAGCCAAGATGGTACCGTCCACTCCCCTCCCCACCCCCGCTAGCTCAGGGGACCTGTTTTCTCCCTGGGGGGCCAGAACCCTAACGGAGAAGGGAAAAGGGCAGCTTTCCTATTCATCATGTTCTAAATACCTAGGCTTGACCCTTAATCCAACTTTCCAGATGTTTTTAGCTAATGCCACTTAACCTGAAATTTCTTACCGCAGAGTTTGTGTTAACTACATTTGGGATCTCCCATACATCATTTTGCCATCATTGTTCACGGCCTCCTCTGGCCCACTTTTATGTTTTCTTTTCCCATTTTGGCCAACTTTTCATTTAAAACAAGCATTCTCTAAATCTGTCATCTCTTAATCTCCCACCGTACCTCTGCCCGGTACCACACGCCCCCCGGCACAGAGCCTAGACAGACTTTTGTGGCAAGGCTGCCACACTCCGCAGTTGGGTGCTGACACGCACCCAAGTGTGTCCCTCCTGACCAGAGGATGAGATCGAGGGTCAGTGGGAGATGAGTTCTGGGCCATCCTTGAGAACTCATCTCCCACTGACCCTCGATCTCATCCTCTGGTCAGGAGGGACACACTTGGGTGCGTGTCAGCCAAGAGGAGGCCAATCCACCATTTGTGAGATCTGCACCTTGTTCCTGGAGCACAGCAGGAATCAGTTCCTCTGGTTTTGGGGACTCCTTTAGAGTTTCTCTTGATCTTGATGTGGCCACGGTCGTAGTCTTTTTAAAGTGATCATTTCTGGTCTAAAGTAGTCCCCTTGGAAAGCATCCTTTTTCTTCTAAAGGCACTTGCTTGATTGCCTTCATAGTTCTTGTTCCTTTTCCTCTTCTGCACGTATCGAGTGCCTGTTGTGTGTACTGATCTAGCTGTGTCGGTGAACAAAACGAAGTTTCCATGTGGATCTTGCCTTCTAAGCTGCTGTTCTTGTGGGAAGTGGGAGGATATTTATTTAGCACCTACTTTGTGCCAAGAATAACCTCATATACTTTATGGAACAAGGCAGCAGGTTAAATAAATAACATGCCAAGTATTGTGTTGATAAAGAATAAAACAGCTCCTGGCCCTCCGTTTACAACCTATTTAGGAAAGAAACTGAAAATGCAGCTCAAGACACTCAAGGTGTGTATATAATGTGCTGTGGAAACTCGTAAGTCTTGACCTTTTTTTTTTCTAACAGCTGATCAGGAAAGGCTTGACCTGTGCAGAGGACATTGGAAATGACCTTGGAATTAGAAATGGCATCTGTGCGAACAGAATGAAGGCTGATCTTTTGAGGAGGAATTGGCCGGGCAGAAGTGTGGAGCATGGATGACGATATAGCATCAGGGGACAAAGGGCCAGGGATTCTGCCAGGGAACAAAGCTGGCAGTAAAGCTCTGAACAGCCTTCTGAGTCCTAAGGACTGACTCTGTGGATTATAGGAAACTCTTCCAGCCCAGGGGTTGATAGCACCAGAACCATGTGGTCCAGAGGTCACCTTGGAGTGGAGGATGTGTACAAGGGAGACTGGGTGGGATGCTGAGCTGTGAGTGTCTTCCAATCAAGACACAGCGAAGTTCTGGTCTCTGTCATAGGGCAGGTGGAGATGAGAAAGGAAAGTGGACTCGTGGTTGTCCGGCATTTGTAACTGGTGGGGTGGGAGGCAAGGAAGGAATTACAGAAGATGCGGGTCTCTGGCTTGGACGTCTGGATGTACCGTTGACGAAGATCTGGAATGCACTTGGCTTTGGGATGGAGGCGGAGGGGGACATAGTGAGTTGTGATTGGGACAGGTCCTTTCCCACATTTTAACACCTGTCCTGAAGTCAATCCTGAGACATATACAGGTGGGATAACATCACCCCATTTTATACCAAATCGAAGTCAGGAGACTGTGTCATCAGCTCAGCTTTAGCACTGTGATCAGAGGTCGCCAAAATCTTGAGAGAGATGGGTTAAGAGCCAGAGAAATGAAAACTCCAGTGAAGCTTGAAGGAGTCTAGCTACAATTCCTGTGTTCAGACTCCTCAGGATTGAGAAATTGGTAACCTGTGTGGAAGTGATAGAGCCAAGACCATTTTTATTCTGGCTTGCGTTGACATAATCATTACAAAGGGTGCTGAAAAACTCACGCTGGCTGCCTGCTGCTCCATGTCTGGTCAGTATGCAGACCCAGCCAATTAAAAAAAAAAATCCCCTAAAATTCACTTAGTTGAGGAAGGCAACCCAAATTATTTGGGAAAGCATGACTGTTTGAGTGATTAAGTGTGTTTGAAATTTTAAGTGAAAACTAAGTTAAGAAAAATGATAAGCTAAATCAAACACTTATTTTTTTGGTTAAAGACTAATCTGTGCACATCTGTTATTTTAAATACTAGTAACACTTAAAATTAATAAAAATGTTGCCTGTGAGAAACATCTTTGAGCTTAAATTTAAAATAGGTAATTGAGTAAGAGGTTTGGACTTATGTTTACAAGTATGGGAACATGAGACCTTGAGAACCAAACATAATGATACTTCAAAATTCTGAGAGTGAAGTGAGTAGGTATTAAAGTACTCTAAGGAGAATAGATGGTTTAAAATTTCTGAATGCAGTTCAAAACACTTGGTATAATTTGTCAAGTCTCCATTAAAAATGTGGAAATGTGCTCATAAGATCTGTACATTGAACTCCAATTCTTGAAGGATTTAGATTTGTAAACTCTTAATATGTTGAATATTTTAAACATTAAAAGTTCAAAGGTAACTTGACTTTTTTGAGAAAGCCCTCAAGAGTATAAGACATACTGACAGAAAATATACTTTACTACAGTTTACGTTTTGACATTTTTTTTCATTTTTCTATCTTTTTAGGGGCGCATCTGCGGCATATGGAGGTTCCCAGTCTAGGGGTCTAATCAGAGCTGTAGCCGCCGGCCTACACCACAGCCACAGCAACGCGGGATCTGAGCCGCATCTGTGACCTACACCACAGTTCATGGCAACACCGGATCCTTAACCCACTGAGCAAGGCCAGGGACCAAACTCTTGTCCTCATAGATGCTAGTCGGGTTCGTTAACTGCTGAGCCACAACGGGAACTTCCCATTTTGACATTTTTTAAATGGTGACAAAGGATCCCTGTGCCCTGCTGCCTGGCTATGTAGCTGTCCTCACACCCTCCTGGCTCCCCTGCGGTCCTGGCAGCTGTAGTGCAGATCTTTGACCTTCTCTGCCCCCATCCCCCACCTCAAGCCCCAGATCAGGGAGCTTCCTTGAGGTCTGTCTTCTCTGAGTTCCTTTAGGGGGTTTAAAGTCTATACCCTGTAATTTAGCACTTGATTATATGCCCTCTCTCGTCATGGTCTCTAATTCTTTTTTTTTTCTCCATTATAGCTGGTTTGTAGATTTCTGTCAATTTTCCAACTGCACAGCATGGTGACCCAGTTACACATATTTGTCACAAGTGATTAGACATAGTTCCTGGTGCTATACAGCAAGATCTCCTTGCTTTTCCATCCCAAAGGCAATAGTCTACAACTGTTAAACCCAGACTCCCATACCATCCCACTCCCTCCTCCACCCTCTTGGCAATCACAAGTCTGTGATTTTCTTTTCTGTAGAAAGGTTCATTTGTGCAGTATATTAGATTTCAGATATAAGTGATATCATAGGGTACTTGTCTTTCTCCTTTTGACTTCACTCAGTATGAGGGTCTCTAATTCCATCCATGTTGCTGCAAATGGCATTATTTCATTCTTTTTTATGGCTGAGTAGTATTCCATTATACATATATATATATATATATATATATATATATATATATATATCCATCCCACATCTTCCTAATCCAATCATCTGTCGATGGACGTTTGGGTTGTTTCCATGTCTTGGCTATTGTGAATAGTGTTGCAATGAACATGCTTGTGCAAGTGTCTTTTTCAAGGAAAGTTTTGTCCAGATGTATGCCCAAGAGTGGGATTGCTGGGTCATACGGTAGTTCTATGTATAGTTTTCTAAGGTGCCTACATACTGTTTTCCATAGTGGTTGAACCAACTTACATTCCCACCAACAGTGCAGGAAGGTTCCCTTTTCTCCACACCCCGCCCCCCAGCATTTGTTGTTTATGGACTTATTAATGATGGCCATTCTGACTGATGTGAGGTGGTATCTCGTGGTAGTTTTGATTTGCATTTCTCTAGTCATCAGAGATGTTGAGTATTTTTTTCATGTGTTTGTTGGCCATCTGCATATCTTCTTTGGAGAAATGTCTATTCAGGTCCTTTGCCCACTTGTCAGTGGGGTTGTTGGCTTTTTTGCTGTTGAGTTGTATAAGTTGTTTATGTATTTGAGAGCCTAAGCCCTTGTCAGTTGCATCATTTGACACTATTTTCTCCCATTCTGTAAGCTGTCTTTTAGTTTCCTTTGCTGTGCAAAAGCTTGTCAGTTTGATTAGGTCCCATGGGTTTAGCTTTGCTTTTATTTCTGTTGCCTTGGGAGACTGATGGTCTCTAATTCCTTACGTAAGTCTCATCTTCTTAACCAGAGCAGAAATTCTCTCTCCCCCCCATATTTTGGTTCCAGCCAGCCATCTCGTAGATATGTTTTTAAAAAATGAATGAAAAAGGAAAAGCTGACTCCCGTTTTAGGATCTCAGGTGGTTCCCCTGGCATAGCACACACATGGACTTTGGGATACCATGGGTCTCATCTGGGCTCCGTTACTTATTTCCTGACCATGTGATCTTGGTGAATTTATTTAGGCTGTCCAAGTCTCAGTTTGTGCAGCTTTTCAGCCCAGCGCCTGGCAAATAAGAAAGCCCCATAAATATTCACTGTTTGGGTGAAGCCAGCTGTCCGGAAAATTTCTACCTTCCAGGGAAGAAGGGAATTGGCGGCAGTTCTGGCCAGATGCTCCCATCCTCTGAGCACCCCAGAGGGCAGCTGGGTGGCCCTGTGCCCTTCACTTACAGCCCTGGTATTGCTTTTGCTGTTCCGCCCTGAAGACGGTCGGAGGTTGGGGTCCTCTCTGGAGTATGTAGTCTGAAGCAGACATCAATCGCTGTCTGAAGGCAGAGGGTTGGGAGCCATGAAGAACCAGTGCTTCTGCCAGAGGATTAAGATCTTGAGACTTGGGATTTGCCCCAATCACTATTTTTTTTTTTTTTTTTTTTTTTTGTCTTTCTCTCTCTCAGGGACTGCACCCATGGCATATGGAGGTTCCCAGGCTAGGGGTCAAATTGGAGCTGTAGTCGCCGGCCTTCGCTACAGCCACAGCAACGCAGGATCCGAGCTGTGTCTGCAACCTACACCACAGTTCACGGCAATGCCGGATCCTTAACCCACTGAGTGAGGCCAGGGATCGAACTTGCATCCTCATGGATGCAGTCATGTTCATTAACTGCTGAGCCACGATGGGAACTCCAAGTCACTATTGACCCATTTGAAGGTGGGCACAGACTTGTGACTAAGAATGTTACATTTAGAAAGAACAAACAGTGAGGTCCTGGTGTACAGCACAGGAACTAAATCCAGCCTCTTGGGATAGACCAGGATGGAAGATAAGAAAGGGACTGTATATATATGGATGGCTGGGTCACTTGGCTGTACAGCAGAAATTGACCCAACATTGTAAAATCAACTATACTTTAATAATTTAAAAACAACAGCAAAAACAAACCAACAAAAACCAAAACAAAACCATCCTTTAGGCCTGCCCTGCTTCAACCCTGAATTCCAGGACCTCTGAGCAGAGAAATCCACTGGTCCAGAGTATGAATAATCATAAACAGACAGTCCCAGCTGAGGGGGCTCAGGGCTCAGAGTTATGAGGATGGGGAGTTCCCGTCGTGGCTCAGCAGCAACAAACTCCACTGGTATCCATGAAGATTTGGGTTTGATCCCTGGCCTCGGTCAGTGGGTTAAGGATCCAGCATTGCTGTGAGCTGTGGTGTGGGTAGCAGATATGGCTCGGATCCCATGTGGCTGTGGCTGTGTTATAGGCCGGCAGCTGCAGCTCCAATTCAACACCTAGCCTGGTAACTTCCATATGCTGCGAGTGCAGACCTAAAAAAAAAAAAATGAGGATGGAATATCTTTAAGCTAGCAAACTAGGTGGGGCCACCTCCTGCTCTTGATGTCTTTTAGGGGTGTTTTCTCACTGCCTATAAGCCCCAATCAGTACTTCAATCTGAACTTTTAAGCCTCTAGTTAGGTATTGAAGCCTTTAGTTCATTGTTACACATGTCTTTTCTCTGCATTCAGTAAATGGAGGAATGCTTTTTCACAAACCCTCTGCTTTGCCCAAGTGTGGGCTTCTCCTAAAGAACTTTCAGCTGTGGTCTGTAAAAATCTCAGTTGCTGTGCTCAGAAAAGTGTCACAAAGAAAGGCCATGTACAGACAGGCCATGTACAGACAGGAATCCTTTCCTTTTGTCATCGCTCCCTGGTCCTGACCACACTTGCCAGCCCTCAGCCAGAAGCAGGTGTCGCTGCTGGGTACACCGGCTCAGCGACTCCTAGGAGATGACAAAGGAAGTGCACTGGGGGAGAGCTGCCCGCCATGTGACGTCACGCTGGGAAAGCCAGAGCCAGCCGTGAGAGCTGTCATTTGATGTCTCAGTGCCTTCCCCGTGTGCTGACTTTCCACGTTTTTTGCAACTGTGTGCTACTGCAGGTAGTTCCACGCCCTCACTTTCTTTGTGCTAAAGCATGAGACCTGCCCAGTGAAAGCAGTTCAGGAAGCTGAGTGAACCTGGTTCTAAGGGCATTGGCTTGGCGGCGTCTTACATGAATTGTTCATAATGGGGCCCTTTTAGGTTGTACGCGAATTGAGTGGTTGTCGCTGTCCTGCTGGCAGCCCTGAGTCCCCAGGGGCTTGGGTGGAGAAGGAAAGGGCTGTGCTAACTGTGATTGCAGAGACTGCGCCTTGTCACCTTTGGTCTCTGTCTAAGGCTCGGCTCAGTTCAGGTGTCCACCTCACGGCGGTGGATTATTTTCTGGCCGGGCTGTGGAGCCCTCTCAGGAAATGGCTGCAGGTGCCAATGCTGTTTTTCCCTTTCAGAGACAGGTCAGATGAGGGCAGTTATGTAATGCACGTAAAACAAAGGCCCTCCAGAAAGGAATGCTCCAAGGGTCCCGTTAAAGCATCTGAGACCAGTCCTGGGGGATCCCCAAATCTCTCCTTGTTCCGAAGTTTTGTTCTGTCAGATACCACTTGAGGGTAAGATTTCCTTTGACTGGCGACCCTTTCTGTTCCAGTGGCATGTTGATCTGTAACATGATTACAGCGTGGCTTTTGAGGAGGAGGGGTTGAGGAGCGACAGGGCTGAGAACAATGTTAGATGGTCTTGGCATAAAAAGATCTTGCCTTAGGAATTAATTTTAAACAATTTATCAAATAGTACTTAATATGTACAACAAGTGTAAACATCCAGTAAATGTTCTTCTGTCCAGCACACTTGTGTCAAACATTTCCGTCAAGGTCATGCATCCCTTGGCTGCTGCTTCTGATTTCGGCCCCCTCTATTCCAGCCCGGTATAGCTGGAATTAATCAACAGGCCAGAAGGGACAAAAGTAATTCTGTTTCAAGAGATCTGGTTGGGTCTGAGCAAAATGGATGGCAGCAAGAGAGTAACAATAGGGTTGAGGAAAGTTTTGTTTTGAATATAGGAGAGGGAGCGTGTTTATATGCGAAAAGGGAAAGATGCAGTGGAGAAGGAAAACTTGCTAGTGATGAATGAGAGAGGACGTTCTTGAACTGGCACATGGGAAGGAATGGAATCCGGAGTAAAAGTGGAAGGGTCAGCTTTAGGTAAGAGAAGATTTCTTTCCTGCTGAGAAGGAACGGCAGGAGGAAGAGACTGATACGGGTGTGGCTAAATCTGTAAAGTGGAAGGACAGGTAGTTGCAGATGTTTTTGCTACTGTCCCTCTGCAGGCGTCTTTCCTTTATCTACCACCGATCTGGAGAAACTTCTAACTGTTTTCCAAGAGTCATTCAACCACATTTCCTGAAGAGCTGCCCTGTCTAATGCGATAGCCACTAGCCACTGGTGATTATTCAAATTTCAGTTAATTAAAACATTTAAAATTCCTAAATAGGAATTCCTATTGTGATTCAGCGGTTAACGAACCCAACTAGTATCTTATGAGGGATGTGGGTGTGATCCCTGGCGCCGCTCAGTGGGTTAAGGATCCAGGGTTGCCGTGAGCTGTGGTGTAGGTCGCAGATGCAGTTTAGATCCCGTGTGGCTGAGGCTGTGGTGTAGGCTGGCTACACCCCTAGCTGGGAGCCTCCATATGTCATGGGTTCAACCCCAAAAAGACAAAAGGAAAAATCCTAAATATACTAGCCCCATTTCAAGGATGCAATAGCCGTGCAGTGGCCACTGTATTGGACATCAGGGCTGTAGAATATGTCCAGTATCCTCGAAAGTCCTGTTAGTGCTGTGGAAGAGGCCTCTCTGAAAACTAAGCCCCCAAACCCCAACCTTCCATCTGAATTAGACATTCATCCTCTGAGCTCCTTTCTAGAATACTTGATGCTGTTCACCTCAACTACTTAAGAGCAATTCAAAAAGTGTATAAATTTTGGAGTTCCCATTGTGGCACATTAGAAACGAATCCCACCAGGAACCATGAGGTTGCGGGTTTGATCCCTGGCCTCGCTCAGTGGGTTAAAGGTCCGACATTGCTGTGAACTACTGTAGGTTGCAGACACGCCTTGGATCTGGCGTGGCTGTGGTGTAGTTTGGCAGCTGTAGCTCCAATTTGACCCCTAGTCTGGGAACCTCGATATGCCGCGGGTGTGGCCCTAAAAAGCAAAAAGAGGTATATAAATTTTGTCCCAGTAGCCAGATCAGCTAATGTCTGGTTCACAGGGGAGGTCATTGAGAATGTCAATGGATGAACAAGCTGAAAATGAGTGAAGAATGAATGAGATCCTTGACCTAAATAAGTCTTTGGGCCTTAAGGTAGTGAGGCCTGGGGTTCTATAAGAATCAGAGAAATGCTCATCCATCCACAGTAAACACCGTGTTTATATTAAGTCCCATTTGAAATGTTCAGTTCGTCGTCCAAGTTTCCTCTCAGAAGTCCTTACCTTTTTTGTGTAGTTGAGATTTTAGCTTCAGACAAAAACCTTTCTCAGATCATTCTATTGCTGATAGAAAATTAAAATTGGGCCTTTTTCTTAGGCTTTCCCTGGAACATATCTCTTAAGACAGTAGAGACCTATGGAACTTCTTCACCTTAGAAATGTAAAATTAGTAGGTGGGAGGAATAACACTAAGGCTCTTTGTCCCCCATTAACACCTTGGGCTGTTAAGTGGTCTTTTTAGCCCAAGCAGAAAGTAGGGCTCTGGGACACAGCATTCATTGTAGTGTTGACTTATAAGGAATCAAAAATCCTAGGAAGAGTTTTTTTTGGTTTTTTTTTTTTTTTTTTTTTTTGCTTTTTAGGGCCGCACCCGTGGCATATGGAGGTTCCCAGGCTAGGGGTAGAATCGGAGCTACAGCTGCCGGCCTACACCACAGCCACAGCAATGCCAGATCCAAGCCGTGTCCGTGACCTACACCACAGCTCACAGCAATGTCGGATCCTTAACTCACTGAGCAAGGCCAGAGATCGAACCCGCAACCTCATCGTTGTGCCATGAGGGGAACTCCCCAGAAAGAGTTTTGTAAATAACCCAATACTAGCTAGCGATTATTGAACACTTGTGAATCAGCACTGTACAGACTATTAGACATGTCTTCTTAATCATTAATATCAGCCCCTCACACACGTCTTTATTATCCCCATTTTGTATATGGTAAACCAACAACCAAGTCTGAAGAGCTTATTTAACAACATGGTGTCACACAGTAAATGGTTGGAGTTTGAACAAAGGTAGGTTGCAGAACCTGTGTTTAACCACTGTGCTGCATTAGGTCCCAGGTATGAGCTCTGAGGCCAACAAGGGCAGCTGAAGGGCATGGAAGGAGGGAGGTGAAAGTAACACGAGAAGAATGAATGTCGGTCTCAAACCTTGCCATTGTTCTGTTTATGGTCTACAGAACTGTAGCGGTTTTGTCCCAGTTTTATTTATTTTTTGGTATTTGTATTTTTTTGTATTTATTTTTAGAGACAGTCCCCAAGTAAGATAGGAGTTGTGCTCCATAGTTCATGGTATGTCAGTTGTTTGAAATGTGGAATGATTCTCCGAACTGAACATATTAATAAATGGTGGTAGGTCTCCATTGCAGTGCATTTGCATATATGTAATAAAAACTTATCCTTTAGTTCAAAGTGATCAAATACCGGATTCAAGAGAGGAGTCTTCAAGTCCTACATAAGCTTGTGAACCATAGTCTGCAGTACGTATGGGTGTATGCTTATATAAATAAAAGCCAAAACTCTACAGAATTAGAGGACTAGACCTGCAATTGCAGGTACACATTTCCAGGTGTACAGGACAGGATTTTTGGGTTAACCTTTGTTTTCCAGAGTAAGTACCACTCTTGCTGTTTCTCCATCTGATGAAATGTGTGGGCTCACGGGTTTTCCTTTAGATGGTGAACTTCCATTGAAAAACGCTTTTCTGAGCAGCTGAGAAAATATAAAGTGAGAGAACTAGCCTTCATATTTACAAATGTAAGGTTAACCCATTTTGGTTAAGAAAACAGTTTTGCTCAAAAGTCAAATTTCTTGGATAAACAGGTTTTAACTGGGTTTTCTTTTCATTTCGAAACAGCCCAAGTGACAAAAGATCCAAGATAAAATATAGCCTCCAGAGATTATTCTTGATGTGTTTCTTGATATCCATCCAAGGCTTATGTCACCCTGAAGCCCATGGAGATGGTTGGTTTACAGATGCTTAGCTGGCTCTGAGACGGAGCCTGAAGGTGGTAGGGACCTACATACGGATGTTCTCTTTGAAGATGAAAGTCACGTTTCCTACTTTATTTGCAGACAGTTTGTAATGGGGATGTCATAACAGTCTTGTCGGGCTTGTAGATAATTAAAACAAAGTCTGATTTATATACAAAACGGAAAAAAAGCCACATAGGAAGTCAGCATGTCATGGGTGCAGTTTGTGGTTGGCTGTGTGGTCACTTTCCTCATCGCAAATGCCTTTCTGCTTTCCCCGAAAGGTCACTGTGTCCCTCTCCATCACATCTAAGGAATTTGATACTAAACAACTAAAAACAAGTTTGGGGAAGTTCTGATGCCTCACAGAGCGTGAAGAGGGCACGCACGTGTGATCTTCCGTCTGAGAGCTCTGCAGAGCACTTTCCCGCAACAGTTAATGATCAGTCCAGGGTTAAGTTGTGTTACCGAGAGAACTGTGCTTGTCCAACTGTAAGTCTGGGGTAAGTTGGAGTTTATCCCAGATCACAGCAGGAGCTGAGGTCGTCCTAGTTGCTTGGGCGGTGCTTGGGGCAGGAAGCTATAGTTGGGAATTCAGGCATTCTGGTTCTTAGCCTCAGCTGATCTCCAACCCAATTCCAGGGGCCTGGCCTTGGCAGTTTTCATGGGGAGCAAGTCACTTCCACGCTCACCTTTTCCCATGGAAACTGCCAGGAGGAGGGCAGGTGGTCCCAAAGCTGCCTCACTGGGCATTCATCCAGTTAGCTCTAGGAAAGTCGAGCCTTTCTCTGGCTTTTCCTCTCTGATGACAACCCTAAGGCATTTTAGCTCTCAGACAGGGGGTGTCCTGCTTCATCATCCACCTGGGAATGTGTCAGTGGGGTAAGTGAGAGGGTAGTGGGGTCCCTGAAAGCACAAAGTAGGGAGGGCCTGCGTGGAGGAGGAAGAGGCTCCCTGCCATCTTTACAAAGTGCCTGGTTTCCCAGCAGGGTCTTGGCCCTGGAGAGAGGATCAGGAAATAACTACCAGGTAGTTAACCCACCCCTGCTGATGAGTGGGTGCTCAGGAATGGAAGGGCTGGCACATGGCGAGGCTTCATCTGTCACCTCAGCATCCACCTGGACCACTTTCTTGTCCTTCAAGGCTTGGTTCCAGCTATGCTTCCTCCAAGTGAAGCTCTTGCTGTCTTTCCCCGACTGTGAGGCGCTCTCCTCAGATGGTGTTAGAGGCTGGTCCACACCTCGGGCCCCCTTCACCCATTTTGCCCATCCCTCACCCCTGCCTCTGATAACCACTAGTCTGTTCTATCTGTGAGCTTGGATGTGTTGCTGTTAGATTGTACGTTTCTCATAGAGGCTTTAATTGCTCCTGGAAAGTTTAGCTCTTACCTGTAGCATGTTGAAGATGTTTTATCACAAAGACGAAAGTGGGAGTTTCTGCTGTGGTGCAGCAGGTTAAGGATCTGGCATTGTCTCTGCAGCAGCTCAGGTCACTGCTGAGGTGCGGGTTCCATCCCCAGCCCAGGAACTTCCATACGCTGTGGGTGTGGCCAAAAAAAGACAAAAAGCTCACATTGCTGCCAGATTCCTCCCCATCTTTCTCTAGTTCTTATTATATATATATAAGAACTAGCGAAACAGATATATATACATATATATATACATTCATGTACATACATACACGTACATACATAATTAAAAGCATAGAAAACATAAATTTATTAGAAAGGACACTGATCTTTAATAATGACGCTCTGCTGGTTTCAGGTTTTTTAATGTATTGTTATTTTATTGTTTTAAAATTTTTGTATTCTCTTTCTCTAGTTCTACTCACTTCTCAGGACTCCCAGCTCTAATGCTGCAGGAGAGGCACCCAGAGTGGCTCCTTGGCAATAGCTGTAAAAGGGTAAATGATAAATTTTGAAGAGACTTGGACTATATCTTGAAAATGCATTTAGTGCTATGCTGACAAACGTAGGCAATACAGAGTTAAATTTTTAAGGCTCAGGAGTCCTGGCCTAGTGCATATCAGAAGTCTCCTTGATGAACAGGAGTTCAAGGCAGGCATTGATGGCGAATATCTAATGAAGCAGTCACACACTGTGAAAATTGTTTCTTTTCGCAGTCCTCCCGTATCTGTTTAATGAACATTAACATTTAATCAGCATTGACGTTTTTGTTTTTAAAGTTGATGAAACTAACTCAGATACAGGTGACTAACCAGGTGCTCAGTATGAGTGTTAGTTTAGGTTGAGAGACTAGTGAAGGGTACTGATGTCTGTCTGGGGGAGTGGACTGTGGAGAAGGGCCCATGTGAGACCCTCTTTAGCTTTTTATTGGGTAAGTATCTGTTTTGTGTCTCCTCCACCCCCACCCCCAGGTGTATGAAAAGAAGGAGCCTCTCCTGGCAGCTGGGACCGTGGCTCTGTCCAGGAACCCTTTTGACCTTGTAGAGCCCTGTAGCCCTGAACCTCTTCCTTGAGTAAAGAGGGGCCCTGCTTGGATAAGTTTCCCAGTTTCTTCTGCCTCCTTTCTCGCTAGGATCCTTCCTCATTCAGCCTTCCCCCAGCAGAGAGAAGTGGGGGAGCAATAGCTGACAATGTCAGAGGTCACATCTGTCGAGTGCCAGTCTTTGCACTTCACCTTGTTATAGCCCTACAGAGTCATCTCTCACTGGGTGTAGATACCAATGCACGTCAAGGATGAAGACCTTTCAGCCTGAGGAAGGCAGGATAGAACTTTTGATATCCACCCAGGCTCCAGGCACTACCTCAGACCCCCTTTCTGATGATGGCAGTGCATTTTTCTCTCTTATCTGGTCATGTATTTGCTCAGTCTCTGGTGTTTTCACAAGGCTAAAAGGTTCTGTTTTCCTAAAGTAAAATCGATATGTTTCTTTACAAAAGATAAGGGGGTTTTCTGGGGTGGGGAAAAAAAAACAGCAACTTTGTAGAAGGGAGATAGATGCTAATTTCATTTTGTGTTCTTGTTGAACTTAATAACAGCATAGGAACATATAATTGCTTCATAGATAATTCGGTAATTACTTAAAGATGAGAAAAATCTTGTTTTGAAGTAGGGAGATAGGTTTCCTGGAGAAAGCCAGAGACTATTTAAGTCAGATGTTTTACAGAGAGTTGAGCCATCAGTATCTGCAAAGGTCAAATTCCACCTCTTCACAGAGGTAGGGGAGATGGATTGTTTTAGAAATAATAAACTTTACTTATAAAAACCTTTCGGCCAAGGACCCAAAGGGCCTGGTTGACATTAACTGATGAATCCCTGCAGCACTGAGCTTCTCCCATTTCTTCAACTCTTGAGAGTGTCCAGCCCCAGGGACTAAATTCTATGCCTTGATATTGGAGCTACAGAAGCCATGGCTGCCTTTTTCCCAGTACTCACTCCAGGGTCTCCTGAGGGAGAGTGGTCAGTGTTTGGCTATGGTGCCCACACGCCCTGGGTTTTTTTTTTTTTTTTCTTCCCCCCACTAGGAGAATTTTAAACTAAATATTTTGTCTCATTAGTGTTCTGTGTGTAATAATGGCTAACAAATTCTGTGTTCCTGGGAGGGGGCAACTTAGCATTGTCTCCTTGAGTCCCCACAATGACCTTGTCACTTTGCATTATGGTTCCAGGCAACGAGACACAGAGGTTTCACAAGCTGTCAGAGGACAGAGAGCCGTGAATGCAAAGCTGGGTTTTGGTCTCAAGTCTGACTTCAACCCTGAGCTCTTTTTTTTTTTTTTTTAACTCAGTGAATTTTTTTCTATGTATAGTTGTTGTAAAATTGGGTTGTGATGATGGTCGTACATTTCCATCCCAAACCCCCAGCCCATCCCTCCCTCCAACGCTGAGCCCTTTCCATTTGGGCTGCATTGTCTTTTGTTTTGACAGACCCCCTGCTCTGATTTGGAATTGGAAATGGACTGTCCTATGTCCTACCTCTCCATGGTCTTGGGGTCCCACCACTACTGGGCAAGATGATTTCTGTCCCTCAGTTCCTGGGGCTGCTTTGACCATTCCGTGGCTCTCTGGCATTGGCCCCTGGCTCCTCCTTGTAGATCGCCTTCCCTATTCTGTTTTCACTTTACTGAGTCTTACTCGTGTCTCAAGGTTTCTTACGGTTACCCTAGCTTTTTGTAATCCCCTCCTTTGGGATTTCTCCCACTTAGAACTCAAAGGTGTTTTCTCTTTATGCAGTTACTTGTTTTGCACACCCATACACCCCTTCCCCTTCCTGTGCTGGATGTATTTTCTGTTGTCACAGTGCGGTATTTTCCTAGTGAGGTCTTCATGGATGGGAAAATTTACTCATTTACCCCCCCATCCAGGGGTTTCATATTGAATTTGTACCCTGGGCATAAGCATTCTGGGTGCAAATGAAATGAAGGCAAAGACCAGTTCTTTGAACCTTTAATGCGATGCTGATAAATATTGATGGAAGAAATATAAAAGGGTTACGTGAAGATGATAATGCCTGTAACTTCATGGTCTTTCTCTTGACATGGTTATTGAAAGGCAAAAGCCGAATAAAGAAAGACCGATGGCAGAAAGTCATGAAAAAATTTAGCTCATTTTGCCAAATTTTAAACTCTCAGCTACTGTGCCATAGGGATATAAGTATTATATACAAGTATGTGCTATATAATAATAATGCACAGCCATATATTTAACACTTCAGTAATGCTCAGGGATAGTAGGTGACTTGTAGGAACCATATTTAATTATTTACTGCTGTGCAGTGATGAGAAATAAATGAATAGCAATGGAGTCGTTTCATTTCTAGTCCTTATTTAATTTAGTGCTGCTTTCTGTTCTATTCAAGTATAATAATTATATATTACTTTTAGACTCTTGCTGGATCCCAAAGGTAGGCCGATGTGACGTGATTTGCAAAATCTGAGAAAGGCAGATTAAAACTGTAATCACGTCACACCTGTCCAGACGGCTGTCAGTAAAGAGACCATAAAAACTGGTGAGGATATGGAGAAAAGGGAGCCATGGTCCACTGTTCATGGGAATGTAAATGGGTGGAGCCACTATGGAAAATAGTATGAAGGTTCCTCAAACTAGAGACCTACTGCGTGATCTAGCATTTCCACTCCTGGATATTTATCCAAAGAAAACGAAAACATGAATTTGAAAAGATGCATACACCACAGTGTTCCTAGCTGCAAAGATGTGGCAGCAACCTAAGTATCCAACAGGTGAATGGATAAAGAACGAACACAAGCACATGCATACAGTGGAATACCGTAAAAAAGAATGAGATTTTGCCACTTACTGCAACATAGATAGGGTTGGAGGGTGTTATGCTTGGTGAGGTAAGTCAGACAGAAAAGCAAATATTTGCTTATCACTTGTAGAATCTAAAAAATTAAACCGATGACTGTAACAAAAGAGGCTCACACATAAAGGGAACAAATTAATGGTTACCAGTAGCTGGTGGGGAGAGGTAGCGGTGGGGAAGGGCAAGATAGGTGTAGAGGGTTGAGAGGTGCAAATTACTAGTATAAAGTAAATAAGCTTTAAGGATATGTTGTACAGCACAAGGAACATGGACAATATTTTATGACAATTTAAAATAGTAATTCACTGTTTTATAGATTATATTCTATGTTGTACACCCAAAGCTAATATGATGTAAATCGATTGTACTTCAATAAATATTTTGGTTTCCATTCTTTTAGATAAATACCCATAAGTTGGGACACTTTACATTTTAACAAATTTTCTAGAACCCATCCTTTGGGTTCTTCTCTTACAAAAATACAAGGAAGACATTGGGGTACTATTTGAGCAGCTCTTTTATCCTTAAGGAAAAGCCTAGTGCTTCAAAGTCGCCTCTGTACGGGGCCCCAGGGTGACAGAACCCGTGAAGCGAGAGAGTTTACTTTTCCTGAAGTTGCCTTGGCTCACTGGTCTCTGCTGAAGCAGACATTTCCTGTGCCTTCATCTAGACCTGCGGGAGGCTGAGGGTTAGACGGAGACTGTGCATTTCTGCCTGTGCTCATTGCAGGGGGGCCATGGTTCCTGAATGTAAGGTGAGAATGAAGGGACTGCCTTTGGAACGAAAAGCATCCCCACCTTGGGAAGTGGTGCCCATGCAGGTACCCACTAGGCTACCCATGTGGCTTTTTTTTCTAGACCAGAGACTACCACCGCTGGTGATCAGTTGCATTAACAGCCCATGTGCCAGGCTCAGTAATAGTTTGTACAACTGATAGAAGTTGGATGATGTAAATAGCCTTGATCTAGGCCCCCCACCATCCCCCCAGATGTTTTAAGTGTTCAAATGTCAGCATAAATTAAGAATCTTGGGAATATTCAAGCCAAAACTGCCTGCAGCTAGAATTTATAAAGATTATAAATGTGTCCAGCGAGTTCACGAAATTTCAGGCCTTATGTAAGAATATTAGGGCCTTTTAAAAATTTTTTCTTAGGAAAATGAAGTTGAGTTTTCACTTTTTTTCCACTTTCTATGCCGTTGAAGGATAATGGCAATGCAGATAATCTAAAACAGCTGATAGAGCAAACAATTTAGAATTTATAGTTGGTGCTGGAATGCATTACAGAAGTTATTGTTGGCAATACTTAAAGCGTTCTATTCATGTTTTTCTTAAGCTAATCTGAAAATTAGAATACATTCTCTGATCACGCAGCATCTAGTGGAAGAAGCGTGTTACAGAATTGTACTGAGTGGCAGAAAAGTGCTAGCTAAAGATTTAAGGATGCCTGCCTGCAGATAAGCATTCCATGGACAACTGAGAAATGGCTAGGAATGAGTCTTTTCCTCAAAAAGATTTTTAGTTGTAAAATGAGGTGCAGATGTGGAGTACCACTCAAAACAAGCATGCAGCTAAATGTAAGGCAGATACCTCTGTGGCCACCACACAAGTCAAGAAATAGCTTTGTTGGTGTTCCCTTGTGGTACAGCAGGTTAAGGATCCAATACTCACCGTAGCCCTTGGGTCGCTGCTGTGGCAGGGATTCTATCCCTGGCCTGGGGACTTTCACAAGCTGTGCACATGGCCAAAAAAATCTTTGTCAGCCACCTAGAAGTCTCTCCAATGTTACCATAAAAACGTACTTTTTTTTCATCCTTCCAAAAATAACTGCTCTCCTGACTAATACTTCCTTACATTTCAGTTTTATTACCCACACGTGCATCCCTGAACCTAGAATTTCCCCATTTTTTAAATGTAAACATAGCTCTTTTTAAGTCTTTAGGTTTTTCTCTATCCCTTTTTCTTACAGTTTGGCTGTTGAGGATCTTGGGACCCTTGGGTCTGTAGAGATTCCGCACTCTGGATTCTGCTGATTGCATACTAATTCTTACTGAGGCACTTTTTGAGTACATGGAATGTAAACATGGTTTCAGGAAGGAAAACTACACAAAGCATTCTAAGAACTATGTTCGATCCCTGGCCTGGGAACTTCTGCATGTTGCAGACATGGCCAAAAAATAATGTGCGTGTAAATATATAGTTCCATCCTCTTAGTTATACTAAAGTTAGCATACTGTGCTTTTGTACTTTGCTTTCTTCACTTACCAGTAGAGATCACCCTGCATCTGTTTATAAAGATCTACATTCCTTTTATTTATCTTTTTTTTTTTTTGTCTTTTTGCCTTTATCTAGAGCCGCACCCGCGGCGTGTGGAGGTTCCCAGGCTAGGGGTCTAACAGGAGCTGTAGCCGCCGGCCTTCGCCACAGCCACAGCAACGCAGGATCCGAGCTGCGCCTGCAACCTACACCACAGCTCACGGCAACGCCGGATCCTTAACCCACTGAGCAAGGCCAGGGATCGAACCCGCAACCTCATGGTTCTTAGTTGGATTCGGTGACCACTGAGCCACGAAGGGAACTCCTCCTTTTATTTTTCTTAAGCTGCAGAATATTCCATTGTGTTGGATCTGCCAGAGTCTATTCAACTTGGCTATTTACTCCATTATTCATTTTGAGGTACAAATTCCCCAAAGTGAGATTACTAAGGTCAAGAAGTAAGGGCAGGGAGTTGCCACTGTGACCCAGCAGAAACGGATCCGACTAGGAACCATGAGTTTGCGGGTTCGATCCTATCCTCGCTCAGTGGGTTAAGGATCTGGCGTTGCCGTGAGCTGTGGTGTAGGTCGCAGATGCGGCTCGGATTCTGCGTTACTGTGGCTGTGGCGCAGGCCGGCAGCTACAGCTCCAATTAGACCCCTAGCCTGGGAACCTCCACATGCCACACGTGCAGCCCTAAAAAGACCAAAAAAAAAAAAAACGGCATATGTAGGCTTTTATTTGTCTGTTTTAGGTGTTGCCTAACTTCCCTTTGTAACGAGTAAACAGGTCTGTCTGCCCACCAGCCATTTCTGAGCACTCCTGTTTTCCTAAACCTTGGCAACAGCATTTTGAAGCTCTTTAATTTTTGCCAGTCTGATAGGTAAAAAGTGCTATTGCAGTGTAAATGGCTTTTCTCAAGTGGGTAGACTTGAACAGCTTAATATATTTAAAGGGCATTTTTACCTTATGAAGGATAGTCTATGAATTTTGTCCACTTTTCTATTGGACTTCGGCCCCTCTTAATTTTTGAACATAAAATATATACAAATAATATTCCATATATGTATATAAAATATATTTACATATAACTATATAAAATATAGTTATATATATATATATATATATATATAAAATACACATATATGTAATATCAGCCTTTTTATTTGTGGTGTGTGTTACAACCATTTTCTCCCAGTTTGTCATTTGTCTTCTGAATTTACTTCAGTATTTTTCACTATGCAAAGGTCAAATTCATCGGTTTTTAGAGATGACATCTGGAACTTTCCCATTATTAGAAGGTTGCTTTTTGTACCCAGGTTATAGATGAATTCCCCCTTGTTTTCTTCTAGCACTTTTGTGGTTTCAATTGTGGTTTTACATTTACGTCTCAGATCCACTTGAAGTTTAGTCTTGTGTGTCGAATGAGGTCTAGGTCTGATTTTATTTCTTTGCAAATGACTAGCCAGTTGTCCTAGTACAACTTATTTAAAAGTGATTTGAGATATTACATTTAATTTACTGTGAAAGTAATTGGGTCTATTTCTGGATTTTCTGTTTATCGTTCCGTCTGTCCTCTTGATGGGCAGGTGCCAACCACTTTTTATTCTAATTCTGAAAGCCCTTGTTGTGTTTAATATCTTCCAGTGCTATACTCCTCACCTCCTGCCCCAGTTTCTCTTGATTAGTGTTTGTTTATCTCTTCTTGTGTGCTTGTTTTCTCTATGAACTTGTCCAGATCTATAAAAAGCAGTTGTTGAAGTAGCTAATTTCATTGGAATTAATAATTTAAAGAGAACTGACATATTTATGATATTGAGCTGTCCTGTCCAAGAACAAGATATGTCTCTTTGTTCTAGTCTATTTTTTGCCTGTCAAGAGTGTTTTCAAAATAGTCTACACATAGGTTTTATGATTTTAAGTTTATCCCTAAGTAACTTGTATGTTGCTATTCATGTTACCTTACTGAATTCTTTCACTGTGGAGATAGTTTGCATTGTTTCTCTTGAGTTTTGTAGGTATACTATCCTATCATTTGCATAGAATTTTCCAATTCTTATGCTTCTAATTTCTTGTCTAAGTCGGCTAGTTAGAATAATGTTGATGTTAAATGGTAGTGGAGACATTTTAACTAATATTTTCTTTCTAATCATAGTGGAAATACCTCTAATCTTTCTCCATTAAGATAAATAGGAGTTCCCTGGTGGCTCAGTGGACAAAGAATCCAGCATTGTCACTCATGTGGCTTTGGTTGCTGCTGTGGCATAGGTTCAATCCCTGGCCTGGGAACTTCCACATGCTGTGGGTACAGCCAAAAGAAAGAGAGGGAAAGAGAGAAAGATAGGTAAATAAGATGTTAACTCTAGGACTAAGGTATATATCTATCAAATTCTTTTTTATTGAGCATACGTGTGTGTGTTTAAATCAAGAATGGGTATTGAATTGTCAGACTTTTTCATTATGGAAATATTTTAATTCCTCTTCCTAGATCTATTAATACCATATATTTATTGATGCATTTCTTATTGTGGAACCTAACATGTGTTCCTGGATTATTTCCCAGTTGAGATTTCCTGAATACAGTTGGTCATAGCGTGTTATTTCTTAGATATTAGATTCTGTTTGCTATTATCTTTTGGAAATTTATATCTATTTTGTCATGTTGGTTGTAGTACTTTGGGGAGGCTATGGGTGATCGGTGCAATGTTAAATAACCTATCTAATCTTTAGTGGTTTTGTAGAATACCTCAGTAAAACCAGCGTGTGAGGATTAACTTTCTGCTATATGAAATTGGTCTGTTTCAGCTTTCTATCACAGATGTGGTCTGTGATTTATCACTGATGTGGTTGAGGAACTATACTTTCCTAGGAAATAAAACACTTCATGTAGGTTTGTGAATTGATAATTTTAGGGACTGGCTACTATCTGTAGGGCTGAGAGCACTCAGGGAAGAGACCCTACCCCAACCTCCAGGGCTTCCCCTGGGTGGGATCCAGACATTGCCAGAAAGGGAGTGGCTGTGGCTCAGTGGATGGTGAAATGAAAATCCAGTGCAGCCTTCAGCGTATTGCATTCTGATGCACTTTTCTTTCTCTGTTCCTTACAAGAAAGATGCCAACTGGGACATTTTCAATGGATAAGCAATGAGGGCCTACTGTACAGCCCAGGGGACTATATCCAGTCTCTTGAGATAGAACACGATGGAGGATAGTATAGAAAAAGTGTGTATATGTGTTACTGAGTCATGATGCCGTGCAGAAGAAATTGGCCCAACACTGTAAATCAACTCTACTTTTATAAAAAGTAGTTTTAGCAGAAAGTATAAGAAAAAGCTAAAGGAAGGTGAGATGGTGAAGAAAGGCCTCATGAGGAGGCTGCTTTTTTTTCTGAAGTATAGTTTCTGGTGTTTAGCAAAGTGATTCAATTGTACATATAAATATATATACACTATATTCTTTTTCATATTCTTTTCCATGATAGGTTATTACAAGATCCTCAGTAAGTTCCCTGTGGGAAGCTGCTTTTGACATGGACCTTAAAGGATGGGTGGGATTTGGCCTGGTGGAGACAACGGAAGAGAACTTTCCAGAAGGAAGGGAAGAGGGTCACTGCTTGAACAGAGGCAGGCGGGTTAAGTGGGTCCAGAGGTTTTGTGAGAGGAAGGGTAGCCCTGAAGCTGGAAGGTGTGTTCAGGGTCAGGCAGTAACATCTAATTTTCCTCACTGTCTCATTTCCTATTCATGCTTATTTCACCCATGTGACAAGGAGGATTAGTATTACAGGCAATAAGACAAGGATGGAAAACCCACAACATTAAATGTAATACAGAAGGGGTTGGATAAGATCTTTGAGTGCAGTGGTTCCCAGCTTGGTGGTGTGGACTTTTGACAGTATCTGGAGATGCATTGGGTCATCACAATGGAGAATGGGTGCTACTAGCATCTCATGGGTAGAGGCCGGGGTGTGGCTACAATCCTATCATGTTCAGGACAGCCTCCCTCGCTGGCCCTCAATAAAGAAGTAACTGGTCCCAAATGTCAGCAGTACTGAGTTGAGGATGCCTTGTGGTTGGTGTATAGGAGGGACCAGAAAACGCCCTTTGAGGAGTTCCCATTGTGGTTCAGCGGTAATGAATCCGACTAGTATCCATTAGGGTACGGGTTTGATCCCTGACCTTGCTCAGTGGGTTGGGGATCTGGCATTGCTGTGAGCTGTGGTGTAGGTTGCAGATGCAGCTCGGATCCTATGTTTCTGTGTCTGTGGTATAGGCAGCTCTGACTTGACCTCTAGCCCTGGGAACTTACACATGCCCCAGGTATGGCCCTAAAAAGACAAATGAACAAAAAAATGCCCTTTCATTCCTCTTTTCCTTAAGTTACCACTTCTGGCAGCCAACCACGGGATGTCAGTAAGCCACAGGAAGATGAGAATAGCCATTGTTACCCAGTAAATCTGGGCATTTCTAAGCTGAGGTATGCTGGTTACCCATGGACTAGGGGCACAACTCTTAGCCCTAGTATCCAGTATCTGCTGCTTTGGGACTTTTCAAGAAAGCTGAGGAGACACAAGTGGGACTGCCTTGGACATTTTCCACAAGAACTAAAAAGTCCGTCGGGTAAGTTGATATTTCTCCTGTCAACATATATTCTGCTTGGCTCCCTTTCAGTGTTAAGCAACATGAAAAGCTGTCCCTTCAGATGTGTTGGCATCTGCAGCTCAAATGAAGGGAAATAAATAAAATGAACCAAAGGAAATAGCACGGATCTCTGGTGTCTGTTGTCATCTGCCCTAAGGCAGCTTCGAATGGCGAGCCTCCCTAGGCAGATGGAAATCATTGGCCGGCCCTGCGCCTTGCCAGCACATGGCAGACACTTGTGTTTTCTCCGGTCCCCAACCAGTCAAGGCAAGGACGAGAATGGGAAACAAGTAAAATCGTCCAATGGAAAGAGGACAGGCTGAGTCAGAGGGTCACCACCCCCCATCCTGGCCCAGGGAGTGGCTAATACCTTACAAGTCACTACATTTCAGGCCTCTGTGGCCTAATACTACAGGAGAGAATGTGGAGCTAGTATTTCCAGGGTTTTTCTAATCCTGAAACCTTCTGTAGTCGAACACTGGTTTCACTCCTTAGAGTATTCTATTCAAATCAGATGTGATTTGTTCTCCTTGAATTATGGGAAATAGAGAAGCTTCAGGAGGATTTTCTGAGGCGGGCTGGTCTCCTGAGATGTGTCTTTCTCCCCTATTGGGGCTCAGCATTGCCAATTATTCTAGCAAAGACAGCAGAGGCAGATGCTGGTGGCTCAGCACACCCCAGGCAGCTCTCTTAGAACAGAGTCTGGTCAGCTTGTGCTGTACAATAGAACTCCCTGGACGGGGGAATAAAACGCCACTGTTAGGGACATTCCTGGCAGTAATGCAGTGGGAGCCCAAAACATGTCCTTCTCTTGGTCTGTCCCAGCCCAATGGGCAGCACTACACACAATGTGGGGGATAATCAGGGTCCTCCGGAACCCAGGATTTTCAGAGGAGTAGTTACTTGGTTCCAGTGTGGACAGATGTATTATGAAGGGTGAGTCAGTGCAAGTTGTCCACTATTGGAACCACAGGAGTGATAGTTTCTAGCCTCTGCTGCGTGTTAAGCGGGGAGCTTTTTTAAGCACCTGGATGACACACCAGAGCACTGATATTCTCCTCTCAGAGAGGGAGACCCACCTTTCCTTTCTTCTTCATTTTTTTTTTTTTTAATAGCTGCACCTGCAGCCTATGGAAGTTCCCAGGCCAGGGGTCGAATTGGAGCTGCAGCCGCCAGCCTATGCCACAGCCACAGCAATGAGGAATCTGAGCTGAGCTGCCTCTGTGACCTACAGTGTAGCTCACAGCAATGCAGAACCTTTTAACTCCTTGAGCATGGCCAGGGTTCAAACCCACATCCTCATGGATACTAGTCAGGCTCTTAACCCGATGATCCACAGCAGGAACTCAGCAGGAGCCCACCTTTTTTAAAGATCCTCATGAGATTCTCGTGTGCAGCTCAAGTTGAGAAAGCTCTTCTTGGGAAGTGTTTACCAAGTGCATGATCTAGGTCCTGTTTGTGCATTCGTGGAACCATAAAACATTGCTGATTTCATCTCAGGGCTATAATTCCTTTTGTTTTTCTAGCTAATTTTAACAATTTAAGAGGCTTGTAGGCGCACTTTGCCAAATATGCAGTTTTAGTAGTTGTCAAAAAAAAAGATGAATCCCCTGTCAGGCTTTTGTCTAGAGGATTCTTGTTTGGAGCGATGTTGAGTAAGAAATCGTATAATATTCTATCTATGAGAATCTAGTGATTCGACTTGAGTCAGTGAGGCTGAAATTAATGTGTTTAAGCTGGCAGCATAACAAACATTTGTATTTGTACCATGATTTTCTCCATGTTTTTAATAATAAAAGCAAGTGTCTTCTATTCAAACCATCTCAGCTCTGTGGAATTGTGTGACCAGTTCACTTCAAATAAATCACATCGTTGACCTTCTCCTTTATATTGGTTCACAATTAATTTGATACAGAAACGCTGCAACTCCTGTCTTTGAGGTTTTTCCCAGTGAGATACCTGTGTGTGTGTGTGTGCACAGGCTTGTTAATAGTCTAACTTACACACTCCATGTATTCATAGATGCTATAGAATTGATTAAGAATCGACGCATCCTGGAACACCTGTTGTGGCCCAGCAGGTTAAGAACCCGTCATAGTATCTGTGAGGTTGCAGGTTCAATCCCTGGCCTTGCTCAGTGGGTTAAAGACCTGGCATTGCTGTGAGCTGTGGTGTAGGTAACAGACGTGGCTCAGATCCTGCATTGCTGTGGCTGCGGTGCGGGCTGGCAGCTACAGCTCGGATTTGACTCCTAGCCTGGGAACTTCCATATGCCACGAGTGTGGCTGAGTATTTTTGTTTTTGTTTTTCAAATGCACATGTCTTATTAACACTTCCTTCTGCATGGTAAACAAATTTGAATCTATTTTCACCCAGTATGATCTGCCATGTTTGGGACGACTTGGTGATGACAGAGCTTTAGAACACGTGGAGCGGAAGTGCTGTCATCCAGGGCCACTTACTCCTGTCTTTCCAGGAGGCTTTCCTTTCGCTAAATTCATCTTCAGTCCCCTGGTGCACTGGCAAACTCGGCTTCTGCTAGAGAGAAAACCAGCTCCAGCTCCATTGCCCAGAGACATAAAGCAGCCTCCCTGCTAGAGGCATCGCCCCTGGGGACCCACTAAACTCTCATCTCCCTAAGAGGGCACTGGCCCGAGCATGCTGTTGACACAGGTCCAAGCCTTTTCTCTGACTTGGCCATCCCTTTCCAACTCATGTTCAGATCTGGGACAGCCAAATACTGTTCTCGGTCACGCCCGCTTCCCCCAAACCCAGGTGTGCATAAGGACCCTTCAGGAAGGAGCTAAGGTATTGGATTTCTTTTCTACGAGAGCCAGCTGGCCTGCAGCCTTACTACCAGGGTTTCTCTTGGTCCCGTGCATAGATGCACATCCGTACCTGGAGTCAGTTTCAGAGGAACAAAGCAGTTAGGGAGCAGTCAGGTAAAAAGACCTCTGTCAGGTAGGCTGGAGCCTTACTGGCATCCTCGATTGAAAAGATGACAGATCCCTAGGGAAGAAGCAGTCTGGGTGAGACACAGGAACGCCTAACAAATGGATACATCTCGCCTCCTCCATAGGTTCAAAGCGATTGTTCATTTGGCGCAGGAACAGGAGTCTTGACAAGGTGCTCGTGGTGGGAGCGGCAGGTGGGAGGGTGAGTAGATGGGAATGGCAGGGTGAAAGCTGTGTCCTGGCTCCAATCAGAGCTCCTCACTGCAGGGGAGATGGCAAAAGTGATTTAATCCCACACTGAATCAGAAGCAAAATGTAGGCAGAGAGAAGTCACTTTTTAGTCTTATGCTTCTGTCTCCTTATAGCTTTGCTGTATTTGTTCTTGGCCTGAGACATAAATATCAAGGTTTTGGACAAGCCTTGGACATCTCCCCCATTTAATGCTGATATTACTGATGAAGCTGCTCATCAGAAAGCATATTTGCTGGCTGACTTCGATTTTTCCTGGAGCGTCAAGTGTAATGCGTAGCCCATGTTAGGGAGAGAAAAACTAAAACTACTTGAAAAACAACAGTCTGAATGGTACAGCCATTTAGAAAAACTGTTTGACATTTTCTTATAAATACATACTCATAATCTACAGTTCCACTCCTGCAAATTTACTCAAGTGAAACAAAAACTTCTGTGTTCACACACAAACATATGTAGATATTTATAGTGGCTTCTACTGGTCATTTCCAAAACCTGGAAACAAGCCAAAGGTCTTTCATCTGGGGGATGCATAAGGCTGGGGGTGCGTCCATTCCAGGGGAATACCACTTGGCAACCAAGAGGAATGAACCGCTATTGCACATAAGAACTTGAATTGATCTGAAGTGCATTATGCTAAGTGGCAGAAGTGAAATGCATAAAGACTACACCCTCCTGTATATGTGGTGTTCTTGCAGAGGAAAGATCATAGGAACAGAAAAAAGGTTAAAATACCAAAAACATACCCTGGGGTTAGTAGATACAAACTACTACATTTAGAATGGATAAGCAGTGAGGTCCTACCTTATAGAACAGGCAGCTATAGCCAGTCTCCTGGGATAGACCATGATGGAAAATAATGTTTAAAAAAATGTGTGTGTGTGTATATATATGTGTATGTATATATATGTGTGTATGACTAAGTCACGTTGTACAGCAGAAATCATCCCAGCATTGTAAATCAACTAAGCATTAATTTTTTAGAAATGATCCCCTGGGGCTGAAGAGAAAGACAGTAACTAAAGGGGGCATGGTGGGGTGGGGGGAGCTGGGGGTGATGGAGCTTTTCTGTGTCTTGATAGTGATGGTGGTTACTGACTATACATACATCAAATTTTAGAGAACTGTACGCTTAAAAAGGTGATTTCACTGAATGTAATTTATGCTTTAATATACATAAAGGGAAAACAAAGGGGATGGGTAGGGAGAGAAAACCACCCGTGGGAGGGGCTCTTACCCAGTGTGGCCCACCTGGAATGTCAGAACTGTAGCTGCTGAAGTGAGTTGAGTTGGGTTCAGTCTTCTGGATGATTACCTCCAGCCTCTTTAACTTAGGATTGTATGAAGGACTCCCAGGGACTGAGGGCACAGGCATGAGTAAGAACTCTGCAGTCAACTGGAATTCGACACAGACTCTACGAGGGTCATCTGGTCTCCGTTCCCCTTCTGATCACTTTCAAATTCTGTTGTCTTTCATCTACATTGATCCTATTATGCTAGTTTGTATTAGATATCCAGTCCCAGCATCAAGATCCTGATTAGAATTTGTTGAACATTCTCAGTTTTTGAGGTCACTTTTATAAAAATGTATAATCACAGTTGCTGTAGTTTTGTTGTCCCAAATGTATTTGGTGAGGTCCCGGCTGCTGGTTTATGGATCACCTGAGAAGGGGGAGCTCTCTTTTGACCCAGTTCTGCTCTCAAAGTTCTTGCATGGTCACGTGGGCAGTTTGCCCCTCTGTGTGTTTTGCATGAATTCTGTGACACCAAGGTGTAGGGGGTTAGTTTGCTGGGCTGCCCTAACAATGTCACATGAACCGGGTGGCCTGTAGAAATGACACTTATTGCTTGGCAGTTCTTAAAGCCAGAACCCTTGATCAAGGTGTCAGCAGGGTGGGTTCCTTCTGAAAGCTTGGGAGGAAAATGTGTTCCATGCCCTCTCCCTACCACTGGTGGTTGCCAGCCATTTTCTTTTGACATTCGCTTGGCTTCTGCGGCCTTACCCCGACCTCTGCCTTCCTCTTCATGTGACATTCTCCTGGTGTGCAAGTATGTATAGCTCCCCTTTTTATAAGGACCCCAGTGTATTGGGTTAGGGATCTTCCCTACTTCAGCATGACCTCATCTTAACTAATCACATCTGCAGGTGACCCTTTCTCAGTAAGGTCACTTTCTGAGGTAATAGGGGTTTAGGGCTTCAACATCTGAATCTTCAGGGGACACAGTTCAACCTGTAAAAGTGTATCAGCTGCTGCTTTTTGACTAGAGAAAGTCAACCTTCTAGAAGTATAGGCTGAAAAGTCTTCCCTTACCTGCAGTTGGGCAAACACCTGGATGCCACAAGACCTGCCTTACCAAAGGTAAACCTCCTGCCAGGCTGTGGTGCGATCTGTTTCACGAAAGCTCCATTGAAGCAGACTTTGGATTTAACCTTCCTTCTTCAAAACTAGAGCATAGATGAGTTCCCTTGTGGCACAGTGGGTTAAGGACCCAGCATTGTCACTGCAGTAGCTCAGATCTGATCCCTGGCCTGGGAACTTCCACATGCTGCAGGCATGGCCAAAAAAATAAACATAGAACTTTAAACGTGCCTTTTCTTGGAATCCATGTGTAGAGCTAAACTGAAACACCTGTTAACAAGGAAGTTTGTGAAATCTGAATGGTTTTGACTCCATTTTTAACAAGCTTTTTTGGGGCGATACAATTCCTATTATGGTCTTTTTTATTTTTTTCATTTATTTTCTTCATTTATTTATTCAGCATATTCTTTTTTTTCCATTATAGCTGGTTTACTGTTTTCTGTCAATTTTTCAACTGTACAGCATGGCGACCCGGTTATGCGTACATATATAGATTCTCCACAAGTGACTAGACATAGTTCCTGGTGCTATATAGCAGTATCTCCTTGCTTTTCCATCCCAGAGGCAAATAGTCTACAACAGTTAACCCCAGTCTCCCATACCATCCCACGCCCTCCCCCACCCCCCTGGCAACCACAAATCTGTTCTCCAAGTTTGTGATTTTCTTTTCTGTAGAAAGGTTCACTTGTGCAGTATATTAGATTCCAGATACAAGTGATAACATATGCTATTTGTCTTTCTCCTTCCGACTTACTTCACTCAGTATGAGGGTCTCTAATTCCATCCATGTTGCTGCAAACGGCATTATTCTTTTTTTTTTAATGGCTGAGTAGTATTCCATCATGTATATATACCACATCTTCCTAATCCAATCATCTGTCGATGGACATTTGGGTTGTTTCCATGTCTTGGCTATCATGAATAGTGCTGCAGTGAACATGCATGTGCAAATGTCTTTTTCAAGGAAAGTTTTGTCTGGATGTATGCCCAAGAGTGGGATTGCTGGGTCATATGGTAGTTCTATGTATAGTTTTCTAAGGTACCTCCATACTGTTTTCCATAGTGGTTGAAGCAGCTTACATTCCCACCAACAGTGCAGGAGGGTTCCCTTTTCTCCACACCCCCTCCAGCATTTGTTGTTTGTGGACTTATTAATGATGGCCATTCTGACTGTTGTGAGGTGGTATCTTGTGGTAGTTTTGATTTGCATTTCTCTAATCATCAGAGATGTTGAGCATTTTTTCATGTGCTTGTTGGCCATCTGTGTATCTTCTTTGGAGAAATGTCTATTCAGGTCTTTCGCCCATTTTTCAGTGGGGTTGTTGGCTTTTTTGCTGTTGAGTTGTATAAGTTGTTTGTATATTTGAGAGCTTAAGCCCTTGTCAGTTGCATCATTTGACACTATTTTCTCCCATTCTGTAAGCTGTCTTTTGGTGTTTTTTTTTTGGTTTCCTTTGCTGTGCAAAAGCTTGTCAGCTTGATTAGGTCCCATTGGTTTATTTTTGCTTTTATTTCTGTTGCTTTGGGAGACTGACCTAAGAAAACATTTGTAAGATTGACGTCAGAAAATGTTTTGCCTATGTTCTCTTCCAGGAGTTTAATGGTGTCTTGTCTTATATTTAAGTCTTTATGCCAATTTGAGTTTGTTTTTGTGCATGGTGTGAGGGTGTGTTCTAGTTTCATTGATTTGCATGCAGCTGTCCAGGTTTCCCAGCAATACTTACTGAAAAGACTGTATTTTCCCCATTTTATGTTCTTGCCTCCTTTGTCAAAGATTGACTGTAGGTGTCTGGGTTTATTTCTGGGTTCTCTGTTCTGTTCCATTGGTCTGTATGTCTGTTTTGGTACCAGTACCACACTGTCATGATTACTGTGGCTCTGTCCTATTACAGTCTTTTAAACATAGATCCTTGTTCTTTAATGCGCAGCATTAGTGATTCACTGCCTTGTACATGTGATTTATTAAGGAGATATTTTATGTATGACTGTCAGCTTCAATTTTAGATCATCAGTTCATTTCAACTAAATTAAAGAGAATCTGAATAAATCACCCTGCTATAAATTATTGGAAAGTATCACACCTGAAGTCTATCTCAAAAACCCTGGTCTAATCCGGACTCAGTGAAAATACCATCTAATGTTACCATCATCAGCTCACATGAGCAGCACTGCTGTGAACCAGTGATGACTAAACATTGAGGTAATTCAGGACTTATTAGCACCTGCGTAAGTAGCACCTTTTAATGCCATCTGCTGTTGTAGGCGGCCTGCTACAGATGGAGCCTGTCCGCCTTTGGTGTGTGTGAGGGGGGCGGTGCATGAAGGTGCAGGAGAGCATTAGAATGGTATTTATTTTGAAGATTTTGACGATTCGTTTCGCAAAAGATATGTTTAACACCCATCATATGAAGATTTAAAAATTCAGGATTCCTGTCCTGAAGATGCTTGCAGTGAACCGGGGAATGAAAATAGATGGATTACATTATACAATAAGTAATGGAAGAATAACAAATTTCTGTAGGATTTCGTATTTTTATGGCAGTTAGTCAAATTTCATTTTCTACCTGAGAAGCTCTGGTACTTGGATTTGCATTAACTCTTGAAAGCTCCTTGATTTTTTTTCTCTGCACTTTTGATGAAATTATGTCAACCACATTAAGATCAAAAGAGTAGTATAAACGTTATGGAGAACACGGGTCAGAAGTTAGTTTGAGGGCTGTGTTAGACTTCCCCAGATAAACAGAATCAGTAGAATCTGGATCTAGAAGAGAGATTTATTCTAAGTCACTGACTCATGCAGTTGTGGAGGCTGGAAAATCTGAAATCTGTAGGACAGGCCAGCAGGCAGGGAGGTTTAGGGAAGAGTTGGTGTTGCTGTCTTGAGTCTTAAGGCTGGAAACTCCAGCGCAGGCTTTCCGGATTGCAATCTGGAGGCAGAGTTTCCATCCTCCAGAAAACCTTCCCCTTTGCTCTTAAGTCTTCAAATGATAGGATGAGGCTTTGCCCACATTATGAAGGGGGATCTGCTTTACACACAGTCTACCGATTTAAATGTTCGTCACAGCTAAAAAGTAGCTCTACACCACATAGGGACTAGTGTTTGGCCAAACAGCCGGTTGGCATAATCTAGCCAAGTTGACCCTCCAGGGTACACATATTTATATAATCTTTTTTTTTCTTTTTAAAGTTTTTTTTGAAGCATAGTTGATTTTACACTGTTGATAATTTCTGCTGTAGAAGAAAATGATTCAGTTATACATGCACACACCCATTCTCTTTCAGATTCTTTTCCCACATAGATTATATAGTCTTCAAGACACTGTATCGTGAATGAAGCACGAATGTTCAGAGGCCAGAGTTCATTCTCTTAAACTGTCCTGGGATTCAGCTTCAGCTTCCTGCCATCTAAGGACTCTCCTGAGACCTCTGGGTCACCCTGCCTGTATATATTTGCTCAAGTTTGAAGATAAATGAAGTTAATTCAACCGAGTTTGCCCAACCAATATAAATTACCTTGACTGATTTACATGTATTTTGACATCTCACATAAGCAGATTCCCCCCCTCCCAAAATTCAATGTGATACAAAATCGTGACAGGGGATGTTAAAGGGAAAAAAAAAGCTGTTATATAGTCATTTTTCTTCCTTGAAGTATTTCATTTGGAAACATTGTCAAAACAAATCTGCGGCCAAGTCTGTGCAGTGCCATTTCATGTGGGTTTAATTATGTTACCCCCCCAAACCCCAAACACCCATATGATATTCTAGCATCTGAAAAAATCGATCTGTAATAACAGGAAATCTGGGACTTCTTTTATTTAGTCTCCCTATTAACAATTGGTTCCAGCTTCCCAGGACAAGGAGGGGGGGGACACAAAATTGGTGACAGCTACAATAATACTGCCTCGAGGAGATTAAACTCAATGGCAGGCTGATCGGGGGCTGATCTGATGCCCTAAGACGTTTTTTAGACACGCATTCACTCACTGTTACAGGCTTGCTTCATGATTGATTTCTTTTCATGCTTAGTAACTGTAAAATACCAATGAAAGCCAAGGTGAAGCCAAGTAATGTGTTCTGTTCCTTTTTGTTTTCCCCCAGAAAACCACCTCTGCTAAAACAGCTACTACAAAGACCCATTTTGGTGTTATTCTTAGATCATTCTGAAAAGGATGTGTACGTTGTCACTGGGTTTCTCCAGTGGCTGACATCTGGACCGGCCTAGGCTTTTCAGTAAAGATAGTGAGCTCTGGACCAGGGTCCAGACAACACTTAAAACTGGCTCAGAGGGCTGGGCCCCACTCCTGACTTTAAGTAGCTCTGGGGTGGGACCTGAGAATTTGCATTTCTAACCGAGTCCCAGGTTTGGACCATACTTTGAGAACCACTCTTCCATGTGTATCAGAGAGAAAATAGATCAAATCCGTGTTATAAACCCAGGTATTTCTCCTGATTGCCCATTTCATTTTTTAATCTATTTTAGTATTTAGGGGACTCCTCTATGGGTAGATATTTTTTAAAAAAATCTGTGTCCATCAAAGAACTTAAAACCTTTTTTTTTTTTTTTTTACGGCCGCACCCTTGGCATATGGAAGTTCCCAGTTTAGGGGCTGAAGCGGAACTACAGCTGTCGGCCTATACCACAGCCACAGCAATGCAGGATCAGAGCCACAGCAGCGCTGGATCCTTAACCCACAAAACGAAGCCAGGGATCAAACCAGCATCCTCACAGACAGCAGTCGGATTTGTTCCTGCTGAGCCACCACGGGAACTCCCCAGACCTGTTTTTTAAAGATGAGGAAAAAGAAACGCAAGTCATGTGATAATGCAAAGCAATACATGACTTTGTGCCAAATGCTTCAGCCTTTCCTGATGCACTAAGCAAGACAGCCTCTAAAATGAAGGAAGTTAATCCTGAGTTGCTCCAGTATGGACTCCCCCTCAAAAAAAAAAAACAAAGCACATTTCATCTTGGGGTGCTATTACTATAACCAGAAGTAATAGGCTGAATTTCTGGCTCAAGCTCATATATCCCAACTCAGCAGTCAACTTACTTCTCTGATGGAGCATGAAATTGAAGCAATATGGCCTCCCAGCTGCAGGACCAGCTTGGTGGGATCTGGGCCCGGAGCACTGCTAAAGGACCACATGAATGACATGAATGACAGCAGCTCTGATGTCTCGAGATTTTCATCCTGGTTGGTGGGCAGCTGAGGGGGCCACCCGCTTTCCTGGAGCCAAAGTGCTGGGATTCTGCTCTGATTCCTTTGCCCAGCAGCAGTTCTGCCCTTTATCTTTTCTGGAAGCCTCACACACGAAGCGCTTTCAATATTGCATTGATGAGCTGCCCCTGCTCCCTCTGTGGGAGGTTCTGCTCCCCCCCCAGCACCTCCTGAGGGTGGCTCCCTTTCATTTTCTGGGAGGTCACTGCCCTGACCTTGTTGCACAGAACTCTTTAACCCTGGCTGTGATCTTGGGGATCGTGCCCTAGATGCTTGCTCACAGCTGTTTGGGGCTTAAGTCAGATCCGAAAGAATATATGTGAAGCCCTGCAGAAGCCAGGAATGTCACACTTCCCTTAAACTTCATTGTGCTCCCTCTATCAAAAACCCACTGCTGCTTATTTTCTGGCTCTGGCTCAGAGGCCTGCCTTCCAAAGCCCGTCCCCTCTGTCTCAGGGAGTGGCTGCCCTTGGCCTCCCTGCTCGTTTTATCTCTCCTTCTTTTGCGCTCCTGTCCGTGACATACTCCATTGCTCCTCTCCCCTGTGAGTGCACCCAATGGCCGTGAAGGGCAGTAGCACACAGCTTCCCACTAATTCCAGTGGGAAAAGAATCTGAGAGAGAATGGATGTGTGTACATGTATAACTGAGTCACTTGGTGGTGCAGCAGAAATTATCACCACACTGTAAATCAGCTGTATGTCAAAATTTTTTAAATGGAAAAAAGCCACGTGGCCTTTCCTTAGGACTCATTCTCTGCACATGAAGGAGTCCTGAGGGAAGGCCACGTGCGGACAGGGAGCAGGGGGCCGTCTGCAGTGCAGAGTTCTCATCGGACGTGAGCCCTGTTGGCATCCTGACCTTGGGCTTATCGGTCTTCAGAAATGAGAGAAAATTGTTGTTGTTTAAGCTGTGCAGCCTGTGTGAGCTAGGACAGGAGGATTCAGGTTTGGAAAGTGCTGGAAGGACCCCTGCCCCTGGCCCACTTTTGCCCCAGAGGGATTTTCCTCATGGTGGTTCTTTCTGTGTGAGGTCAGATTTCAAAAACTAGAAAAATAATAGTCATCACGGCAATTTTTAAAAAGCCCTTAGGCTGGTCAAAATTAAAGTTCTAAACAAGTTAAAGGTTTTTTTTGTTTTTTCTTTTTTTAATAGTGCAACTTAAAAATAGCATTGGGACCTGGATGTCTTAGATCAACGCTCTGGTGCATGAAATATGAGTCCACTGATATAACTTGGAGTGGACTGGGTCTGCTTTGCATCTGAATGTGACAGTGACTTTTATCCCTGCCAGAAGCAGAACAGTGTGTTTTGTTGCTGAGCAAAATCACGTTGTTGGCAAGTCTTGGATACAGTCTCAGACAGTTCTAGGCAGAACATGGGACAACAGCCCTGGAAATGGGCACGCTGAAGGGCTATCGGTTACGAGCAGAGGCACTGGTCACCTCACCAGTAGAATCACTGTTATTGCGAGATCCACGCGGTGGCTGCCGAGGATGGCCTTGAGAGTGGACTCAGGGAAAAACCACCTCAATCCCTTGCTTCCCCGCCGCTTCCTCCTGTGGGTGTTTCCCCATTAGCTAACGGAAGAGTTTGTTTCCTCCCAGGCTCTCACAAGCAAGAAATGTTTAATGAAATAAGATAATGAAAGAGTGTGTCTGACATTTTTCAACGAAACCAGAAGGTTAAAGCAAGGAGCCATCTTGGAAATGACCGAGTTCTCTCGCCTCTTCATTTTAGAGATAAGCAGGAAACGAGTTGCAAAATGATTTGTGGAATGCGGTAGCCTTAGGAAGCTTGTTTTAAACTAAGTGGATTTTTCCCCCATTTTTATCTTAACTGCTCATTTCACCCTGGCTTTCATCTTTATTCTCAATGTCTTAGGAGACTTTGCAGAATTTTTGGTAGCTAGACATTCCAGGAAGCAGCCATTATTTTTTCTTGGGGTGAGGGGAGGCTGAGGGAGTCATATTTCTTAAGAAGCAAATGTTGGCCAACCACTATGTCAGTGATGATATTTCCTAATAAGATTTTAGGGATTTCATTAATATGTTCAGATAAGATGAACAGCATCAGCACCTACAATCCTTGGCAATGTCCAGCAGAAGAGAGCAGTTCTGTTCCTTTGTCAAGACAGTGAAGCACTTCTTGCTATTTACTCTGTTATCTGGGCTTTCTGCAGACGTGTGTGAAGAGGCTGTACTAAGGATTTAACTGGCTGTATCTATAGTTACAGCAGTTTAATGACATAGTACTTCTGTCCTCTTAGGTTACTTTTTTTATTTACTCGCCTAAACTTTCACAGCATTTCCGAAGATGAGTTTAAGTTACTATTGAACGATGCAGGTGAGCCTTAAGCAAGCTTGTTCAATATTGACATGACCTCCCCTCTCCCTCTGGAAATTTCCTCTCTAAATGGTCACAAGAGGCAAGCGGCCATTAAAAAAAAAAAAAAAGCCATTGAGAAGCTGTGCCTCTGGAGGTCAGAGGTTATGGCTTTGGGGTCCTCAGTGGTCATGACTGACTGGGGGCAGGGGCTGTAGACCAGAGTGGCAGTCTGCAAAGCTCTGCCTTAGACTATTTGATCTATTAGACTGGATTTTGTGTTCGACTCTCTTGGGGGAGAAGAAGTTTGAAAACCCAAGAGTGGAAGAACTATCCA
>PVHT021183528.1:17936954-18039988 GCA_004024745.2 Catagonus wagneri | reverse complement strand
GCACCTCGTAGGCACTCAGCAAGGACCAGTGACTGGACCGAAGCCCAGGGAACCTAGCTTCTTTAACATTGGCTCACTTACTCCAGCAGAGGCCCCGAGCCCTTTGAGCCAATCCTTCAACCTCTCTGCATCCCAGGCAGGCGTGTGTGGCTCCATGGCAAAGAGGGGAAGTGGGGTCCAGCAGTGACCTTGCAGGTGGGCAGAGCAGGGCAGCCTTTCCTGCCCTTCCAGATCCTCAGCTCTGGTGCCCAGCGTGCATGTGGAACTGGGTATCCTGGGAAATGTAGTCTCTGCCTAACTGAGCCGATGCAGCAGGGATGCAGCAGAGTCTGAAAAGGTATAGACATCTCCACAACCAATGCAAGCCATTTCATCTTTGTTTTAGACTTAAGCCCTTTATAACATGGACTTAAAGGAAGTACCCCTTTCCTTGTATACTACCTCTTTAGTGGAAAAAAAAATCCCTGTGTGGGTTGAAGTTACAGGCAATGATGCTGTATTCTCCAAATAATCATTCATTTCAGAACTCGTTGGAGCATCCTAAAACTGGCTGATTCTCTGAGCAAAAGTTTAATTCTGACCCACAAGGTCATCGCCTGGCTGTCCACTCGTTCACTCCTGCCGGCTCTCTCCCTCCAGCTGCCTTTAATGTTTCATAGACTTTTGTCTTCTGCAGCTGGGTTGTATTCAGTAAATAATTACAGCACATCTGATGCAGGGCACTCTGTGAGCCTCCATTAATCATCTCCAGGAGAGGATGGCGGAATGGTAAATGTTACTGCAGGTCACTTTCTCCTGTCCTGCTGATCCAAGGTCTCCTCACTCTCTGGGCTCTGTCACTGCCCCCACTTTAATCACTCCTAGAAGACAGAACACAGATGCCTGTCCACAGCTGGGATTCGGCTCTACTGAGATCTGAGGAGTGCACAAGAGGGCAAGATGCCTTGTCTGTATTTCACGCATTTCGCAAGGGAGCCTGTGCCAAGGCCATAGCCGGTAGATCAACTGAGATGTCATTCCAGGCAAGAATGACAGGCAGGAAGTTGGGTGTCAGAGAAAGGAGGGGCGAAGGTCCTGGGGCAGGTGTGTCTCACCTGGAAGCTGGCACAGCTGAGACCTGGAGACTGTGGTTCTGAGCGAACCTTGGAAATGAGATTTCTGAATGCCCCGAGATGCCTAGAAAGTGCCTTTAGTCATCCATGCTGCCGGCAGCAAAACTTCCCTCCTGCACTCTTTGCCACACCCCCAGGCTCCTGAGCAATTGTTTTTACTGCCAAGATACTACCTCATTTATAACAGATGGAGTTGGTCTGTTTCTTTGGATGTCCAAGCTGTGACTGTGACACAAACTTCCTTTCATACAATATAAGGAATGACTCCGGGTCATCAGCAATTGCAAGACATAGAAGCATTTTTTTTCCTTCTTATGCATATTCTAAATGGAACCAAAGTTTCCCACTGTAAATTAGTTCTGTAACTGTTGCTTTCTAAGCAAATGCGGGGTCTGCTGTGGCTCCTGCCTGTTTTAAATCTGCCTGAGACTGAAACCCAAGAGTCTGGCACAAGAATCAGAGTCTAGAATTAGGACATGGGACCCGGACTTCCAGAGCAGAAACTGCCCATCACCTGTTGGCCAACACATCACAGGAGAGACAGCAAGGGCTGAGGGTGTCATTTGTGGGGTCCTTGCATGGCTGTAATGGACTGTAATATTCTCTTAACATGTGCTGTCAAACGGGCTCCCTCTCCCAAGAGAGCCAAGGATCCGTGTGTTCTTTTAAACTTTTAGTCTTTTACCTTTTGAGTTATAGGGCAATCAACAGATCCTCTTGTTGAAGGATTTTAAAAAATATGCCATTTCAGGAAAAAGTTGCAAATTTTGAAATGACGTATCACCTAAGTAATTGGAGCCGAATTTCCATTTATATGTTAAAATATGAAGTACACACTTGCCTGTTTATTTTCAGTTGGCTGGGATATAATGAATGTCTGAGCCAGAAGAAATCATGTCCTCCAAATGCCTTATTATACGAATGCCTTTAAACCAGCACCTGGATTAATTAAGACTCGTGTTGGGTACTGGCAGAGAACTAGAATTTGACACTGAGTCACATTCCAGCCCCCTTTACACTATACCTCAAAGCTACTTTATTCTCTCGGAATCTTAGTCCCAATTCATTCTTTACAAAAAAAAAAAAAAATTTGGAGTTCCCGTCATGTGGCACAGCGGGAATGAATCCAACTAAGAACCATGAGGTTGTGGGTTTGATCCCTGGCCTCACTCAGTGGGTTAAGGTTCCAGCGTTGCCGTGAGCTGTGGTGTAGATCACATATGTGGCTCGGATCTGATGTGGCTGTGGTATAGGCCAGCAGCTGTAGCTCCGATTCAGTTTCTAGCTTGGAAACCTGCATATGCTGCGTCTGTGGTCCTAAAAAGACCCTCCCCAAAAATTGTTATACTGGAATAGAGTTGATTTACAGTGTGTTAGTTTCAGGTATACATCAAAGTGATTCGGTTATACATAGACATGTATCTATTTTCAGATTCTTTTCCCATGTAAATTGTTACAGAGTATTGAGTAGACGTCCCTGTGCTAGACAGTAGATCCTTGTCTTATGTATAGTGATGTGTATCTGTTAATTTCAAATTCCTAACTTATCCTTCCCTCTCTGCCTTTCCCCTTTGGTAACCATAGGTTTGTTTTAGAAGTCCGTTGAGTCCATTTGTTTTGTAAATAAGTTCCTTTGTATCATTTTTTTTAGATTCCACATATAAATGTTATCATATGGTGTTTCTTTCTCACTTAGTATAATCTCTAGGTCCATTCATGTATCTACAAATGGCATTATTTCACTCTTTGTGTCTGAGTAACAGTACTTTGTATGTATAAATACCCGTCCTTATCCATTCCTCTGTTGATGGGCGTTTAGGTTGCTTCCATGTGTCGGCTATTGTAAGTAGTGCTGCAGTGAACATTGGGGTGCACATATCTTTTTGAGTTACGGTTTTCTCCAGATAGATATCCAGGTGTGGGATTGATCTTACAATCCAATTCTTTCCTGAAGACATTTCCAGGTAGTGATTGGGCCAGTACCTGCATTCCCAGGAATCTTTCCCCATCATCTGCCTCCACAAGACTACGCTCTGTAGCATGCGAGGCTGGTCACCCCTGCTGGACTGTGGGAACCTTCTTGTCATCTTGTCACATGACCTCTCTGACTAATAGGGAGAGATGAGATCCTAGTAGCTCGTGGATATCTGACAGGTCTAACTTTTGAGTCCTCAAGAGTTGGCCTTTTGGGCCTGTCTTGTCTCTTACCAGAGGTCTCGTGGTCTCCTTGCCTCTTGGACCAGGGACCCAGAGGAAGGCAGGAATGATATAAACACTGTCAGCACAGTAAAGCTATCTTGGTTGCTCAAAGTACCTCTGGTCTACGGTGAAGTCAAGTGCTGGACAATCTGTTTTAAGCCAGGCAGTCATTTAGAAAAACCTTGTATAAGAGGCCATACATAGTAAAATTGACTGAATGTGATGAACTGTGCTTAGATTTTAAAATTCAAACATAAAGGACAGAAAATCATGAAAGTGGTGGGCCAGCTCCTCTCCCCAGTTCCCTTACTTCAGGTCAAGCTTGCAGTCTAGAAAGTACACTCTCATTTCATTGAATATTGAAATGAAATGCATCTCTTCTAGATGCTGTTCACAGCAGTGCCTTATCCAGTGTCAGGAAGGGCATAGAAAGCTGCCTCATCCTGGGCCACGCTTAGCGACACCACAGATGTGTTTTATTTACACTCCCAGCCCTTTGTTCCTGGGCCTCCCAGTCACCACAGTGGTGAAAGGACCTGCGGTGTGGGAGGCACAGCTTGGAGTCTGTGGCTGATCAAGGTTACTGAAAACAGCAGTGGCATTTCAGCTCCACTTGTCGGCATTTGGGGCTCAATAGCAGAAGACAGCCTATACGGCAGTATCTGCTTCCCTAAAAAGTGTGCTTTTCCCAGATAAAAGTGGTACTTGTGGCTGGTCTGGACTTTGTTGCAAAGTTTCCCCCCTTTCCCCCACCAGTGGATCGGGAAGGATTGTAATGGCTGGAGTTTATGATGCTGCTGAAAAGGCACTATCAGCATCTCCCAGTTGTATCTGGGTTACATAGGCCTGGCCCGTGCTGTGGTTGTGTGTGTAACAATCTCTCTGGTTGAACGTGACTGTTGGGATCTCTTGGGGCCTCGGCTTCCTTATCCGTTAAGAGAGAGGGTCTCCCGTGCCTCTGAGGCCTGTGACGGTCTGTGTGTCTGTGCTCAGGTGGGACCGAGCTGTATCAGCTGAAGCAGTGGTGCGCCTTCGCCCCTTTGCAAAGTAACGATGGTGATTAAATGTAAGACCCTCCCCCAGTTCAGCTGTTTGGCTCCAGATGAGTAGAACAGGGACCATTAAATACTTGTGTCATTCGTTTGGCTGTCTTTTATAGATCCTAGAATTGATGTCTTCTGGCACAAGAGGCTTTCCCCCCAAAGGCTATAATTAGTAGAGACTATTGTTCCATCTCCACCAGGTTGCCTCAATATCACTACTTTATTTTTTGTGTGGCTAGACACATGGGATAACTGTATGATCAGAGGAAGATCAGCTTCAGTTCAAGGGGAAAAACTGCACCCTTAACCAAGTCTAAACATTCATTTCAAGGATGCAGAGACAGTGTTTTTTTCACCCCCAAATGATTGATTACATGGCTCCCTAATTAAAATGGCAAGTTAAAAATACTCCAACACATTTTCTGTTGGCTGCCACTTAACATTATTTATTGTGATATGAAATGAATTCCAGTATTGTCCTTTTTGATCTAGACAGTTTCTCAGAGTTATCTTTCCAAACCAGGTTTCCTGATATAATAAAACGACATTGAAACTGTTGCCAACTTTGACATGCATTTCTTTCAAATTAAGTGAACAAATGGATCCATAGGATAGCTGAAGTGTAGGGGCCGTCAGATTGGTTCCAGACACCACCAGAATCAGGATGAACATTAACAGGAGGAATGTCTTTGAGGCATCCAGGCTTGCCAAAAACTGGATGAAGGTAGAGCAGTTCTTTCCATACACTGCAGATAGTTCACGAACTGACCCTCTGTTGAAATATTCTACATGTTACCTCAGGGATCAGAATAAAAACAAAGGCATGAGTATCCCAGGGAAAACATAGCCACAGTATTTGCAGCTCTTTGCATCGGGAGATGGAGTGCATTTCCCCACCCCTGTGGCTTCCTCTGGCCAATAGAATGTGACACAAATGCTGATGTGCCTAGCCTGCAAGAGGCCTTAAAGCTTCTGCTTTCCCCCTCTTGGAATGCTTCTGCCCCCATGAAGGAAGCCAGGCCAGGCAACTAAATGATGACAGTCAGCACCCAGGCACCCACCGTGAATGAGTCTGTCCTGTCTCCTCCAGCCCCAGAACAGCTGCCCAGATGACTTAGAGCCATGAGTAAGTTAAGGCAAGAACTGTCCTGCTCAGATAGAGAATGATGATCGAATAACTAGGGGTGGTTTTCAGACTCTTGAGTTTTGGGGTGATTTGTTACACAGCAGTAAATAACTGATACATATCCCCATGATCCAGATGAAGAAACTCACAGGAAAATTTAAGTACCTTACCCAAGGATCGTGACGGCAATACGTGGCAGGGTCGTGATTTGAATTAGATCTTTATAACTTTGGATCTCTACGGCTTGTCCAAAACTATCTGCCTTGAGTTGAAAAAAAGTCCTTACTTGCTAGAAACTTTTTTTTAAGGACTAATCTCTTAGAAACAGATGACAGGACTAGTTTTAAAACATAATTTCATCTTGTTTTAGTCTTTATTTTTTCTGTCTTTGTTTATAATGAAATGTTTCCCAAAACACCTTCTGAGGCTGCTCTTCAGGAGCAGGGTTCTTGAGCTTACAGAATCCTTCAGCTGCTAATTTTCTAACCTCATGAGGCTTGGGCCAGCATAACTCATCTGAGGTATGGGTATTTGTAATTATAAGGACTTTTTAGTCTATTCCACTTAATGGAGGAAAATACTCACCGGAGAAGTCAGCCTGCCTGCCATAGGGGTTAGTATCTGAAGTGTGTGAAGATAAACTTCAAGGAAGACTTTTTAAATCTTCCCTTGGTATCTCAAGAGGATTGGTTCTAAAACCTGTGGATGCTCAGGTCCTTAAGTGGCCCTCTATCCACCCCAGTTGGGGGTCTCGTGATACTATAGTTCTCATTGAAAAAAGTCTGCATGTAAGTGGACCTGCACAGTTCAAACCCAAATGGAAGGGTATTTTGAGTGAGGGCCTTTCCGAAGACCTGGGCTATCATTTAGAGGTCAGGAAACTTCCCACGAAGGACCAGATGTATTATAGGCTTTTGGGGCCACGTGGTCTGTCACAACTACCCAGTTCTGCCTTTGTAGCTTCGAAGCAGCCACAGGCAATATGTCAACCAGAGAGAGTAGCTGTGTCCCCACAAAGCTGTTTACAGACAGTGGGCCAGATTTGGCCCACGGCTCAGAGTTTGCCAACCCCTAAATTAGAGGAAGGCTGTGCACTTGTGGCTGTAATGCTGGCCTGGGTGTCTGTAGGGCTTGGATGATTACGTAGTTTCCAGGTAGCTGCTGCGTAGACAAGCTTAAGCTAAGAGTAGACATAGTCTAACAGGATCAGACCATGAGAGATGCCTTTGAAGGGTTCCTGGAAGCACCTATTCCAGTTGTGCTGTCATTCCAGTGGACTCCCACAAAAGCCAGGTGGCAGGCAGACAGGCATAGCAGACAACCATCTGGCACAGGGAAGCTTCCTCTGTTGTGTCCGTGGGCCAAGCTCTCTGAGTGTCAGCACGCTTATCTGTACAATGGGGAGGATAATGAAGAGCAGGCTTTGCAAAGTCGGTGGGCTCTTTATGCCATGCTGGTGTGTGGCCTTCACCCCTTCATCGTGGAAGGGAATCGCTTCTGGTGCCATCATCGCCCAGTGCGGGGAACAAGTGTAGTTCCTTAGTGTGGTTCTCACCCACAGACTTGGCGGGAGGCCCCATAGCTCTGCAGCACTGCTGGCCTTGCTCATTCATCTCATTGAGCTTTGGCCTCTGCCTCCTGGCATGCACTCAGTGGTGACAGAAGGCATTGGTACAAGTTGGGATCGAATGCCCGCTGTTCCCAAGGGCTTAAGCAGCTGTTTGAAAGGTTACCTTCCTGGATCCTGGGCACAGCAGATGGAGCTTATTTTTAAAATAGCCTGAATCAGCAAGATCATATATGCTCTTAATTCAGTTTGCTTTTAGGGCTTCTTTTATATCCCTCCACGGGGGGCCCATTACTATTGTTTGTTCCTTCAGAGCGCAGTGTGTTTGATTTAATTCAGTAATTTTGCTGGAATTCATTTGGAGATGGCAGAAAAATAAGAATAGCTGAGTTAATCCATCATGGTGAGTGTAGATTTTATGTTCACCAGTGTTACATTTCTAGAATACTGCCACATTTGAATCAGATGTTGCCATTTTGAAGTGTGGATTATTTCATATTTTAAAAGCACACATATAATACGGTCTGATCTATATTTCCAAGTGAAATGAGGAGCCTCACAGGGAAGGCAAAGTGTCTTTTTTTGGTTATACTCTTAGTTTTATGGGCTTTCCACAGATAGTTTATCAGTTCATAATTTCATTTTCTGGGGCAGTAGCTGATTTGCCCTCTCCAGAATTTATCAGGATGGCTTCCTGAGTTTGTCCTTCTTCTATAATTGTTCTCTGCTAGATCTGAATGGAATATTACTGATTGCCTAGTCATACCCTGCAATCCTTATGACTGTCTTTTAGATCTAAATATAATATGAATTTTAAGTAATTAAATTTCTGAATAGTTTTCACTTTAATCGAAAAATTATTAGATTTTAATTAACTGAGATTAGTTTTTACTCACAGTTTATCTCATATGGTAAGAGAATTATTTGATTTGAATTCTGTTTGAAGCAGTTATGATGTTTATTGAGATTTCCTTGGGTTTAACATGATTTTGTAAATCTTACATGAAGTGGAAAAGCACGGTCATTGAAAAAGGTAAAAATTCTGGGAGTTCCCGTCATGGCTCAGTGGTTAACGGATCCAACTAGGAACGATGAGGTTGCAGGCTCCATCCCTGGCCTTGCTCAGTAGGTTAAGGATCCGGCGTTGCTGTGAGCTGTGGTGTAGGTTGCAGACGTGGCTCAGATCCCACGTTGCTGTGGCTGTGGCGAAGGCCAGTGGCTAAAGCTCCTGTTAGACCCCTAGCCTGGGAACCTCCATATGCATGGGTGCAGCCCTAGATAAGGCAAAAAAAAAAAAGAGAGAGAGACAAAAAAAATTAAAAGGTAAAAATTCAGTATTGAATCAGTTACAGTATTTGAATCCTTAGATTCAGAAAGTTACGTGCACAAGGTCACAGCTAGCAGATTGGGTGTTTTGGACTGAATGCTGGAGTCCTCCCCAAAATTCACGTGTTGAAATCCTAGCCTTCAGTGTGATAGTGTTTGGAGGTGAACCCCTGGGGAGGTTGTTAGATTATGAAGAAAGGACCCTCATGAATGGGATTAATGTCTTTGTAAGAAGAAGGAGAATTGGCTGGCACACTCCTCCTTTGCTCTCCACTGTGTGAGGGCACAGTTAGAAGATGGCCATCTCTCTGCAAGTTGGAATCTGGGCTTTCACCAAATGCTGGATCTGCTGGTACCTTGACCTTGGACTTCCTGGCCTCCAGAACCATTGAGAAATTTTTGTTGTTGAAGCCATCCAGTCTGTGGTAATTTGTTACAGCAGGTTGAATTGACTAAGAAAGATGTAATTCACTCTCTTTGGATAATGGAAACCAGAGCAACCTAGAAGGATCCATATATTCTACTTTCATGTCAGTGCAAATGCTCCCACGTGGCGCCCATGATAATGATACATTTCTTCTCCAAGAAAGAACCCATGGGCTCAGAGTAAAGAGACTTAATATCTCAGCCCAGATGGACCACTGAGCAGCCATATGGTCTGGATCTGTGTTGCTTATTTATAAGATGAGGAGACCACCTTGGATGAACTTGAGTTCTCTCCAGCACTCTGGAGCACTTGGCCATCAGACGGTTGGCATCCTGTGATGGTACAACTAAAATGTTTACCATTTAGTAGAACACTTAAAACCTCTTAACATCTGTTTCTTCGGCCACGGGGCAAATAAAAGTACTGCATGTTGAAGTCTTGGCCAAGATGTGTAATGCTCGTATTTCAGTCAGGTTACCCTTCACTGCAGAAGCAGAACCATCTCTTCCTTTCTACGGCTACAACGGCAGCAGCAAGCCTACCAGAGTCAGTCCTCTTAGGCCCCCAGCACATTTCTTCTGTTGGCGTGTTTCTAGGGGGGGTCCACACACAGCCTGTGCAGTCCAGGGGCTCTGGAGATCCTGGGAGGTCTCGCTGTTGTGCATTCACTTTCTCAATCAGGATGATGTAGGAAATGTGGCCCAAAATATTGTCAGCACTTATTAGTTGAAAATTGTCTTCAGCCGGAAGCAGATAACCTCCTGTGTTGAAATGTTTATCAGGTGTGTGGCCCATGTCCCATTAGTTCTTGTAATGAGCTGTGAGATGTTCTTCATCTGATAGCAACTTTGTTTTTCATGCTTATTTAAGGGGATCTGTTTTGTTTTTATTTATTGAGGTATAGTTGACTTACAATGTTGTTTCAGGTGTACAACACAGTTAATCAGTTATACATATATACACCTATTCTTTTCAGATTCTTTTCCCTTATAGGTTATTGCGGGCTACTGAATATAGTTTGTTGTGCTGTACAGTAGGTCCTTGCTTATCTATTTATATATAGTGGTGTGTATCTGTTAAACCCAAACTCCTAATTTGTCTCTCCTCCTTTTCCCCTGTGGTAACCATAGGTTTTCTATGTCTGAGTCTGTTTCTATTTTGTGAATACGTTCATTTGTATCATTTTTTAGATTCTGCATGTAAGTGCTATCATATATTTATCTTTGAATGATTTTGCTTAGTACAGTAATTTCTAGGTCTTTCCATGTTGCTGCAAATGACTTTATTAAATTCTTTTTTATGGCTGAATACTATTCCATGTACGAAATATATATGTACTGTGTTTTTTTATCCATTCTTCTGTCAGTGGATGAATTTAGGTTGCTTCCATGCCTTGGCCATTGTAAATAGTGCTTCCACAAACACTGGGTGCATGTATCTTTTTGAATTGGAATTTCAGTCATTTCTGGAACTCAGGAGTGGGATTGCTGGATCAGATGGTAACTCTACTTTTAGTTTTTTGAGGAATCTCCACACTGTTCTCTATAGTGGCTCCACCAATTTACATTCCCACTAACTAGGTAGGGAGGGTTCTCTTTTATCCACCTCTGCTCCAGCATTTGGTTTTTTATTTTTATTTTTTGTCTTTTTAGGGTTGCACCCATGGCATATGGAGATTCCCAGGCTAGGGGTTGAATCAGAGCTAAAGCTGTCAGCCTATGCCACAGCCATAGCAATGTGGGATCCAAGCCGTGTCTGTGACCTACAGCAGTGCTGGATCCTTAGCCCACTGAGCGAGGCCAGGGATCGAACCAGCGTCCTCATGGATACTAGTCAGATTCTTTTCTGCTGAACCATGACAGGAACTCCCGCTCCAGCATTTATTTGTAGACTTTTTAATTCTGATCAGGTGGTACCTCATTGTAGTTTTGACTTGCGCTTCTCTAATAACTAGTAATATTGAGCATCTTTCCATGTGCCTTTATCTCTGCTTCCTTTCCACCACCACCACCTCCCTTTCTGGCCCAGGTTCCATCTTGTTTTCCTCCAAGATGTTCCATTCTTTTCTCTTCCTCTCTCTTCATTATCGTATGCCTACAGTACAACGCTTTCTAGTCTTGCTACTGAAAAAATTTTCATGGTCTTCTCATTGCCAACGTAAGTCAATCTAAACCTCTTGGTTTCTAAAGTCTTGGATGTTTTCACACTCGTGGTCTAGTATGGAATGATTGGTTTTGGTCAGGCTTCAAACTTTTGCCCTTCGTCCTGGCTTCCAGGCCTTCATTCATGGCAACCCCTTTACCTGAAATACCCTCCAATGCCTCCACACCCATCTGTTCACTCAAATCTCACACTTTCCAGCACCCCCCCCCACGCCAAACTTTGATGTCCTTTGACTTTCTTCTCATTTGCTGTGTAGTTGAAATCACACATGGCCTGGTATGTATTAGCTGCTTTCTTCATGTGGATGAGTTTTCTCTCCTTTGCTAGATAGTAATCCAACAGCTGCTGTGGCCACACTACCACTGTGAAACCACAGCAAACTCTCCTATGTGATGAGTAGCCAGGGTTCCCTGTTGGTCGTGACCCTGGAGCTTCAATAGCTGAGCTTTGTGGCTCTTTTCTCACACAGAGGTTGTGGCCAATTTCTGTCCTTCAAGGATGATTTTTATCCCTAACTTGATCTGCAAAGCAGTTCTTTCCTTGGCCTGAGGATTATACTCATCTTGGTTACCAGGCACAGGGCCATAGATTTTCTGTGGGTCAGAGGCCCTCAGGTTGCCTCTTTTCTGTTGCCTTTGCATTGAGGCTAGTACCTGGCATTCCTCCTGTGTCTGTCTTTTGCATAGCCCTTGGCAAAAGGAGCTGCCCCACTAGGACTGGAGAATGTGAGTGATGTTTTAATAATCCTAAGTGTTCATGGTAAGAATGAATGTAGAATTGAGAAATGAACAGAACCATCCTGTGTCCTTCCAGGGACAGCAGGATGAAGAGACAGGAAGGAAAAGGAGTGATACATGGGGGAAGGGCAGTGAAGAGCACATTCCCCCAGTAGGAGACAGACTGGTTGGGCATTTGTGTCTTAATCTTCCTCATGATTCCCTGAGCTCTGTGTAGAGAATGACTAGCCACCAGTGAGGACCCTTCACACAACATAAGAGGTTTCATGAAGGTGAGAGGAGACCGATGACTGAATTGATGGCTCCTGTACCCTCCAAATAAGAAGAGCCAATGAAAAAAATCTTGGACATTCTTGGTTTAACCACAGGTCCCGTAGCAGAGCCCCATGGGAAGAAGCATTGTCATCTGTCCCCATCTGGAGACTTAAGTCCACATATGGATTACTCCCCCTTGTGTGTAGCTGTCACTCTCCTGTGGACCTAGGTGACCTTTTTGACCCAAACATTTCACCAGGAAGATGTTGGTAAGGAGGATAGGGCTCCAAAGGTGGGAAAGAATAGAGGTTTAGTATTAGGAAAAGCCTCTGACTGTTGGAGCCATGAGTCTCCCAAGGGTGTGCTTTCAAATGAGAGAGATAAATGAAAACATGTTCTGTAGCTTTCTGGAGTCTTCTATTTACAATGATGGTCTTGAAATGTAAGATTAGTGAGGACAGTATAGTCCTTTTAAAGTAGGTATGCTGGAGTTCCTGTCTTGGTGCAGCAGAAACGAATCCGACTAGGAACAATTAGGTTGTGGGTTCAATCCCTGGTCTTGCACAGTGGGTTAAGGATCCAGTGTTGCCGTGAGCTGTGATGTAGATCGCAGACTCGGCTTGCATCTGATGTTGCTGTGACTGTGGTGCAGGCAGGCAGTGAGGCTTCGATTCGACCCCTAGCCTGGGAACCTTCATATGCTGCAAGTGCGGCCCTAAAAAGCAACAACAAAAAAAAAGTAGGTATAACTCTGGAGTTCCTTGATGGCACAGTCTGGGTGTGGGTTGATCCCTGGCCCAGGAACTTCAGCATGCCAAAGGTGTGGCCTAAATAAATGAGGTAGAAATAAACCATTGAGATAAAAAAAATAAAGTAGGTGTGATTCTTTGCTCAAATCTACACTGGCTGTCTTTAAATAAATGACTGGATTTTCAAGGGTGTCCCTGAGCACAGGCATGCTTCCCAAAGTGTCCTCTATTAGACATCACTCACCCACATTCTCCTAAGGGAGCTGGTGGAGAGCAGAGAATTGCAGAGGCACAGTGTCAGAATATATGGATTACCCCCCTCAAGTTAATTAACGTTTATTGCCACAAGTGTAGAAGAGCATCAAGGGACTCCTACTGCCAACTTTCAGGAATGAAAACTTCCCTGGGTCCCTGCAGGCTTGTAAGTTCTGGGCTAAACCAGGCATGTGATTTCTTAGCACGACTGGAGATTCCTGAGATTTCAGTCTGCTGTTCTTTTCAGATATCTCAGAGGTCACAAGTAATTACCAAGTCCTGTAATGGAAATTCCTCTCCCCTCTTGCCTTTTCCATTCTTCTAACCACAGCTCTAGGGATCCTACTTCAAACGGCTCATCTGGGCACTAGCAATATTTTACTAACAGATTTGCCTGCCACTTCCCCTTCATCAATGTTGTTCCCAAGGTCATCTTCACAAACCAGATTTCATTAGGCTGCTCCCTACTAATTAAGTCCAAATGCCTTCATTTGGCATTGGATATAGTATTGACCTGGCCCACAGGGACCTTTTCAATGTTCACAGTGAAAGAACCAAGTGCCTGCAGTCTGTTCAGCCTGGTGACTTGCATGTACCACCTTCACATCTAAGTTCTATCCATCCTAGAGGCTCAGTCCGTGTGGCACCACCAAAGGAACTTGGTTCTTTCTCCCCCTTCCCCTCCGGAGCCACATCTCTCCTTTGACTACCACCATGTCCAACCCCAGGTTATCACTTGTCATCACATCTCAGTGGATTGCAGTCTCACGGTGGCCATTGACCATGTTTTAATTCTTTGTGAATCTGGTTACTTCAAAGCATCTTAACAATATATGTATCTCATTAATCATTGTTGATAGAATAGGTAAATTCAATGAATTTTGATTTTACTCAATAAAATGTCTTAAATGTGCATTAAAACCCTTTATACATCTTGTATTCATATCTTTGTCTAGAAATGTTCATAACTAATTATTGGTATAAGCCAGAAAATGTAAATGTAGAAGTTCAAAATAAAAGCATAACAGCTATTTTTCTTCAATGAGTATAAAGTAAATCCTTCCAAGACATTTTCTTTTTGAGAAGTGGAAAAGAACAAGCCCTTGAGATTGGGTAAAACGAGATTACTGGGGATAACCCGAGGTTCTGTTGATTTAGCTAATAAATTGATCTAAAATTTCTATACACACAAAACCTAGAAGATTAACAGATTAGACTGCATAACTTCTGCCATACAAAAGATTAACATGTTTAAAATGCTGACAGGTAAAAGCATTTACAGAATATGTAATGCAACAAAAGATTAACATTCTTCAGATATGACAGACTTCTTCAAATCAGTAAGAAATAGAAAAATGGATCAAGGAATTTGTTATCTATTGCTTTTGAACAAACTACCCAGCATGTACTGGCCTGAGTGAACACTGAGTGTTGCGGGTCATGCTTCTGTAGCCTGGGCTCAGCTGAGCCAAGCTGTTTATCCCCATACGGTGTTCACCAGGGCTGAAGTGTCCAAGACGTCTTCTCCCTGACATGCCAGGGCCTCAGCTTGACTGATTAGAACAACCAGGCATCTCTCCTTCTCTGAGGTCTTTCCAGCAAGGAAGCTGGATCTTTATGTGGTAGCTTAGGGTTCTCTCAGAGTGAGCTTTCCAAATGGAACAGCCCCACTATTTAAGCACTTAGCAAGTCTCTGTTTGCATCTTGTTTGCTAATACCCTATTGGTCAGAGCAAATCACATGGCTGAATCCTTCACCAATGCTGGAGGTAGTAATATAAGAGTATTCACTGTGGGTGCCCAGTGTAACAGTTACTACAGATAGGGCAGGCAATGCGTTGAAGAAATAGGAAAGACTAATAAGCATGAAAAATGCAGTTTCTTGTTAGAGGTCAGGTAATACAAATAAAAATGATGAGACTATTTTCATTAGGAAATTGACCAATATGCAGTATCTAGTTGGTATTTAATAGTGTTGACAAGCTTATGGGAGAATCTCATATATTTACCTGGGAGTGTAAATTAGTGTGACCTTTTTAAAAGGTTACTTGGCAGTGCCTATTAAAATAGAAGATGTGTATGACTCAGTAAATTCTACTTCTACATATAAAAATACTCCTCCAGTTCCCTCAGAATGTATTATATAGGCATGTTTATCATTATTTGTAATGGCAATAAAACTAGAACACAAAAGTCCATCAGTAAGAGGAGTTCCCATTGTGGCACAGTGGAAATGAATCCAACTAGCATCCATGAAGATGTGGGTTCGATCCCTGGCCTCGCTCAGTGAGTCAGGGATCTGGCATTGCTCTGAGCTGTGGTGTAGGTCGTAGATGCGGCTCGGGTCCCACATTGCTGTGGCTGTGGTGTAGGCTGGCAGCCTTAGCTCTAATTGGACTTAGAGCCTGGGAAGTTCCATATGCCGTGGCAGCCCTTAAAAAAAAAAAAAAAATCAGAGAATGGGTAGGTTATAAACTTACGCAATGAATATTGAGCAGCTGTATTAAGGATTAGTTCAGTCTGTGTGTACTGATGTGGAATTATATTCAAATATGTTGTTGAGTGGAAAATTAGGCGTTGTGTCTCACCATTTCCATGAAAACAAAAATTGGGGGTAAGTATACAATCTAGGATGAGAAGTGCAGTTGGGTTGGGAGTGCATTTTTGCTTTTTGGCGCTTTATGAGCTTTTGATGGTGATTTCTTGAAAATAATGAGTACATATGGTTTTCATGATGGGATAAAAACAAAAATGGAGGCGCCTTTAAAAGATGTGTGTGTGTTGTATGGACACATCGCACATGTATAGATACATACACAGGGAGAGATAGTATAAATGGAAGTAGGGCGAAGGTTGCTTGGATTCCCAAAGACCTTCTGCCTATGGAACCTCTCTTGACCCCTGTTCTCTCTTCAGTGCTCTTCATGCTTATTCTCTGTTGTTCTGGAAAATTAAAGGTCTCTGAGTCACTTGTAAATTCATGTAAGAAAAGGCATATTTTTATGGTTTAATTTTGAGCTTTTAACAATTACACATTGGTTCTGTTAACAAATTCTTACAAAGATATATTTTCTGTGTCTGGAATACATATTAGTAGTGAAGATTTTTAGAAAATATGACTAGTGTACCCATTCAGTTAGATGTTCAGTGCAGCCTAAACCATTCACTGTCTTCTGACACCACCGTGACATGAGTACAAGTCAAACCAGGGGTTTCTCCTTGGAAGGTATCATGGAAAAATGGGCCCTTTAATATCCAGACTTACTCTGGTGGTAGAAAGCCAGGCTGGCATTTGTCTTATGCTTTTCCTTATTCTCATACATGAACAAATCACTGTGGTCTTTCTCTCGTCATCTCCTTAGCAAGAAACTTTGTGAACAATGTCATTAATACCGCGTTTTGTGCTGAGGGGCTCTTTAAGTAACACCAATGAAAAAGGACAGGACCTTGAAGAAAGAATTTTTTCTCTTCTAGTTTAGAGCTTCTGTGAGGTCAGGTGTGCATGAAATGCAAGAATAAGTCTCTCGTAGTTTGAAAAGATGATTTGCAAGGTGGTTATGAAATCTTGCCATTTTTGTGAGGAAAACGCAAAGGTGTAGAAATGTACTAGTGGTTTTTATTTCATAATGGAAGGGTTAATTTCTTTAAAATTTGTTAATAAAAAACTTGAAGTAATACATTTTTCACAGACAAATATGTAACATCTTAGTTTATGTTACATAGAAGAGATCAATTAAGCTTCAAGGAGAACCAAAGGTAGCACAAAGTTTGGTCTCTTGGCCTTAAGAAAAGTACTTAATATGTAGCTGATTGTATGAAAGTGGCAGAGTTCCTATTAAGCCTTGGAATCAGCTATTTATGTATTACTTTTATCCCCCTAGATATTTTATACATTGTTTTAATTGTGCTTTATGCAGTATACACAGTAAAACTTAAAACAGTATTCACTATCCTATTTTCTAAGGAAAGTATTTCTATATACTGAAAAAAAAAGATATCCTGCTTCCAGAATATCTGTGTTTCAACTTTGACATTTTTTGGTAAAGATGCTATTGATCATGTAATCAGACCAAAAGTCTCAGAACTGTGAGAATTTGTTGCTGCTTTCAGAGTCTCACATCCTGTTTCATAGCCATAATCCTTGTGATACTTAGTCTTAAAAAACTGTAGCAGCCATCACTGTTTTCCTGTTTAGGTGAGTTGTCTAAGTTTCCTGAAAATCATAGATGCGTAATGAAACTGTTTCCTTCTTACAATCTAAAAATATTAGCTATAGAAAAATTTCTTTTTCTAGAAGAAAGAAAAATAAAAATACCTAATACTTCATCTTTCATTTAAAACTCTTTCCCTTAAGTATAGTGTTTAATGAACCCTGGCTAGATTTTTCAGGATTTCTCCAGTTGTGATCCGGAGTAGGGGGTGTCACTTGTGCAGGATCCTAGCCTGCCCACCCTGGACTCTGCCTTTTAAAATACTCCCATATCATTTTTGGTGTACAGGGACGTATGAAACATTTAGGTTGGAACTAGGAAAATCTAGGACTTCTTGAAGGAAGCCAAAATTCTGAGGAGAGTTCTCGTTATACTTGCTGGCTTGTTCCTTTCAAAATTTTAAAGGAACTTTTCAGAAAGAGGGAAGAACTTACTTCTGGGTGGCCTTGGTTTGGCGGGATCTTGGAGGGATCAGTCTTCCTCCCTAGTGGGGTTCGAGAGGTTAGTGGGGATGGGAAACCAGCTGTGGCCAAGAGAAGAGGGACATTGGTAGGTCAGGGCTTCGGAGGCGGTTCAGTCCCGTGTGGGCACCTCCACAGAAGCACTGGGGACACCAGGAGCAGGGAGAGCCGGAATTACCAAGGATGGATGGCATCCGTGGTAGGTGACACTTCACTGTCCCAAAGCACTCCAGCCCTGCCTGGGACTCTGAGCCAGACGCATGTTAGCAGCACTACTAGTTTCCTAGCAATATGGCATAAATTATTTAAAACAATGCTTGCCTCTTCTAGTGTATTTCTTTCTTTTTGATTTTTTTTTTTTTAAGGGTCATACCTGCAGCATGTAGACATTCCCAAGCTAGGGGTCGAATTGGAGCTGCAGCTGCCAGCCTACACCACAGCCACAGCCACATCAGATCCAAGCCACATCTGTGGCCCACCACCACAACTTATGGCAATGCCGGATCCTTAACCCACTGAGTGAGGCCAGGAATCAAACCCACATCCTCATGGATACTAATCGGGTTCTTAACCCGCTAAACCACAATGGGAACTCCCTCCTAGGGTATTTCATTCTTCAGATGGGCACAGAACATAAGAACATTAAGAATGACTTTCTTATCAGTCCCCTTAAAGAGATACTCTTGTTTCTCATGATCTGTGATGATTATTTTTAAATGTCTATATGTACAATTAAAAGAAAAAACTATTCAGTTTATTTAATTTCTTACTGCTCTGGTGCTTTAGGTTTGCATTGAGCACAGAGTTCTGCCCTTGTGGGAGAACTAGTAATATATCATGTGGAACAATTCCAGGCTAGGGATGGATACTAATCCGTTAGTCCTCTTTGGACCAGTTGATTTAACAGTGCCTTCCAAAAGCATTGCTATATATCCCCAGCTTGTCTTGAAGATCGTAAGAGACTTAAATATCTTGTTGAAATCCAGATATGCTCTCATTTCCACTAGGCTAGTGACTTTCTCAAAAATGTTAGGAAGAGAGTTGGAAGTGCCTGGTCCAGTAACCTACTTTGATCCCCAGTGATCCCTACAGCCCTCATTAATACAAAGCTCCATTTAAATTACTTATCTAGAATTTTCCCTGTGATTGTTGTAAAGCTCCCTGATAGTCATGACCTTGACTTTCTCCTATTGGTCCTGATTTTTGGTTTCCTGTCATCAGTATATTTATCATGACCTTGCTTTTGTCTCTGACTTTAAAGACTACTGAGCAGAATTTAAGTGAACGAATTCTCTCAAGATGATTGTACCTGATTCTTTGTGTTGAGTTGTAGACATCAAGCTAGTAAACAATGAAAAAAGATGAATGATTTATAAAGTTACTCCATGTAAGTTCATCCTGTGATTAAGCAACCCTGAGAAATGGGCCAGATATTAATCTCATTTTGTAATGAGAAACAGTCTCAGAGAACTTAAATGAACTGCCCAAGGTTCTCATGTCAGAGGGATGAAGTAAAGATTCCAGTGTGATTCTTTGGACTCCAAATTCAGCCCTGCCTCTAGGGAAGAGATAACTGGACTATATCTTTTTTTTTTTTTTTTTGGTCTTTTTGCCTTTATGTGGAGCCGCACCCGCGGCATATGGCGGTTCCCAGGCTAGGGGTCTAACAGGAGCTGTAGCCTTCGCCACAGCCACAGCAACGCGGGATCCGAGCCGCGTCTGCAACCTATACCACAGCTCACGGCAACGCCGGATCCTTAACCCACTGAGCAAGGCCAGGGATCGAACCCGCAACCTCATGGTTCCTAGTTGGATTCGTTAACCACTGAGCCACGAAGGGAACTCCCTGGACTATATCTTTGACGTGGTATTTTTCTAGCAGTTCTACTTTATTGTAAAGCACTGGCTGCACAGGCACTATCTGTTCCTGAGAGTTTCCATCATTTCTGAGAACAGAAATAAGCAAACCTTTTCTATAAAGGACCAGATATTAAATACTTTATGCTTTATGGGCCATATGGTCTCTGTCATAACTACTTAACTCTGCCCTTGTTGCATGAAAGTGGTGATAGGCATTATGTAAATGAAAGGTGTGGCTGTGTTCCAATAAAACTTTATTTATAAAAACGGGTGGAGGATCATAGTTTGCTGACACCTGTTTTAGGACTTGAGTTTGTTTAGAAATCAATAAAACCTTGTAACATAGAAAGATTGGGTTCATTTGTGGAAGTGGTTATGCTGAGAAAATCAATAGGGTTGGAAAAGGATTGTTTCAGTACTTTAACATAAACCACTGCAGTCTGAAACTGTAAGAAGTCAAACAAGACCCCTTTCCTACCTCCTACCCCTCAAAAGAATGGCAGCAGTGCTTCCTTTCCCCTTCTCCCCATGATTCCGCACATGTATTACCAAGGCTGGCCACAGTCCAACTATAGCATGGACAAAACTGGTGCAGCATCACGGAAAAACATGTATGACACTCAGTTATTCCAATGTGTTTATAATAGGCTTACTAAACTCCACTGCCTTTTTGGGCCCTGTGTATAATTCTCTCAGATAACGGATAAATATTGATAAATATTTGTCTCCTTTAGGTGTTAGAACCAATGTGAAGAACACAGAAACACATACCAAAGACATATAATTCTAACGTCGCAGCTATTTTGCTTTATGGGGGAAATGTTAAAAAGTGCTTATAGAAAGTTCATCAATTTCCCAAAGATGGTAGTGCTGGATTAAGTATACCCTAATCATTTACAAATGCCTCCTCATTCTTGTTATTTTATTCATCATGAAAAATGAGAGGTTTATCTCAGAATTCAAAATTTTACGGACTCAAGCTTATGCAATGATCTTTAAAAGCCACCAAGTATATTAAAGAGGATTTTCAGGTGGGGAGTGAGGCATGACACTCCCCCCCCCCAGAAAATTTACCAAGTAGAGTCCTCTGTGGGGCATGTAGAATTTGAGAAAGCCTATTTATTAGTACAAAATTTTGTATTTCAGGAACAACAAAAAGACTCTGTAGAAGTAAAACGTAACAGATAGCCTGGTCTGGTATAACATGATTTTAAAGAAGCTGAAAATCATGATTATTTGACTGTTTATGTGTGTTTTAAAGCATATTCAACAACACAAACTTTGGGAGAACAAGAATTTCTCATTTTTAGAGTTCCCATTGTAGCCCAGAGGGTTAAGAACCTGACATAGTGTCCTTGACGATGTGGGTTTGATCCCTGGCCTTTCTCAATGGGTAAAGGATCTGGCATTGCCCCTGTGAGCAACAGCATAGGTTGCAGATGCAGCTCGGATCCTTGTGTTGCAATGGCTGTGGGTGTAGGCTAGCAGCTGCGGCTCCAATTCGACCCCTATCTTGGGAACTTCCATGTGCTTCAGGTGTGGCTGTAAAAAGAAAAAAAAAAAAAAGAATTTCTTAGTTTCCAAACTGATAAGTGGAAATTTAGAGGTTTTGAGGAACCAGAAGATATGTTCAGATTCATCCAGCCCGTGGAGAATCAGGGTGATGTTGCAAATAGCTTTATACCTCATTTGATTTTTCTAATTAGTTGATAGACTTTGTGTTCACTCTCTATTGCTGCATACCCAAATTTCCCCAAACTTAGCAGCTCAAAACAACACGTTTATTGTCTTCGGTTTTGTTGGTGAGTAATCCAGGCACTGCTTTCTTTCAGAGTTTCGCACAGGCAGTAATAAAATGTCAACTGGACTGTGTTCTAGTCAAAGTTCAACTGAGGAAGAATTTGCTTTCAAGATCATATGGACATTTTCTCTCATCCCTCCTATGTTAAGCAGTGATTTTTGGGGGGTTATGTAGCACTTTTGGCTAGTAGTTCTTCTCTTACAAAGCACTTAACTTGTCCCTTTGAGAATTCGTGCCATAAACCGTGTAAGGTATGTTATAGCCAAGAAAACGTGTATGTTCTATAGGGAAAAGGCAGTAGTGGCAGCTTTGAGATGTCCACTGACATATTAGTTTAAAGTTGTTCCTTTTGAAAGTATCGTGATAATAGATACAAGCATGTTTATGATTGTGTTTAATAGACCTAAGTTCTGTGGAATAATGGCTTTATCCATAGACGTTTAAGAATGGAAATTAAGAGAAAACAACTGTACGTATATATTTTGAGAACTAAAGATGGACATTTCTTTAAAGTTTGGGAAGTGCCTGAAATTTACTATGGAGTTTTTTAGAATGAACTCATCATTTCATGGCTTGTACTCTATAACTGTTCTATAATATACTGAAATCTGCTCATATTATTCTTGACATCTTTGGTATAGGAGACTATAAATGCATTAGCTATTGGACATAGAAAAGCAAGATGTTTTGTTAAATACCACCTTGTCTTGCCAATGTAGCTTATTTATAACATTTAGAAATACGCATTGCGGTTATTATGTTCCAGGCATTCAAGGTATTTTAAATAAATCATTTAGTCTCCATAATACCCCTATGAAGTAAACACTGTTATCTCCATTTTACAGATGTGAAAAATTATATAGAAGAGGTTAAGTGACTTGCCCGATGACATAGCTTAGAAGGGGCAAAGCTGTGGATTAGATTCCATTAAGGAGCATCATGTAGTTCAACTTGAAGTTTGATGGATGAGATGAAAAATGTATTCAGATGGAAAGATTAGCTTAGTTCCTTTTGAGTGCACACACTGAATGCTGTGTACTTTCTTTGATTGCTCAATGAAGAAACTTGGCAGCTGCATTCTGAGTGTCACCTTAGTTCAGCTGACATTGTGTCACCAAGACTATAAATATAAGAGCGCTGCAGAATCTGTTTGAAATTTAGGGTGAAGACTACAAAGTGCTAGTCTTGAAAATGGACTAGAGCTGCTTGATGATATTAACTGTTAAAAAACCCCAGCTTCAAAAGAGAGTTTTTAAGCCTTGGCTACTGAGGTCAGAAGTCTTCCAAGTGTACCAAGGAGCTGTGCTTTAAGAATTATTTTGCTTGTTTTAGTTTAAAGCCAGCAAAAACAAGAAAACCACAAAATAGCCTTTTATTTTCTTGATTTAGTGTCAAGAAATTAATTGCCCATCCAATACAATTTTGCTCCATGAATTTGTGTCCATCATTCTTTTCTTTGTTTTATTATTTTGTGTTTTTAGGGCTGCACCCATAGTATACGGAAGTTCTCAGCTAAGGGTTGAATTGGAGCTGCAGCTACTGGCCTGTGCCACAGCCCACAGCAGACCCTTAACTCACTGAGAGGGGCCAGGGATCGAACCTGCGTCCTCATGGATCCTAGTTGGATTCATTTCGGCTGAGCCACAATGGGAACTCCTTTGTCCATCATTCTTATTCGGATCTGTTCTAAGTTGTGGTTCTCCAAGTACTTTGTTATTCTCACCTCCATTTTTTCCTGAAAAGTTGATGTTTCCCCAGTACAAGATGAGCTTCTCTTCCTTTGTTCAGAATTTCGCCGTGCCAGATGAGAAAACCAAGGCTCACAGAGGTTAACTTTACCAAGGTCTCACTACTAGTAAGGACTAGAATTGATAGTCCTCGGTCTCTAGAATCAAAACACTTAAAGATGAACTATTAATTAAAAATTACCTACTTCAGATATTTAGGTGTTAGAGAATATCATAAAACACTATATTAAAATATGAGGAACAGTTTATATTGGAAAAAAATAACAAATGCAGTTGAATCTCTCCTTTTCCCCCTAGAAGATGTACACAGTATCCCAAATCTGGATTATATTATTTCTCAGAAATGTTCTTTTACTGATGTGTGTATACTCCTAAGCAATAAATGATTATTTTTCAAGTATTTGAACTTTGGCATAAATGGTATCATAACTGTCCCTGGCCTTTCACAGCGTTTTAAAGTTTATATTATCAAAACATGATATTTTTCTCTGAGTAAACCATAGTTTTATATCTAGTCTCTTGTTGAAGGACATTTGGGTTATTTCCCAAGCTTTTCGCTATTGAAAACAGTTCTTCAGTGACATTTGTCTTTCTTGTGTGTGTGGCCTTGTACCCTTGTGCTTGAATTTCTTAGTGTTCTAGTCCTCAGTGTTTTTAAGACTGAAGCTGCTGGGGTGATGTGCATTTTCACCTTCACCAGGCATTGCATGCTGTTCTCGAATGGTTATGCTAATTTTCACTTAGCAGCAGCAGCGCAGGAGAGAGTGTGCTGCACTGTATGCTTATCAACACCTGGCTGTGTCCAGCTTTTGAATTGCTGCCAGTCTGAGAAGTCTAGTGAAGTGAATTTGAGTTTCTGTAATTACTTTAGAGGGAACAGTTAGTTTTTACAAAAGAGAACTAATGATTGAGTATCATCTTGTCAAATCTCAACAGTCTCTCTTCACCAGCTTTGCAAGTCTCAACATTTCTTATGTTTCCAGTATGATGAAGATTCAGTTACACTGTGTACTTCATTTATTACTGAAGGCAAAACTAGAGCATTCTGAATTTCATGCCCTAAAAACAAAGAAATTGTAGTACAGTCTTCTAGTCATTCTATTACATGGATGTAAGAAATCATATGAAGAAACTGTAGTGTGGAAATGGTACTGTGGAGAAATTATGGCCTAATGTTTCATTTATCCTTGTGAAAATTAGGAATAGTTTTTTTAGTTTGGGAATAAAAATGGATAACATGGTTTTTTTTTTTTTTTTTCTTCTAAACCTTCATGCCTAGTTATAGCTTCTTTTCTCCTCCTCATCACCAGTGAGTACTTTTATGTGCGTGATCAATTTGGTGAGTGTTGAGAAAATGTACAGACCATGAACTCCAACTCTGGATCCTGGACCAGAACTTATACCAGGAAGCATTTACAGGGGAGTGCTGGGAGGTTTCTGGAACCAAACTGAATCAGAGTAGAGTCTCCTTCCTTAGAGCAGTGGTTCTCAGATGTAGGTGAACATCATATGTGGAACATCGGAGTCACCTGGAGAGCTTGTTCAAATGTAGGTCACCTGGCCCCCCCTCTAGAGTTCCTGATTCAGCAGGCCTGGGGTGGAGCCATAAAATTTACATTTCTAATAAGTTTCCAGATGATGCTAATGCTGGGGACCACTCTTTTGAGAATCACTACTAGAGAGAAATTTACCCCCCAATAGGGGAGTTACTGGGCTCTCAGTCTCTGAGGGTCAAATCCAGATGTAGGGTTGATATGTAATATTACAGTGCAAAGGTCTGATTGCTAGGCATATGGAAATTTTTTTTCATTTTTTTTAAATTTTAGTGAAGTGTAGTTGATTTACAATATTGTGATAATTTCTACTGTACACAAAGTGATTCAGTTATACATGTATACACATCCATTCTCTTTCAGATTCTTTTACCACATAGATTATCACAGAGTATTGGGTAGAGTTCTCTGTGCTACACAGCAGGTCCCATTGGCCAGTCATTTCATATACCTCAGTGTGCATATGCCAGTCCCAAACCCCCAGTCTGTCCCTTTCCCCCTCTATCTGTTCTCTTTGGTAACCATTAGTTTGTTTTCAGACTCTGTTTCTGTCGTGCACATCAACTCATTTGTATCCTTTTTTAGATTCCACATGTAAGTGATATCTTATGTTTATCTTTCAGCATCTAACTTCACTTATTATGATAATCTCTAGGTCCATCCATGTTGCTGAAGATGGCATTATTTTGATCTTTTTTATGGCTGAGTAATATTCCATTGTATGTAGGTACCACATTTCTTTATCCACTCTTCTGTTGATGTACATTCAAGTTGCTTCCCTGTCTTGGCTATCATACGTAGTGCTGCAATGAACATTGAGGTGTGTGTATCTTTTCAAATTATGGTTTTCCCTGGATAGATGCCCAGGGCATATGGTAGTTCTATTTTTAGTTTTTTAATGAACCTCCATACTGTTTTCCTTAGTGGTTTCCCTGATTTACATTTCTGCATATCCCACTTATTTTTATGGTAAACATGTGTTTTTAAATATAAAGGACAAGACTACAACTTAGTGAAGCCTCAGGGCCTCAATGATTAAGAATTATATAATTTATTGAATCCCTATTTTTAATTTGAAATTTTATAATTCTAGTAAGGGTTTTGGGACATGATACAAATAGATTATTTTTAGGTCAGTAGACATTTAGGAATGTGTGGCTGGGGACACTGTTTTTAAGATGGTGATAATCATATGCTCACGTGTCGTTGGCCAACATTTAGTCATCTCTACAACATATTTTTAAAGGAACAAGGTGCTTATGATGGTTGCCAAATCAAAGTTTTTTCAGTGATCTGGCCTCTCCCAGTGAAATGGATCGACCAAGCTGCATTGGATGCACAGTGTGGTGACAGGTTAGAAACATCTGGTGATAGCCATAACAAAGTGCTCTTAGGATTTAGGTAAATGGATAAATGTCCTTTTGCCCATATTTATGTTTGCCAATATTTATGAATACACACTTATACCTGTACAACCTATATGTGTGTGTGGGGAGGGAGGGATCACCTGTGTAACTTGGATATTATAGGTGATCTAATCTTTCTGTGCACGGAAAAGCGAAATACTTTTGTTTAAAAAAATAATTGTAGCAGACACATGGTATATAGGAGGGATTTTAGGGTGCAAAATTCTGTTTTAACCTGGATATATTTATATAGGTCTTTCTTGATAAACATTCTTTGCACCGAGTATATAACTTTCATGCTGATTTCTGTATGTTATGTTTCATAATAAAGCGCTTTGGGTATGAGTAAAGTTAGACCCAAATTAGGTTATTTTCTTTCCACATTGCTTACATTTCTTTAGGAGAGTTATGCATATTCAGTAAAGTTAGTATATTTATATATGTGCATGTGTGAATATAAAACTTGGAAAGTATGGACTAGAAGCAATACAATAGTGTCATTCTCTTTGTAGTGTCTTTTTTTATAAATAACTGGCCTTATATGGGAGCATTTATTTTAAATGCTTTTTAAAATAGCATGCTTTGGTTTTCAGTTTTTCTTTTCTTTTTCAAAAGACACATACAGATGCGTAATCTGAAGTAATGGGAAATCCCATACATGTACTTCTGCTATCACTAGCATTTTATTTTAACATAGCAATTCTAACAGTCGATTTCTTTCTAAGTTGCTGTGCTCAGGATAAAATGTAATTTCTTGTTGTAATCTGCTTTCTGTTTTCTTGTCTCTAAAGATTTGGTTTAAACATATATTAAACATAATGGAATGAAAACCAGGAATAGCTTGGGGAGAAGAAAAAAGAGGTAGGATCGAGGTTACAAAATACTATGAAAAGGAAATAATCAAATGCAATGCTTCCCTTTTATGTTGATCTTCTCATTCTGGCTCTTCACCCTCCATGCTCACTGAAGTATGTTCTGAAACCTGTAGACTTTGGTGACCTGCCAGACAGAAGTTTACAATTACCAGGCCGAGGCAGCTGTCCTGTGCACCATTGATGAGATTTGGTAAAAATGGTCAAGGCCTGGATCTCCTCCTGAACGATTTTTTATTTTATATGTTTGTTGTCCCAGGAGGAAAGTTTAATCTGGAATCTCTACATTGAGTTCTGAGCTGGCTTCACATGGGAGAAAAAACGTGAAGTTCGGAATCAGACAGATAAACTCCCTATGTTACAATTCATCCAAGTTAACTAACCAGCTTCTGGGAGGATGATTCAGTCTGTGGAGTGGGTATCATCATCATGTCACAGGATTTTGAAGAGGACATGAGACAAGATTTGAGAAAATATGAGGCAGGTTATGGATTGGGGGGGGGTAAATGCTCATTTCCATCTCTACCCCCCAGATCTGGTCTTCAAAGCACAGTGCCAGCAGCTTTCCCACCCAGCAGCTCTGTAGGTTAAGCAGGCTCTTAGTCCAGGTCCAAGTCACTTGGTCCCATCATTGAAAGGAATGAATTGAATATCCTGCAAAACCAAGTCCTACCTTGTTAGATAATCCACACATAAAAGACAACAACATAAGAACATCAAATGAAGAGCAATATAAATGGTCATGTGTGTATTCTATGTCCAGTAGATGAATATAACAGAGAAATAGGTTTTTAAAGCAAACTCAACTGATATGGCACGTGCTCATAATGGGGGCCTAAGTGAGAAGCAGTGGCACTTGCACTGAGTCCCTTTCAGAGGCCCTGCTGACCTGGCCTGCCCAGTAAGTGACAGGTCTCTGTTTTTCCCTCTTGAGTGCCCCTCCTTCTACCCTTAGAGTCCAACACTCACTTCTACTCAGCACTTCCAGCATCTGGCACAGCACCTGTTAGCTGGATGAATGAATCACCTGTATTGAAGTGTATTTGCCCTAGTATATAAATATGTATATGTTTCTGTTTTATTTTAATAATACTTCGAGAAGGATTATGATTCTTGAAACTGAGGACTGTGGAGCTCTTTGAAGAACAATGTCCAGGGCTCTTACTTACTTTGTGTGTGTAGTTTATTATTTTTTTTACTGAAGTATGGTTGATTTATACTACTGTGTTTCACATGTACAGCAAAGTGATTCAGTTATACATATGTATTTTCAGATTATTATCCATTACAGGTTAGGGGTTGAGCCACAGCCACTGAAGAAGGAACGCCGAGTAGTTATGCTGCGAGCCACACGGGAAGTCCTTATCCATTACAGGTTATTACAAGGTTCTGAATGTTCCATTTTATATAGTAAATCCTCATTGCTTATCTATATTTATGTGTAGTGACTTGTATCTGTTAATCTCATACTCCTGATTGACCCCCTCTGCCCTAATCATAAGTTTGTTTCCATGTCTATTTCTGTTTTCTATTTAGATTCATTTGTATTGTTTTTTTAGACTCCTCATATAAGTGGTATCATATTTTTCTTCCTCTGTCTTAGTAGAATATTCTCTAGGTCTATCCATATAGCTGCAAGTGGCAATATTTCCTTTTTTTTTTTTTTTTTATAGCTGAGTAACATTCCATTGTGTGTGTGTGTGTTGTGTATGTATCACATCTTCTTAAACCAGTCACCTGTTGATGGGCATTTGAGTTGTTTCCATGTCTTGGCTCTTGTAAATAGTGTTGCTGTGAACGTTGTGGTACATGTTATCTTTTCAAAATTGGTTTTGGTCTTTTTTCATATATATGCCCAGCAGTAAGATCGCTGGATCATATGGAAGCTTTATTTTCAGTTTTTGAAGGACCTCCATACTGTTCTCCGCACCCTTGCCTACTTTCTTCAATTTCTTTTTAATTAATTCACTGAAGTGTTTGTGTTTGCTGTTTGCCTTTTCACTTAATCAGGGCAGAAGAACTCATTGATCTACTTTGTATCTGCTGATCACATCGCCAGCACATCCCTGAACTGGAGGGCCAACCATTTGAAAGCACTGACCAGACAGGAGCAATGGTTAACATTCCAGGAGCGCTTTCCACAGGCCAGGATTGTTTCTAAACACCTTACACGTTTTAGATTCTAGAATTTTCTAGGATGTTAAGGATAACAGCAAAAACTCTAGAAAGTATAAGTCAGAATAGCCTGCAATCAGTATGCTCTAGATTTAAGGTGATACTACGGTATCTGTGTAGGTGGACTCCCAACCATTAAATTTAATTACTCATGTCTCCAAATGGACAGGCAGTCTGTTGAACTGTGTTAACTTGAGTCACATGCAATTGCATGGAGCCATCAAATGCTGAAGTAATTACTACTACTGCATCAAAGGCAACTGACATTTTTAGGATGCTTACTCTGTGCCGGGTACTGTGATAAGTATTGCTACAAGCCTTGTCATTTTATACTCACAACAACACTATAAAGTAAGTATTAGTACATGAAATCCTAGATGTTGCAAGCGTGGGTAAACATGGGGTAATCTGGCTCCCCATTACCCTAATGAAGAGTCAGTGGGCAGGTAACGTGATGAGTTGTCTCAAGTCAGGAGGGTAAACTGACAAGAGTTGAGGCTGGAATTTGGATAACCTGAATTCCAGTGCACTTCTATTACACTACGGTTGTCCTTAAGATTATCTTTTGAGTCCTTTCTCTCTCTTTAGTTAACTTCCTATTATGTATTTTCTGGGACCATATATAGAACAAAATGGGATTTTATTGATGAAGGAAAATGAGTGCCTGTGTGAACTACCAGGACTGCCACCACCAGTAGAGACACACACACACGCGCACGCGCGCATCCCACATCCAGTTCCCTGACTGCCACACCCAAGGCCCTTCCACCCTGGAGGGCCCCACTCTCCTCCCCAGATGGATCTCCATCACTCTTCCATGTGCGTTCTCTGCTCTCACCAAGTCCTGGAGAAACATTGCACAGTCTTGAATTTATCCCTTTGCTCTTGCCCATTTTCCTTTTCTTTTTCTTTTTGCTTTTTTAGGGCCACGGCAACAGCACATGGAGGTGCCCAGGCTAGGGGTTGAATCAAAGCTGTAGCTGCTGGCCTAGGCCACAGACACAGCAACTCGAGATCCGAGCCACATCTGTGACCTACACCACAGCTCATAGCGATGCCAGATCCTTAAGCCACTAAGCGAGGCAAGGGATTGAACCCACAACCTCACGGTTCCTAGTTGGATTCGTTTCCACTGTGCCACGAGGGGAACTCCCCACTTTTCTTTTCTGAAATGTCATAGACATGGCTGGTAATCGCTATTAACCTAATTCTACTCCCATGTCTTCTGAGAAGCCTTCCTTGGCTTTTCCGCCACTCCCACCCCCACCCCCTTATATTCTCAGGAAGCCTGCAGCTTTCAAGTCTCAGCTGCTGTTTTGTACTAGCCGGCTACTAACTTGAATGGCTACTCTTTACTCTGTGTTTGTGTCTTGGTCCCTGAATGAATTGCTGTTTGAAGGCATCACTTTTTTTCTTACAGTCCTGTAAACACATAGTAGGTACTTAATAACTGTTTTGTTCCTGAAGACAAACTTTTTTTTTTTTTTTGCTCCTCTTATTTATTTTTCTTCTAATAAGAGGCCTGATTGGATAGCTCGTTAGAGTCTTGGACAGGAGAAGGGAAAAGATCACATGTGGTTGAAAGTAAATGTGATTTTTATTTTTATCTTGAATGTATCTCTCCTTGTCTTTCACTCTGGCGGGCACACCGATGAGACAGTGTTTCCAGTGTCTGGGATATTTCTTTTTTTTTTTTTTTAATGCTGGGATTTCTTTTTGTTCAGTAATTGTGAGGCCAGCTAGCTGATTTGGGGGATGTCAAATCATTCAGCTCCCCCTGTGATCCTTTATTTTGTTGGAAGAACACTGAGTACTCAGATGTATTTAACAAGACAGTCCTCTCTAGAGGATGTTCCAACTGGGTTTGGTATTTTACTTTAACAGTTTTGAACCCTTCGATTCATGGGTTTTATTTTTGTTTTTATTCTTTTTGTCTTTTTGCCTTTATGTAGAGCCGCACCCGCGGAATATGGAGGTTCCCAGGCTAGGGTCTAACAGGAGCTGTAGCTGCCAGCCTACGCCACAGCCACAGCAACGTGGGTCCAAGCCGCATCTGCAACCTACAGCACAGCTCACGGCAACGCTGGATCCTTAACCCACTGAGCAAGGCCAGGGATCGAACCCGCAACCTCACGGTTCCTAGTGGCTCAGTGGTTCGTTAACCACTGAGCCACGACGGGAACTCCCGATTCATGGGTTTTAGACAGCCAGCGCAGAATGAAAGAATTTGCTTATTGTAATAAAGCACTGGCTTAAAACAGTATCTTTAAAAAAACAAATATAATAACTCAAGAAATAATTAGGAGTTCCCTGATGGTCTAGTGGTTAGGACTCCATGCTTTCACTGCTGCAACCCAGGTTCAGTCCCTGGTCTGGGAGCTGAGATCCCACATCAAGCCGCTGCATGCTGTAGCCAAAAAGAGGAAAAAAAAAATAGAAATAATTAGATCTACTACCAGCTGGTTAGTAACTTGGAAATAATAATTTGGAAAGCTGTGTCTACAAAACAACAATAATAATACCTAGTGCTGTTGATTAGTAAGGTATTGGAGAAGAAAACTATTTTAGAACAATGAGACAGGGGTGCTCTATGGAAATTGTTCTGTGCGGGTGTGTTTATCCTTCTGTTCATTCTTTGACATCCTCTGCTTTGTGCCATAAAACCATGGTTTAAGCCACATTTTCCTAAAAGTTCTAGAAGCCATGTCACTTTCATAAATGCCAGCTAATGAAAAAGACAGGAGAGAAATTAAAAATTAGCATCAGAGAATGGGATGTCCTACCTCCTATTCAAAGTCAACCCTGACCTTGACCCATTCCTTCCTGCTTCCTCAAAGACCTTGCCCTATTAATCCTCTTCACTTAGTTCTTTTCTGACTACTTCTCACCTAAAAAATATTTCACGGCTCCTTGCTGGCTCTTGGCAGTCTCCCTCCCCAGTTAGCCTCCAGATTTCTTGAAAGAGTTTCCGTGTTTACCCATGGCTTCACTTTCACCTTTTCTCCCTAACCCCATAGTAATAAGGCTTCTGCCTCACTGCTCTTCTGAAATTGTTCTTCTTAAGGTAAGCAAAAGATCTCTTACTGTATACAGTGTTTGTTTTTCAAGTCTTCTGAAAGCCCAGATTTTCCCTCTACTTTAGGCTCGCTGATGGCTGAACTCATCTACTTGGTATTCCAGAAGAACGTCAGATTATGCCCCCAACCACCGCTTGCTCATTTTTCTGTTTCCACTGTTAGCAACACTGCCCACCCTCAGCTTGGGTAAAACATAGAAGTCACCCTTGATTCTTTCTTGTTTCCCACATCCAATCCACCAGCATGCCCCTGGATTAAATTTCTAAGTAATTATTTTCTTTTTCCCCCCTAAGTAATTATTTTTTCTTTCTTTTTCTTTTTCTTTTCCTTTTCCTTGGCTTTCTTGAAGCAGGTGGCAAGTACACAAATGGCTCAACAATCCTTTCAAAGTACATCACTACAAATCTCTCACAGCTTCTATTTCAAACATGGAATTTAAGCCTCATTTCCAATAATTACAAGTTAGTACAATTATTTATAACCTACAGACTTGAAATAATTGAGGATAGCATCTGATTATCAAAGCAGAAAGTCCTTCTGGAGACTTGGGCCCATATTTGTCTTGAGGGCCCAAGTCTTCAAGTGGGGTTTTCTCAGTCACACCCACCATGCCCTGGGCCTACCCTGGGGCTTAACGTAGCCTTCCAAAAAAGGGGGTAAGAGAGGAGCCCCACTTTGTCAAGTCTAAGGTCCACAAGAAGGAAGAAAACGAGAATTCACTCATGGGATGAAAGAACCTGCCTATGACTCTTCCTAATCTTTCTAGAACGCTCTGTCTGTTGGTATCGAGCTAGATTGACCATGGTTACCAACTTGAGAGCTGCAGTCCTTGGAGTATAAACCTATTGAAGCCTTACTTATTTTTTTTCTCTTTGGGTTAAATTAGCAGAGCCCTTCAATGACTTGAAAAACTCACCCCAGACCTAGTATCTGTAGACAGAGTAAGAACCTGAGATCTCTGAAACCAAATGATGGACTTGATATGTAGATATTTTGAGGTTTGGATTTTTTTGGTTGGGTTGGGTTTTTTCCCTTTTTTGGTGGGGGAGGGTGGTATATTTGATGATACACATGATATTAGGGAGAGTTTAATAGCCCAGCACCAACCTAGTGCATAGTCATCTAAATGAGGAGGATAAACATTGACTTTTGGTTCCTTGATTCAAAAAATAACCTAGATGGAGCTGAAGCTAGGGGCCCTCTTGCCGTCTAAGGCCCAAAATGCAGATACTCAGTCCACAGGCCAGAAGAGTTTGGTTTTGCCTCTCTTTGCCCTTATCACTAACTCATAAAGCAGATGCTAAAGCTGGCCTTCGATCATCTCCCAAACAGATTTCCTTGTCTAAAAGCTTAGATAAGGAGAGGAGGCATTTAGTAGACATGAGCAAACAGTGCCTCGGGGGACACAGGGCAGGGAGATACACACACACTCTGGGGAGAAAACAAATTACAAACCCACTCAGGATTTGGGGATTGGTGCCTCAGGGACCAGAGGACACAGTAACCACACCATTTGCCTAAACAGCAGACCTTCTGCTCAGCCAGTAGCGTGGCTTCCTTTGTGGAAGGCATCTCAGGACCAGGTTGCCTGTGGCTTTGTAGTGAGGGAGGTCTGAGGGTACTTTATAGTTGACAATAAAATGACTCTATGTAAGGGCTTGTGTTAGTTACGGGGGTGGACTGTGGTCCCCTGACTCCTGGGGGGAGAACTTTAGTCAGTCACAGCAATGCTTCAATCAGAAGCACGTGGAGGGGCTAGTATCTTGGGATAATGTCACGGATGCCAAAGGCTGTCCTGTGCAAATGGGTGGCCTGGGCAGTACAGAGAGCTCAGGGCTGGAGGGGTCGGAGGAGAGATGCGGGATTATAATTGTCTTCAAAATAAAGTTTAGGAAGTATATATGAATCACCTTGACAACCCTAATACGCTAGTCACTTATACAATGATATTATAGTTATTATAGCTGATAGTCTATAACAACTGGAATAGGGTGGTTGCTACTTTTGGGGCATGTACTGTGAGCCAGGCATTTAGACTTCACTACCCTTGAGATATAGGTACTAAAATGCCCATTACACCGTTGAAGAAACTGAGACACAGAAAGGTTAAGTAACTGATCTGAGACCACGCAGCTGGCAGATGGTCTTTTAAACTTGCTGCTCGATGCTGATGACGCTGAAAGAGGGTGGATATTTTACCTCATGCTGACAGGAGTGTCCAAACTTTCTGACAGTGACTTGGCAGTCAGGAACCTTTCAGCCCTTTTTAAAACGTAAGGAAATAACCAGGATTCATGTAAAAGGAGTCCGTGAAAGAATTGTGTGTAGCATAGAACTTCAGACTATACCAATTAAAGGAGAAAAACACGGTTTGGCCCTCTGATAGAATACTGTAACCAAGCAAAGTCGTGTTCACAAGATGTTTCATTACAGAAGATACAAGATTTTCAAATGAGATCTAGGAATAAAACAGAATAAAGAATTCAGTCCTAGTTTTGTATATGTTTATATGTATTATATAATAAAACGTAAGCAGTATTTATAAGTAGGATTATGAAACATTTGTCACTGATTCATGGTTTACATTTTCCAACTTTATATAATCACCAGATAGTGTTTCAGTACTGAGAAAAAAATAAGCATTACTTAAGGAACGTTTTCTTGAGGGAGAAACAATTTTTAAGACCAATGCATTTACTCTCTTAAAAGTAAAACTTCGTGGAGTTCCCGTCGTGGTGCAGTGGAAACGAATCCGACTAGGAACCACGAGGTTGTGGGTTCGATCCCTGGCCTCACTCAGTGGGTTAAGGATCCGATGTTGCCATTACCTGTGGTATAAGTCACTGACATGGCTTGAACCATGTGTTGCTGTCGCTATGGTATAGGCCTGCAGCTGTAGCTCCCATTAGACCCCTAGCTTGGGAACCCACATATGCTGCGGGTGCTGCCCTGAAAAGCAATTAAAAAAAAAATTCTCACAAATTTTTAAACCTGCAAAGCCTACAGATTTCCGGTAGCCCTTTTCCACATTAAAAAACAAAAATAAGAGTTCCCTGGTGGCACAGTAGGTTAAGGATCTGGTGTTATCACTGCATTGGCTCGGGTTGCTGCTCGGACATAGGTTCACTCCCTAGCCTGGGGAATTTCATATGTTGTGGGCACAGCCAAAAACAAAAAAATGAAATAAAACTATATCAAGTGGTACAGTGGCTTGGTTTGTGAGAAGAGCTCAGTGGTGACATTGGATTTCTTTTTTACATCACCTGGGCCTAGAGTGAGATAAATGCAAAAGAAGGAATTCCTTGCCTGGCAGTGGTGCTCAGAGACAGAGGGGAGGAGGAGGAACAGACTCCACAGAAGAGCTGTGAGTCCGCTGCTGATCATTAAGGCCATGCACTGCTCTCCGAATCCTCTTGGAATTCCCTGTTGTCTCCCCGTATTTTTGGGAAATGCTTCTTTGGGGAAAAATAGTGACTTCTTTTTCCCTGGAAAGGATGTGTTCCACCCAGACTCACTGCAGTCCCCGTAACTCACAAATACTTTCCTGCATTATCATCACCACAACCAGAGACCAAGGAAGTCTATATTGTGTTGAAATCATGAAGCAAATCCAGAATCACAGTTCCGAGGCCTATCAGTCAGAATTGGGGGATTTTTATGTGAGTAATGCTTTTTACAACTTGGCTCTTAAATTTTCAACTTGGTCAAAATTCTTGTTTGCTTAAAATAGTCATCCCAACTCTTATGGAGCAATATTTGAATGTGAGTGTGACACATGGGACTAGATGATGTTGGCAGGGAAGGATAATGAACGATTCCACTTTGCACTATAAAATCTGCACTTCTGGCTGAGGGATGAAGACAGATGGACTCAGTAACGGGAGAAGTTCAGCATTCAGAGAATATTGTTTCAGAAAAATAGCTTTATTGTCCTTTCGTGACTGATGAAAGCCGGCACAGATCTATTACTTTAAAAAAAATCACTATTTCAACAAAACACTGTGTACACTGCTACAATTCTAAGAGGCATTTGCTGAACTGGTTTAATTTACATTTGTGTTTAACGTGTCAAGATCTTGAGGCTTTGAACAGTTTCCAGAGAAGGAAGTGGCGGTAAACATGGTGCTCGTCTTGGCCATCAGCCCAAAATTCAGTTCAATGCAGAATCATTGTGGAAAGTGCATACATAGGGCAGCATCCACGAGAATCACACAGAGATGAGAATTCAAATATTCTGAATCGTAGTGTCAACCTTGTTTCCTTCTCTGAGTTTTGTCAGCTACTGTGTATGTGTGTGTAAAATTGCAACATGTTGCCCCTCTCCCCGAGGCTATTTTGACATTTATCTGAAAAGTCTCCATTTCAAGATGTTCTTGGAGAAAGTTTGAACATACCTTCTCACTCAGAAGGTGGCTTGGAGTCATTGTCTTATCAAGCAGGTGAACATAGCCTATGCCAAGTTCCATTTAACCCACAATTCATGCTGTTAATGGACCAAAATTTGTATTTGACACCTTAGTTTTGGTAATGGCATGAATCCTGCATAATGTGGGTCATGCTACCTTTGAAAGAGGTGAGAGCTTTCCTCTAGAAGCTATTTCTTCTGGATGTTTAGTAAAAGCTATTAATTTTAGGTAAAAGTTGGTTAGATTCAGGTGTTACTTTTATTTATTTTTAAGTATATAGTTCTTTTATTATTATTAAAGTGTAGTTGATTTACAATGTTGTGTCAAGTTCTGCTGTACTACAAAGTGACCCAATCACACACATTTCCCTGTGCTGTGCAGTAGGGTCCCATTGTACATCCATTCCAAATATAACAGTTTGCATCCAAAAACCCCCGAAATGCCTCCATCCTGCTGCCTTCCCTTTCCCCCTTGGGAGCCCCAAGTCTGCTCTTCTTGGTCATGATCTGTTTTCCTTTTTTTTTTTTTTTTATTTTAGATAGGATCATCTGTTCCGTATTTTAGATTCTGCAAATAAGTGATATATGGTATTTTCTTTTTCTTTCTGGCTTACTTCACTTAGTGTGAGAGTCTCTAGTTCCATCCATGTTGCTAAAAATGGCATTAGTTTGTCTTTTTATGGCTGAGTAGTACTCCATTGTTTATATGTACCACAGCTTCTTAATCCATTCATCTGTCGATGGACATTTAAGCTGTTTCCATGCCTCGGATATTGTGAATAGTGCTGCTGTGAACATAGGGGTGTATGTATCTTTTTCAGTGAAAGTTTTGTCCAGGAATATGCCCAGTAATGGAATTGCTAGATCATACAGTAGCTCTATATTTAGTTTTCTGAGGTACTTTCATACCGTTTTCCATAGTGGTTGTACAGGTGTTGCTTTTAAATTTAAGTGTGGAGAATAAGCTGTCTTTTCATTTTAAAAAGTTGAAGTTCCCTGGTGGCCTAGTGGTTAAGGATCTGGCATTGTCCCCCCCAGGAAGTTCTGCATGCCATGGGCATGACCAAAAAATAAAATTTTGTTATGACCTGAAAATCTTAAAAATATCCCAGAACTTGGACCAAGTAAGTGAGTTTAAAGGAAGTCTTAAAGATGAGGCCAAAGATTATAAAAAGCTCTATTATATACAGCACAGAAAGTAGCAAATTTTGGTCTAAAAAGAGCAAAACTTTGCTGCCATCAGAAATTAAAGATTTTGAGATGAAATGCTAATGCTGTGAAAGAAGCAGAATACACAATACCTCAACTATTAAAAAGAATCAAATGCATTTGAAAGAGTGAAAGGATAGTTGCCAAAAGCTTAGTATTCTGGATTGTGGAATTATGGGTAGTTATTTTTTCTTGTCTCTAATTCCTAAAATTTATATATTTGGATGCATAGTCATATTAGTTTATAATATGGTAATAAAAATTACAAAGATCTTAAACATTTAAAAAATAGGAATACTTTAAAATCTTTGCATCATATGTATGAAGGCTCACATGCGCAAATGTTCCTCATTTATCTATAGAAGCTGTAAAATAAAATGTAAGTCTTAAGACAGGAAGAGGCATATTCCTGGGTTGATTTAAATGCCTGTCAACTTAATTTAGAAATAACCAGAGAGAATATGGTGAAGCAAATACATGTTTTTTCTCTAACATATACAATCAATTTTAGTGAACACATCTTTGCCCTGCATAGCATCCATTCTCTCTTCCTAGTAATACCATCCTCTTTTTGTTTGGGGGACCTTCTTTCCCACTCTGAGTACATTGAGTTGAATAGACCGCTTGTGCTGGTTCCAGGATCAGAGCTTGTGGCAGAGGCATGAGCCAGTCTGAGCAAGCCCCCAGTTCACGATGATTGGTACAGAGGTAGGCATGTGACCCAGTTTTGGCCAGTGGGAAAGTAAACCCCAGGGCTTGAAGTGTGGCCTTGTGCTAGGAATCATAAGACTTCAGACCCTCTATTGTGAAGACTGTGCCTAGAGTGGCACGGAGCCGTGCTGCAGACCTAGGGTAACAGTAGCTAAGAGAGAATTGCAGATGTGATGATACTGCTGGTACCCTGGATTAAGCCATCCCTAAAACTAAATCTTCCCAGTTGTCTGAGCTCGTAAGTTTCCTCACTCGCTTATTCCAGTTTGGGTGAAATTGTCTTTCAACTAGATGAACACTAACTGGTAGGAGAATCAGACAGGAGAACATATAGTAACCAGTCAGATACTGTAACCTTTACTTTGAGCCCTTAAGCTGTTGCACTACTAGCCAAAGTCCTTTCTCGCCTTTTTTGGAGGACAGATTCTGCAGTGTAAGGGCGCCTTCCCCAGGCAGGGTTTAGAGAAGGGCTTTATTTGAAGAGCAGCACCGAAGAGTTCACTTATGAGTGTGCCTGTGTGTGCATCATGAATTCTGGGAACAGGGATTCCAGGAGGTCTGAGTTTAGTGATTTTTTTTCCCTTCATCTTTAAAATTTTTGTTATAGCACCATAGGCATTAGAGATCCAGTTTTCAGCATTTCTATTTGGAAGCAAAAAGTTTTCACACATTCCTTGTCGTCTTTCAAATCAGCTAGCACTAGCCATTTCACCTTGACCTCATACCTGTCAAGGCAGTTTTGTACTGCAAGTGTGGGAATCAGCCCGTATGAGGGACTTTACCCTTGATCCTTCACTGTTCTTCACTGAACTTAAAAAAAAGGTTTAATTTCATGTGATCTTTTTCTTTTTTCCTTTTTTTTTTTTTTTTTTTTTTTTTGCTTTTTAGGGCCACACATGCAGCATATGGAAGTTCCCAGGCTAGAGGTTGAATCCGAGCTACAGCTGCCGGCCTACACCACAGCCACAGCAACTCGGGATCTGAGTTGTGTCTGCGACCTACACCGCAGCTCACGGCAATGCTGGATTCTTAACCCACTGAGCAAGGCCAAGGATCAAACCAGAATCCTCATGGATTCGATTTGGGTTCCTTACTGTTGAGCCATGACAGGAACTCCTGATTGATCTCTTTCGTAAGAATATTACATAACTTCAATACAGAAATTAGAAAATGCTGATAGTCCATAATGAAAAATGACAATTACTGTAATCCTATTATACAAAGAAAACCTGGCTTAATGTTTAAAAAAAAATAAAGTAGGACACTTTATGAATTAAAAAACAGGATTACATAGTCATTTGTTTAGTCTCTTTTTCACTCAGTGTATCTTTAACTTCCTAATTTGTTACATACTTTACAACTCCGTTGTTTTAAAATCACTTAGGGTTCCGTTATTTGAATCATATTACTGAACCCAAGTATTAACCGGGTATTGTTTATTTCCAATTTTTGTTCTTTTCTGTGACAATGCAAAGACTATCCTTGAGTATGTGTACTTTCACAATCGTTTTATTAGAGTAAATTTCTAGATACTGGAATTCTCTGTGTCACAGGGCGAACTCAGTTTTAGACTTCTCCCTCAATTGTCCTCTAGGAAGATTATGCCAGTTTACATTTCAGCCGGTACAGTATGAGAAGCCTTTGTTCTTTCGGCTCTCACTCTGCCTATTATCATTTGAAAAAATGCCTTTCACATTGGCCCGTTCTGTGTGTAAGATTTAACAGCATTTTCCCACACTGGGCAGTAAACTCTGAGGACTGGCTCAGCATCTTTTCTGCCAGTACCTCCCACGAAGCCTGTCAGGATAAGTGCTCAGAAAATTATTTGGATGGACGGATTAAAAAATACTTTTCAAAATGCATATACCAAAAATACATATACAGGTCTATATGTGTGTGTTTACATTTTACTGAGCTTTAAAAGTCTGTGCTAGGTTATAGACTCCAAAAACGTCAGAGTACTGAATGCACAAAACAGAGTAATCCCATCTCAGTCCCAGATCCAGCATGTTGCTAAGTGGCGATGGCATGTCACTGTCATCACAGCTTTTCCTGAGATAAAGCCATATCTAGTTATAAAGTGTTGGGTCTGTTTCCGCTTGTCCCCTCCTCTCCCTGCCACACCTTTGTAACAATCCTACAGAGGGTACTGTTGCATTTAATTGGAAACAAAGACTCTGGGAGGCCATACATTTTCTAGCTCATCTGGAATTGTCCCCAGAGACAGTTTTGCCTCTAGAGGACTCGCTCTCATATTCAGCATGAGGTTAGCCTGCAGACCTCCTGCTACCTCTATGCTTTCTCTTCTTTTCATTCTTCTTAGCCTGTTCCTTCCCAAGTAAGACCGAGGACCTCAGAACTGGTCTTGACCTGAATTGAGACTCTTGATGGAGGGGCCAAAGAGCTGGACGGTGTCAGAGACCCCCCCCCGGGGGGAAAGCCTCTCTCGGAGCGTGTGCAGAGCAGCCTGCCTGACCCGAGTTTGTGTCCCCACCACTGGCCTGCTCTGACAGCTGTGTTCTAACAACACGGGTGTGCTTGCTAGTGGGTTGTAGTTGGGATTCCCCTAGAATCCAGCTCTGCAACTGGGATTTAAGTATGTGCAGCATATCTGGGAGGTGATGTCAGGGAACACTTGGGAGGAAGAGAGACCGCAGGGAAGGTGGTAAAAGGGTTTGCTTGAAGCCAGTTACCACTCTGGTGCAAGGGGCAGGGGAGCAGGGGGTACGGAAGTTCTTCCTGTTGGGAACTCTGGGAATAGTATAATATTGGAGCCAGGAGAGTTCCCATTGTGGCTCAGCAGGTTAAGAACCCTACATAGTCTCTGTGAGGATGCAGGTTCGATCCCTGGCCTCGCTTGGTAAGTTAAGGGTCTAGTGTTGCTGCAAGCTATAGCATAGGTTGCAGATGGGGCTTGGATGGGGCAATGCTGTGGCTGTGATGTAGGCCAGCAGTTGCAGCTCCCGTTCCACCCCTAGCCTGGGAACTTCCATACATTGCAGGTGCAGCCATAAAAATAAAAATAAGTAAAATAAAATTAGAGCCGGGGGAAGGCAAGGAGCTGCCGGGCTTTGGTGGCAGGTTGTTCCCAAGGAGGGCTCAGTTCCCTGTCACTTCCTCACCCTGGGTAGCTTTGCCAGCAGGCCAGCAGGCTGTGGTAGCCAGAGAAGGCCCTCAGGTAGAGTGATACACCTGCTGCCTGCTGCGAGTTGGCCTCAGACTTTGGGTGGGGCCCCCATACTGTGCACTGCAGCATGCCTCCTTGTAACTTAACTGCCACACAATCCCTATGTCACCCATATTCCTTTCTGCACCAATTGATGGGATGTGACTCCCCCCCCCCGCCGCCGCCCGAATCTACCCACTGATCAACTAATAAGCAAGTCCAGCACAAGGACCTTAAACTACATACAGTATAAGCTGAAGACAAAAGTGAGTGTGCTTGGCCATACAGGAAAGACCCATAGGCAAACATGTGATTCAGAATTGTTTATCCTATTGAATGGTTTATTTTAAAAATCACGACCTTTTAACAAAATGTGCATGAGCACTAAGGGAATGCCATGCCTGTTACTGGGTGGAAGCTAAAGAAGATGATAAACACACAGAGAGGCGGAGGGACTCCCAGTGGGAATCTGGGCAGTGGCCCTGGAATCCCAGCCTGTCAGCAGCTTGAAGCTGGGCTTCGGTTTCCTAATCTGTGAGTTTGCAGGGACCGGGCTGGCTGGCCACTAAGGTGCTATCCGTGTGTCTGTCCTCTCCCCAAATTTTAATATGCTAATAACTCCTGCATTTCTTATCTTCCTCCTGCCCCGTGTAACATGCAAACATAATTCACTCAAATACCTAAGCCATGAAAAGAAAGGAACTTCAAAAGATTCCCACCAGAGCTGGTGATGGTTTTGAAGGTAGGACCTTTTTAAAGATATCTCTGTCCTTTTGAAGTCTGATTTTCTAAGAAGGTAACCACTCATATCAAGGAAGGGATAGGAGTTGAAAACTCTAAATTCTTGACACAGAGGTGTGCATATACATACGTATATACACATATTTGTGTGTATACGCACACCCACATATACGTACACTTGTGTGTGAAGGATAGATTAGATCAGTGAGTGGAACACGACACAAAATTTGTTTGATATTGTTACTGCATTATTGTGTACCGGCTCCTCGCCAAGATTCGGGGAAGCCCCCTGGAGAGAAAGCCTGAAAAACAGGTGTTTTTTAGAGCTACCATGAGTCTCTCCAAGGGGGTCCAGGCCCTCTTTTGGTCCTTACTCTTTTATGCCCAAACCCACAGAACATCATTCTCACCTTTCTCAGATGCTGATCACAGGTCAGGCAATAGGAGTGCAAGTTTCCTCCACCCCACCTTCCCAGAGAAGTGCCCTGCTGGGTTCAGAACCACGGACAGTGTCGTGGGAGGTCGTGTGTCCCCTGCACCCAGCAGTCTTGGATGTGATGAGTTGGATTACGTCCATTTTACCCCCTTGACCATGTGTGTTTTGTGGTCAGCAAAGTGTCTGTTACCTTTTCCAAACTCTGTGGCTATGGGTCTAATTCCCTGTCAGCCCAGTAGAAAAACTGAGGACCCATGGAGTTCCCGTCGTGGCTCAGCAGTAAACGAATCTGAGTAGCATCCATGAGGACTCAGGTTCGATCTCTGACCTCGATCAGTGGGTTAAGGATCCAGGGTTGCCGTAAGCTGTGGTGTAGGTCACAGACGTGGCTCAGATACTGCTGTGGGATCTGAACAACCGATTCAACCCCTAGCCTGGGAACCTCCATATCTCTTGGGTGTGGCCCTAAAAAGAAAAAGAAAACAAAAACGAAAACAAAAACAAAACCTGTGGACCCAGAGAGCCCACTCCTTTGTATGCTTACTATTAGGAGCATTTGGTTTTAAGTGCAACTGATAAAGGAATCTAGGAAGAAAAAAATCCAGAGGTTATCAGATGGTCTTACCTAATCATTGCACACACACTTAATCTTAAAATGGATCTTCCACATGGGCTCTGGAGTTCAATGATACTTAATGGATCAAAAATAAGATAATGGTGTGCATTTTAGAGGAACCAGTGAGCTTTGGTTTGGGGTGTAAGTAGGTCATATGTAGTGTCTCTGTGGAACAGTAATATCCTTTACATATGAGTGACTTTTTTTAACCTGAAGCAAAGCCAAAAAATGAGGCTTACCCTTGTGAACACACGTAAAAGCAGGTGAAAAATCCTCCTACCCCAACAAAAGGACCCTCACCCCTAAGGAAGCCAAATGGAACATTCCAAGAATGCCAAACACCCAGGGTTCCTTACCATTAGACAGGAAGAGGAAGAACTTGTCTGAGGGAACCAATGAAGCCATTTGCAGTGACGCATTTCGGTTGGATGTCCTCTCTCAGCATTCTTTGCCCAGAAGGGCTTTAGCAGTCTCGTCTGCTCCCATTTGTGCAAACATGAAGAAACAGAAGCCTGGGCGTTCCATGACTAGTGTAGTTCAGTAACCCCATCTCCAGTGACCTGTTCTACCTGCCTCAGGGGGAATATGCTTTCTTGATTTAGACATTTCTGCTGGTGCAGTTTAAATTTAAGATATGGATAAAAGGGCCAGGTGGGGGTGGTGGGGTTGGGGGAATGTCATTCAAGTGATTTGGCTGGCAGTGGGAAGCTTAATCAGTGTTTGGTTTATTTCAGGGTGACCTGAATATGGGATATTGACAGGAAGGATGCTCACACACAAGTTTCTAAGGAAACTCAGGTGAAAATCTGGCATTTAGACAAAGACTGACCCACACGTAGCCATGTGGACGGATGGCCGTGGTGGGCGCTATAGCGCATTCTCAGTGTTGGGTGTGATGGCCTGGCGGCCACCTTGAAGGTCAATGTGCGCTTCTACCACGTTACACGTTCATAACCCTGCCCATGGGGACTGGACTCTGAAGCATTTGGAATCTTAGGAACCAGGTCACAACGTGGAAACCAATTAAATGAGAATTTGGTTAGCGAGCCAGGAAGGTCTGTGGTAATGAGCCAGATCATCTCCTAAGAAGAGAAACAGACCCTGAAGATGAGTCATAACCGGAGGGTAAACAAAGATAAACCTTGGTGACTTCCTCCTTAACTTTCCTTTTCAGCACAGATCGTTTTTACCCCGTATCAGTGGAATGTTAATGACTCCCATCCATCCAGGAGGTACCGTTGCAACAACAAACACTGGCAGCTGCTATCGGCCACTTGAATGCTTGCTGGCCCTTCTGGTTTTCACTGGCTCTTTTTTATCCCTCGGCCTTAATGAAGAGTTGTAGAAATTTGCATGCCTGGAGAAAGTAGAGGTCTTTCTGAAAAGGAAAATCTCCATCTTTGTTCCTTTTCCTTGGCAACCTGGCTCCTTTGAAAAGGGGTAATGGTGCTCCGCAAAGTAAATTAGATAAAAGCACAGATGTTTGAACCCCCAAGATAAGGCAAGTGCCATATGTAAGCGTGACTTGCGTTATCCCCGCAACCTCCCCTCAAACCTGTATGGTAGATCCTCCTATTGTGCCCATTTTGCAGATGGGAAAACTGAGACTCAGACTTTAGCTTGTCTAAGACACAGCAGAGACAGGATTTGAATTGAGGCAGCCCCGCTACCTCAGCCTCTTCTCTTGCCTCCTTCCAAAGATGATTTTACAAGGACTAGAGAGGAAAGCACCGTAGAGCCAACATAAACTTTACAGTAATGGTGGTTTCCCCAAAGCATCATTTTCCTTAGTAATGATTTTCATCAAAGATAGTTCATTTTCAAAGATTGCCTTGGCCTTCTAATCTGAAATTGTGTCCAAGATAGGCATTCAGGAGGGTCTCTGTTGACAATGGAGACGAATGGCTCAGAGACAGAACCAGAGCACCATGAGTTGCTGGTCTCAAATTCAGAGCAGACTAGCTCAGACGTTATCTAAGGGGAAACCTAACCACCCAGTTTGGGAAATTAGACCGGTTATGGGCAAATCGCAGCTCAAGGCCCTTTTTAGGAGAAGCAGTCCCTCTTGTTTACAGAGAAAATGTTTAGCACCATCCTTGGCATGTATGTAGCGGGTATTAAATAAGTAGTTACTTTTCCTTCCTTCCTCCTTCTCCCCTGCCCTTCCTTCCTTCCTCACTTGCAACATGTGAAAGTTCCAGGGCCAGAGATAGAAACCGAGCCGCAGTTATAACCAGAGTCAGAGCCGTGGCAATACTAGGTCCTTAACCTGCTGAGTCACCAGGGAACTCCTCTGGTTACTGTTTTAATTACTACACTCTATTATATTGATTCTTGAACAGTTGGTCTTTAAAGAAAACATAGCTGTTCTTTGCATAACTACAGCACCAGCTCGAAAACCTGAGGAGCTGATTTGTGGCTCATCACGTCCACGTTAGGTGGGATGTGATGATGGTACATTTTCTACTGGAGGCTTCGTTCTAGTTTGGCTTTACCTTTCTGCTCTTGTGTTTTCTTGCCCTCTCACTTTTTACCCTTGTTCACCTATCACTTTACACTACTTGGTATCTTTGGAGAAAGCCACGGTGTACATAAACTTAAAAAGGAAAATAACCGCCAGAACATCCTGCTTCTCAGCTTCGCAAACATAAAAGTAAAACCAGGTGGCTGTAGACCCTGGTCCCTGGTTGTTACAATTCCAGGCATCCTCCAATTTCTGACCCTCTCGATTGAGCTCGAATCAAGAGGGTCAGAAATTGGAAGTAGATTTATTGACGACCACTGAGAAAATTTTAGGAACTGTGGCCAAAACAGCTTGAAGTGTATCCACTAAACTGGGACGACTTTTCCCTTAATGTTTTGGTGATTGAAACCAAAAGGCTTTCAGTGTCATGGCAAGAGTGCTCTGGGGTAAGGATTAAGTGTGTGTTCTTTAAAGTCAGCAGATGCCACTTAGATTAGGGCTGCAGCCTTTTATTTTTATTTTTTTAAGGGGGAAAAAAAAAAGGAAAGCATGCCTCAATTCCCCAAGGGAAGACTGTATTCCATAGCAAACAGAGCTTCGGCCAGAAGCTACCCTTACACGCACAGGGCTTCAACCTCGGGGTCTGAGCCAGCTGAAAATGTCACCCGTGGCTTTCCAAGTCAGCCGGGCCCATGAGGTTGCTGGTCTTGGCTGCACCGAGGTTCCAAACCTCGGGAAATCAAAGCACCAGATCAAAGCAGAGGAGACGTAGCTCTCAAGGCTGCTCACTGGGAGGGCCATGTGTTGATGGAGGAGCCAAGTAAGAGAAGCTCCCAAGAGCCCAGGCTAGGTAATCAGCACTTCCTAAGCGCCACTGTGCCGCACGGCCGGGTCTCCTAGAGGCTGTGAAAAGCTGCAGAAGCGGTCCCCTCCCGTGAGGAGCTCCTGATCTCACAAATCTGGGAGAAGCCAGCAGTGTGGTGGGTGTAGAAGTTCTTTGCAAAGGATAACAAACTTAGGGCCCCTTGCCAGGTGCTGATCACATGGCCGTCCTTGTGGTGACTATGGGGTCCCCAGACTCCAAGCTGCTGCCGTTCAGTGGAGGTCGGAGCCCTTCAAGTCCCTCATGCCCCAGTCACCATCCCGTGGTGGCTGCGCACAGCATCAGCATCCCATCGTCCTCCCCTTCCTGGGAAACTGGGCACCGGAGGGAATAGCCAGACGTTGTTCTGAATTGCTGCTGAGTCTGTTTCCTTGTCTCTAATTCAGGGCTCCTGTAGAGGTAAGGCAGTCTCGCCTGAGGTCTCCTGGCCTCTGGCCTCTCCAAGTGCCGGCCCTGGCCAGTTTGCAGGGTCACCCGGGGTATCTCCTGCGCCCTCTCCTGATTCTCGGGCTTTCTTCTGCCACCCGAAGCCCCCAGGAATCCCATGCTCAGTCCATCTAGAAACCCACCCCTCCCATGTCCTTGCTGGGGCCTAGAGTGGCCGCCTGTCCTGCCACCTCCATGCCTGAGGGTGCTGGGCAGTCTCGGGGGGACAAACCAAGAAAAAGACTATGGCTGAGATTCAGCCTTGCCCGGAACGCTGGCCAGCAGAGGCGCCCCTTCCCTCTTGACTGAACGGCCTCTCCTCAAACTCTCCCTCATTCCTGCCCCTCAAAACCTGCTTCTCTGTTCTTTTTTTTTTTTTTCTTTTTAGGGCCGCACCTGTGGCATATGGAGGTTCCCAGGCTAGGGGTCTAATTGGAGCTGTAGCCGCCGGCCTACACCACAGCCACACAGGGTCCGAGCCACATCTGTGACCTACGCTACAGCTCACGGCAACACCGGATCCTTAACCCACTGAGCGAGGCCAGGGATCGAACCCACATCCTCGTGGATATTAGGTTCTTAACCCACTGAGCCACAGTGGGAACTCCCTTCTTCCCAATTCTCTTAAACCGAGAACCCTGCCCCCTTGCTTTAAGAAAACTGTGCATTCTCTGAAGAAGGCAGACTCCTTTCTCTCTCTTTTTTAACCCTTGAATTTTCCATCTCAAAGGGCCATGGAAGGGCTCTGTTGTCTGCCCCGCCAGGTCTGGGTAGAAGAGGGGACCCAAGTGGGAGGCCTGGAAGAAGTGAGCGCTGGTCTCCTCACTCCCGCACACGCCCCAGCGTGAGGGCAGTAGAGCTGGTCTTGTTCTGACCAGGGCGGGGGCGGGGCTGTTCCCCCCCACGTCTCTCGGTGATGTTGGATTCCCCTTTCTTCACTGGCAGCCCAGCCAGACCACCCCCGACAGCTGAGGAGCACGGGGCCCTTCCCTGTCATGCTCCAGGGCACCCGGCTCTTCGCCCGTCCTCTGCCCAGTTCACAGGGATGTCCAGGTACCTGGCACGTCCTCCGTTCCATCTTCTGACGGACGGGTTTGAGGATAGAGCTCCCAGCTGCTCCAACCACAGCCCTGGTTGCTGGCAGCCAGAATCTACCTCACATGAAAATGGGTGTGAATCAGGAGGCCACAGAGGGACCACCAAACCCAAGGACGGAAAAGGAAGTCTGTCTGAGCCTCACGTGATCAAGAGCTGGAAGGTCAAAGGCTGAAGTTACTTTTTCTGCCTCGTTAAGCACCTGTTCTCGCCTGTTAGGGCTTCTGAGTTTTCCGTTTTTGCTTCTTCCATGCTGAGTCAACATACACAGTCGCCCCCAAAAGGCTGCCCCAGCCTTAGAGTTGATTGATACTCTGTCTGTCTCCCCCCCTACCGCTGCCCCAGCTCGTCAGTGACATTGACCTCTGTCACTTAAAAACTCCGGAGCAGATTTGACTGGCTTAGCCCAGCTCATGGGTCAGGCCCCTTTGAGACTTGTGTCCACTGACGGCAGCAGGGTGCATTCTGAACTCTGCGCTACGGGCCCTTATTCAGGAGCTATAAAAAGGTCAAGTTCTTCATACCAGAATGCAATAACATTGGATGTTTGGTTGCTGATGAAATGTCACTAATTCTAAGATACCTCTTTTTAAAAAATTATTTTAACGTGTCTGAAATTCAGATGTGATTTCATTCACTAGACCTAGACAGCAGTTACAGATGCACAAACAGCAAACACGCCAACATCAAAATGTGCATCAAGGGTTTCCATAGCTTGGAAAAAAGTCCTGGAGACACAGGAAAGCGTAATTCAACTTACATGGTTGACTGTTAACTCCTAAGAACCTAGACCTTGGTGGGGAAGTTGTGAACCCCATGTGTTAAGCATCATTTCCAGAGCAGAGTCAAAAGTAGGCCCTAGATGGAGTTCCCGTTGTGGTGCAGTGGAACCGAATCCAACTAGTACCCATGGGGATGTGGGTTTGATCCCTGGCCTAGGTCAGTGGATCAGGGATCCAACACTGCCATGAGCTGTGATGTAGGTTGCAGATGTGGCTTGGATCTCATGTCACTGTGGCTGTGCTGGCCAGCAGCTACAGCTCCAATTTGACCCCTAGCCTGGGAACTTCCATATGCTGTGGGTGCAGCCCTAAAAAAAAAAGAAAGAAAAAAAAAGTAGGCTCTAGGTACTCACACAGTCAGCTTAAGGGCCAGTGCTAATAACTTTAATTCTTTCATGGTTTTTTTCTTCAAAATGCTATATTACTAATGCTCCCAATGGCACAATGTCATTACATTGGGAGTTAGAAACTCCAACTAAAATACTTTTATAATGGACAGTGTTTTGTGGTAAAGCACAGGAATTGACACTCAGAAGAGTGCTTCCCAAGAGTCAGACTCCCTATGTGAAGATGTTTTAAGAGCATTTTAATCTCTCTTGCTTTTCGTTTTGTGTGTCTACCTGTGGTTGTATGACAATCTGTGTCTAATTAGGATTAAAAAGAGGTATTTTAGTGTAGAAGAATTTCAGTGATAAAGCATTGTATTAGTTTAATTGACAACTTAAAAAACCTGTTACATAAAATAACGGTGCATCTTACAATTGACGGTGTCTCAGATTCAATGAAATATAGTAATGTCATCAACAGTTGAGGCTGCAGAATATAGACAAGTCTGGGAGTAGGGATCTGGTTTGGTGGGAAGGAATGATGGAGACTTGAGGCTGGGTTTGCATAGTAAGCATGTCTTGATATATTACTTAAAAAAATTAAAATATTGTTGATTTATAATGTGCCGATTTCTGCTGTGCCACAAAGTGACTCAGTCATATATATATATATATATATACATATATATATATATACACACACACACACACACATCCTTTTTTAATGTATTTTCTATCAGTCTATCCCAGGAGATTGGATATAGTTCCCTGTGTTGTACAGTAGGACCTCGTTGCTTATTTATTCGAAATGTATTAGTTTGCATCTACTAACCCTAAACTCCCAGTCCATCCCACTCCCTCCCCCTCCTTGGCAACCACAAGTCTGTTCTGTGAGTCTGTTTCTGTTTTGTGGATAGGTTCATTTATGCCATATTTTAGATTGCACATTTAAGTGATATCATATGGTATTTGTCTTTCTCTTTCTGACTTCCTTCACTTAGTATGAGAATCCCTAGTCGCATCTATGTTGCTGCAAATGGCATTATTTTGTTTTTATGGCTGAGTAGTGTTCCATTGAATATATGTACCACATCTTCTTAATCCATTCATCTGTCAATGGACATTTGGTTGTTTCCGTGTCTTAGCTATTGTGAATAGTGCTTCTATGAACACAGGAGTGCTCGTATCTTTTTGAATTATAGTTTTGTCTAGCATGCCTTTAAATTGTGTGAGACCTGTCCATCCATACATTCACACTTGACATAAAGAATGCCGGAATTTCAGCCATCTGTGTCTAAGAGGAGGAATACCAGGAGCAACGGGTTCAGGTTAAGAGATGAAGAAGGGGTCAGAAACAGGCTCATGGAGCTGCAGCACAGGGGATAAGGAGGACCCTCGTTTGGAGAAGAACCCAGGGACTTGATCCCATAGGATATCATAAGCCCTAGCAGGAAGCTTGAATGTTAACCTGTCTGCAGTGGGATATCATTGGGGGAGTTTGAGCAGAGGAGTAATTGGCTTCTTTTAAAAAGATCATCCTGGAGTTCCCATCGTGGAGCAGCAGAGAGGAACCATGAGGTTGCGGGTTCAATCCCTGGCCTTGCTCAGTGGGTTAACGATCTGCCGTTGCCGTGAGCTGTGCTGTTGGTCACAGATGCAGCTCGGATCTGGCGTTGTTGTGGCTGTGGCGAAGGCTGGCAGCAACAACTCCGATTAGACCACTAGCCTGGGAACCTCCATATGCCGCGGGTGCAGCCCTAAAAAGACAAAATAAATAATAAAAAGCTCATCCTATTTACTAGAAAAGCAATGTCATACAGGTAGTAAGGGAAGAAAGCAGACCAGAGGTTGATAAGGGTTTGGAAATAGAGACAAGGGGAGGCTTGGAGGAGAAATGGAGAAATATAATTAACTCCTAATGAATATATCACCATAATCCCTCCTTCAGAATGCACACTCACACCAAACTATGGCACATGGTCCCAGCGTCCCCTGTCATTCCCCCAGCAGGGAAAATTGATGCAGAAGAATTGATGGTTGTCACTTTGCTAGACAAGAGGCGTTGCTGCCTGAACACCTCGGTCTTTTACGATCCAACAAGAGGAATGTGCCCAGGCTGGACTTCTGGTCTTGGAAGCCTTTGAACTTGTAACCATGGCTCACATTTCACAACTTGACCTCCCAGCGTCACTGTGGCCTGGTGTCTGGGTTCACAGATTTTTCTGTTGGCTTCCAGTTCTTCTGGCACTGAAATTTGAACAGTCACCCTTTTCCCCAACCTCCCCTTAGGAAATCGCCATTCCATCACTTTGTGTGTGTGTGTGTGTGTGTGTGGTGATACAGACTTGCTTTCTGAGTATGTACTTTTTGATATTTCTAAATATTACCTCAGAGAGTTTTCCCAGGGACTGATTGATTTCTCTTTATCAATTGTTGCAAGTTATATACTTGAGGAATGACGTAGAGGAAGCTTGCCCTTAGGTTGGAGATTTGAAGCCTCTGGCTAAAACGCTGTTATAATGCGTCATAATTTTGTTTACTCGAAATTATCCTTTTTTTCCTCTAATAATTCCAAAGTCATGTTTAATTATAAAACATACCATGTCATAAGATATTGTGTAAATTTTAAAATGTTAGTCATGAGCATTATAGTAAGAAAACAAGAAAATTGCTTTAGAAGCTGGCTTAGCTACCCTGAAGGCAAACTGTGAGAAATTTCAGTTAATAAAGAGAATTTTTATATTCATGTCAGCAACCGCAAACAGGAATGGAATGCAATTTGCAACTAACAAACCATTCCGTCGTTTTGAAAGCATGTCGGGTCACTTAAACAATTATTCCATTTCTCACCCAGCTCATTAATAATGACATTCAATAAATCAGCCCTATCTAAAATACTTTCAGAGCAAATGAACCATCTGGATTTCAGGAAGGTCATTAGAAAGCACACATGAAATAATTGTTTCCTAATCCCCTCCTCTATGATTCTGGCTCGTTTCCATGAGGCACTGAAGTTCCTCTTTGGTGTGGTGTGCTCTGCAAATTTAAGAAATGTGCTAAATTCCGATTGTGTCCCAAATCTCATGGTTTCAGTTGTGTGCCTGTGAAAGGTTTTGGTTAAGGACCAAATTATTTATTGTTGTTCCTTTTTTTGTCCCCTTGTGTTAATTACATTCAATATTAAAATGTTAGCATTTTCTTAGGCTTTGTCATGCATCTATGAATGCATAACAGTAGGAATAAAAATACAATTGCCAGAATTTTCCTTTATGTGTCAACTGATAGCAAATAATTCAAGTATCATTAAGATCCTTGATCAGGAATTTCCGTAGTGGCGCAGTGGAAACGAATATGACTGTAACCATGACGTTCCGGGTTCGACCCCTGGCCTCGTGCAGTGGGTTAAGGATCCATCATTGCCATGAGCTGTGGTGTAGGTCACAGATGCGGCTTGGATCCTTCATGGCTGTGGTTTAGGCCAGCAGCTGTAGCTCTGATTCGACCCCTGTCCTGGGAACCTTCCATATGCCTACAGGGGCTGCCCTAAAAAGATTCTCTGTCAGACTAGATTACCACCCATTACAGCTACTGAAATAGATGCATGTAATGTTTTATTCATGTTTGCCTCTTTTACATAGGAAACCTTTCAATTAGCCTTTGACTTTGACTGTTAAACCCTGCCCAAGAGGCAGCCATCAATGTTGATAAGTACGGAAATAATCTATCAACCACTGCCCACTGTGGCCAGTTTCTCAAAGAGTCTGTTTATTAAGGATCCAGGACAATTTGGGATTCACAGAAGCACTGATTTCTCAGTTTGTTTGGAATAACCAGGGTCTAGAAGCTTATTTCTGCTGGTTCCCAGATCAGCATGCCTGAACAGAAATGTTGCTGTGAAGACACAGGGAAGGGGAGTTGGGGCCATATGAAGGACCTCAGCAACCAAATGTCTGTATCTGGGCTGCATGGGATTAAAAACTAATCTCACGTAGCACTGGGAACTATATCTAGTCAGTTATGATGGAGGATAATGTGATAAAAAGAATGTGTGTGTGTGTGTATGTATGTGTATGTATGTGTGTATATATATATATATATATATATATATATATATATATATATGACTGGGTCACCTTGCTGTACAGTAGAAAATTGACAGAACACTGTAAACCAGCCATAATGGAAAAAAAATAAGAGTCAACAGAAAAAACAAAGAATACCTTCCTAAAAGTTGAGTGATGAACATAAATTGCACCTCTTCCTAAAAATAAAAAACCTCACATATTGGCCTTGAATATAAGCTATGTGACTTTGCCACATTGTTTATAGTCTTAAGAAGCTAACTTTTTGCCTACGCTGTGCTGTTTTACATAAATTAGCAATTTTTGCCTTTGTGATAGCAATATGAAGCAAGTTTCAGATTATCTTTTCGTAAATGAGAAAACCGAGGCTCAGAGAGGAGGTCAGTGACTTGCATGGTCACACAGGTAATATATGGATGGACTGAAATTCGAACTCTGGCCTGACTCCAAAGCTGAAACTCTCAGTCTCTGCTATAATAGCTTCCTTGGCTCAGGGAGACATGAACTGCCATAACATATGGATAGGGAAAATAAGAATAGGAAACGACATATAGGGTTATGATTAGGTATGTATTTACTACTGATTGCAGAGGAGATGCTGGCTGTGTGTATTGTAAGACTTTTTTCTTTTTACGGCTGCACCTGCTGCATATGGAAGTTCCCAAGCTAGGGGTCACATTGAAGCTGTAGCTGCCGGTGTGCGCCGTACACCACGGCAACACGGGATCCGAGCAGCACCTGTGACCTATGCTGCAGCTTGCAGCAATGCTGGATCCTTAACCCCCCGAGCGAGGCCAGGGATTGAGCCCCCATCCTTACAGAGACAATGTCAGGTCCTTAACCCACGGAACCACAATAGAAAGTTCTATTGTTGCAAGATTTTTGACAGATATTTTCAGTTCCATTAGATTCGTGACAGACCTTGGTGTACAGAGTATCGGTGACTGGTCATAGGTGATAAAGGGACTGACATGAGCATACAGTGAGGCTAGGACAGCACAGGCGGCAGCCTGGCCACACCGAGATTCTCCTTGACCAGTGATGGGAATGAGACTGGAAAAGTAGAATGGAGATGGAATACGAAGATCGTCAGAAGTCAGGGAGGGAGTTGTGGATCTGCCAGGGGAGGACATGAGGCAGAAAAGGTCACTGCAGGACATGAATAGGCCTGGCATGAGCAGGGCAGCAGTGTTGCCTGGGCCGTGGAGAAATTGGAAGACTGGGGAAACTGGAGCTGGGAAAACCATTTCAGAGCTTGTTTGCTGTTGTCCAGGTGTAAACAGACATGACTCATATGCAAGGTGGATGTTGTAGAAACAGAGAAGAAGGGGTGAGTGGAAGCTCAGTGTCCTTATTAAAACTGACAGGACCTCGAGGTCTGGGGAGAGGGAATGAAGGGGCGCGTGTAAGCTGAGACAGCTTGGAGACCAAAGGCAGTCGTGGTTTTGGAAAGAAGATGATATGGTTGATTCTTCAAACGTTTTGACCTTGACCAGTTCAGGAGTGATCTTGCGATGATTTCCCAGGGTCACTGGGAAAGGGGCTCGAGCTGAGGGAGGGACTGGGCTATTCATGCAGACGCAGGAGTCGTCAGTTAGGCCAGAGGCCATGGTGAGGGCTGAGTGTGGAGCCAGATGGTAGAGTACACAGAGGACAAAGAGAGCTTGAGTTAGAGAAATCTTTACTGGAGAGGATTGAAGGTGAAGAGGACCCAACGTGGGGGAGAGACTGACACTCTATTTCTGGGGAAAGTAACAGTCACTTTACAGGAAGGAAAGATTCACGTGGACACTTTCCAACTCTGTCATCCCGGAAGTGATCACTGAGAGATTGCATCTCATACCGGCGGCTTTCATGCGCCCGTCCAAGTACACCTTTCGCTCTGGGACCTCCTGCTGCCTGCCCGGGGAGCTGACCTGTGTGGAACCCGTCAGCAGGGACGCCACATCCCCTGGCTTCCTGTTGGGTGTAACCAGCCGGGAGCCCCTGGTGGAGACTGGAGGAGGGGAAGAGACTGAGGTGGGGACATGTGTTCCTTTGGCTCCCTTCCTGCGAGCTTTCTCGGATTGGCTCTGTCCCTTGACTGAAGGCCAGTGCTCCTCTTAAACTGACCTGCAGTGTTTCCTCCCACTGGACTTAGTTACTCTTCCTCCTTCCACTTTTAGGAAGCGGGGTGGTGTGTTAGCTTCCTGTGGCTGCCCTAACAAATTAGCACAAGTAAGTGGCTTAAGAAGAAATGGGAGAGGAGTTCCCATCATGGCTCAGGGGTTAATGAACCCGACTAGTATCCATGAGGATGCGGGTTCGATCCCTGGCCTCCCTCAGTGGGTTAAGGATCTGGCATTGCCTTGAGCTGTGGTGTAGGTCACAGATGCGGCTCGGATCCTGCATGGCTGTGGTGTAGGCCAGAAGCTGTAGCTCTGATTGGACCCCTAGCCTGGGAACCTCCATATGTCATGGGTGTGACCCTAAAAAGACAGAAAAAAAAAAGAAATAGGAGTTCCCATTGTGGCTCAGCAGGTTATGAACCCAGCTAGTATCCATGAGAATGTGGGTACGATCCCTGGCCTCACTCAGTAAGTTAAGGATCTAGCATTGCCGTGAGCTGCGGTGTGGGTCACAGACTCGACTCAAATCCCAAATTGCTGTGGTATAGGCCAGCAACTGCAGCTCTGATTCAACCCCTAGCATGGGAACTTCCTTAGGGCCACGGGTGTGGCCCTAAAAAGAAAATAAATAAACAGAAGTATATTCTCTTACAGTTCAGGAGGCCAGAAGTCTGAAATCAAAGGTTGGTTCATCCTCGAGGTTCTGAACGAGAATGTCCATGCTTTTCTCAGAGCTTCTGGTGGCTGCTGATAGTCATTGGTGTTCCTTGATTTATAAACACATCATGCCAGTTTCTGCCTCCATCTTTGAATGGTCACCTTCTCTGCGTCTCTGTGTCCTTTTCTGTCTCATACAAGGGTGCTGCCATAGGATTGAAGCTATCTCCATCCTTTGCAAATTCCTGAAGAAAGTTGCCCTGGGTGGACATGAATTTGGGGGGGGGGGCGGTGTTTAATCCATTGCAGATGGTGGCGGCTCCCGTGTGGTCAGCCCCAAGTTCCTATACTTGCCCTGTGGCTCCCTTGCACCCTTCCCACACATTTGTACTTTAGTCCTTTTGTAAAGAACCCCTCCTTGGATTATCCTAGTTTTAATGTACCTTCTGTTTCCAGTTGAGATTATACGTGATGAATTTATCCCTTTGGTAAATTTCCCACCTCTTGTAAAAACCTGTTAAAACTAACTCATCATAGCTCCCCTTTTGGGCTCAGCTTGCAGGCAAAATTATCCCTGAACGTAGAGCTCAATCATAAAGGCTCTTTCAAGCCTGAATTTCTGCTCCATCTATCTTTTCTCCTGAAGGACTGTTATTTTGGTCTCATTTTAACATGTCTTTATAAATTATTTTAAAAGATAAGAAATTGTGTAATTTAGTTAGAAAAATGCTGTTTCTCCAGATCGCTTTCTTTTGCCAAGTCACATATAATTTAAAGCTCATCCTCCAAGGAAACAAATTTAAGCATATATTTTTGACATCTAGGGGGATCTTATATGACTTAATCTAAAGCATTATGTCTTAAATTCACATTGGTTGATCATGCCTAAAAGGAATATGGTTGTTGGTTTTTTTCTTTTTTCTTTTGGTCACTCCCTTGGTATGTGGAAGTTCCCGGGCCAGGACTCGAACCCCCGTTACAGCAGCAACCTGAACCATAGCAGTGACAGTGTCAGATCCTTAACTTCTAAGCTACCAGGAAACTCTGAAAAGGAATATTTAAGTAATTTTCCCTACTACTCACTTTCTTGAGTTTGTGTGTAATTGTGACAACCCAACTTTATCATGATGAGCATTCCACAGTGTAGTTACCACAACCTGTGCCTCAGGCCCAGTGACAGTACCTCATACCCTGCTGGGCCATCTCTTGGTTGCATGTGTGATTTGAAGATGCCCATCATTCTTTGGAAAACAGAGAGGAACATAACCTTCAAATCCTTGTTTTCAACTCTTTAACAGTTTGAATGTGGCCCAGCCTTCCATACCTTTGCATTACACCTTCCACATTTCTAGGGAGCTTTCAGCTAGGTTTAAACTGTCCAGCATTTTTCATAGACTTTTAGAGCTGGAAGGAGACTTAGAAGCCATGTAACCCAACTAATGTAACTCCCTCATTTTGCAGTGAGTTAAATGAAAGCCCAAAGAGGTGAATCCTCGCACAAAACCCCATGATGCATCATGTTACAGCAGGGGTGATGTTCCCACGGCAGCGTCCTTTCCACTGTGATTTGCCACAGGTGACCTTGAACAGGCTCGGAGTGGCCCAGAAAGCAAGCACCATGGAAATTCAGGGTGGGAGGAAGTCACTTCCTGCTTGGCTTAGAAAGCCAGGACTACAGCAAAGAGAAGGAGGCTGACAAAAATCCTGATGTGTGGGCAAAGGTTGGCTAAGTTCCAGCCCATATGGGGAAGCCAGAAGGGCAGTGCTCATTCTAGCAGGTTACCATTTGAGTGTATTTGCCGTGGAGCCTGCATAGCCCTGAAGGACAAAACATAAACTGTAACTGTTGAAAACAATTTAGTACACTCGATGTAATGGGCTCGTTGGCTTAGTCCAGGCATTGGCTCTTTATTTAAAGGAATTAAACCTCCATCAAGAAAAATTCCACTTGGGAGTTCCCACTGTGGAAATTCCCATGAGGATGTGGGTTCCATCTCCCGCCTCTCTCAGTGGGTTGAGGATTCTGCATTACTCCGGCTGCGGTATCAGCTGCAGCTCCAATTCGACCCCTAGCCTGGGAACTTCCCTATGACCCAGATGCGCCCCTTTAACAAAAAAAAAAGAGAAAGAAAAGAAAATTGCACTCAGACTGAGAAAGGGGAAAAGGCAGACATTCTAGGATCAGATACTACTGCCAATAGCTAACCTTTAGTGAAGAAAATACTTTTGACTAGAATTTCATCTTTAAAAACTAATTTCTCATGGTCATTCCAGAGACAACTAAAATCTATAAAACTAGAGGAATTGTTAGGAATGATGGTATTGAGACCCCATGCATACATGATCATTTGTCAAAAATTCAGTCATTGTTACTAATCTTTTCTCCCAACTTTGAGATTCTTCTCAGTTGGTAAGTCAGCTAGGTAACATTCATTAGCACTCACCTTCTGCCAGATCCTGGGACAATCACAAGATGAGCAAGACATGCTCATCTTAGGAGCTCATGATCTGAATGGGAAGAAAAACATGTAGATGAGGGAGAGCAGGAGGAGACGGGATGTTTACAGAAGGGATCTTATGAAATGGACATTTGCTGAGACCAGGTCATGATTGGGAATGATGGCAACAGAAAAGGTGGTGTGAGGCCATCTGTGCTTTGCTAAGGACTGGGCCAGACTTGTAGGCAGAGGGAGTCGAAATACGATATTGCATAGGGTAATAGGTATAATTTTTAAGAATTTGCACTTGATAGGTTGGGAAAAAGATTGGAAGATGAGCTTAAAAGACTATAAGAATTGTAAGGGTGAGAGATTTTTAAAGTCTGAACTGAGGTCATCAGCATCAGGGCTAGAGAAGAGAAGTAGATTCCCGAAGTATTTTTGAACATCTGTCCCAGGACTAGGGAGGTTGTATAACAGTGTGATTGGGAACCTGGTTTTGGAGTCAGGCAGATTCGGGTACAGATTCTAGCCCTGTCACTTACAGGTTGTGTGACCTGGCAAATTGCTTAACCTCTGCAGACGGCTGTATAATAAAGATAGTGCTTCTCCATGGTACAGTATTACAGAGCATTCAGCACATAATGTGCACTCGATAAATGATAGCTATTGTTAGAGTTGCTGCTGCTACTCTTAACACCCAGGTGCCCGGACTTCTAGCTAGGTTATTGTTCCCAAAGCACTCATTCACTGCTGCTGATATGGATGGGTGCTTAATTTCCATAGGAGTCCTTCTCATTACTCAGTCTCAGCCACCGACTGCACCCATGGCACAGTAGGCTGGATCATATGTGCATCACAGGCTGGTCCTTACAGGGAGTAGGCACAAACCCATCCCTGCAAAGAACACTTGTCTTACTGCCAGTGAAACAGGAGCCTGTCCTCTACTTATATTTGCAGATCACTGTTGGTTCTCTATTCCTTTTCGAGGGGGGTTATTATTCATTGGCGACATAGAATGTTATGCATCTTTTGATGGGGGAGACAGCACAAAACTGGAAGGGATTCAGCGATCCGCCTCCTTGCTAGTGAGTTATGACTGTTGATTTAAGCAACCTAGCAACAGAATCACCACCAGCCACAAAGCCTCTTGTCCTTGCAGATCAGCCCTGGCACATCTTTCATTTCTGAAATGGAATTTATGGCCTCCTATCTAGTGTATGTTTTTCTCCTTTTTTTTCTTTTTTTTAAGGAAATTGAATCCACAAAACCAAGTCTTGTAAGCTTGAGAATTCCAAGGGTTCGGAGCTGGGCTCAAGTTCATCAGTGTTTAGTACTGCCCTCTGGCTCACCTTTGTTTAGATAAATAATTGAAAGTGTGCCATTTACAAGGCTTGGGCCTCAGAGGCACGCAAAGGAATCTGGCTGAAGCTTCCTTAATTGAAAGCAGGAGATAACCAACAACACAGCCTGTTCCTCCCTGGGGATGTTAACACAGGGAGAATTTATTTTCTTTGGAATTTGTGTTCTCGAGTTGCCCAGATCAGAAGATGATGTACACGTGACTCTTACCTCACAAACAAAAGCAAAATACCCGCTATCCTGGGCAGGTGGGGGTGTGTGTGTTTGGGTTTTCAGGTATGGATGGAGTCAGTCAGCAAACATCTGATGAGCACTGACTGCCTGCAGGGCCTGGACTCGGTGTTAAGGGCAATGGGCTTCCATCTAGATGGGCAGAAAGAACACATTCAAATTTCAAGGTATGAGAAAAAGAATGTACATATGTTTGACTGGGTCACTATGTTGTACAGCAGAAATTGATGCAACATTGCAAATCAACTATACTCTAAAAAAATTTTTTTTTTCAATTTCAAGGCATTAGAACCCTGGTTCTCAATCTTGGCTGATTTTTGAACATGCTGATTCCCTGGTTCTAGCCTCAGAGATTCTGATTTAATTATCTAGAGGTTGAACCTGGGCATAAGTATTTTTTCTTTCATCTTAAAAAAAAAAGTTCTTGGAATTTAGGGGCTTAGAGGCCAAGGAGGTTGAGCTAAACCTGGAAGAGCAGGTAAGATGTTTTGGGGTCATTCAGGGGAAGACTGGTCACACTTCAAGTAAAAAATTTAGGAGTTTCTTCCATATTCAGCAGGTTTTCTAGCAACTCAACTCTCTCTCCCTTTCAGCCTGGCACTCCCCTAGCTTTGCTAACTGCCCACCATCCTGGCCTGTGTACATCTTTGGAAGGATAAGTTGGCTCTACCCACCTTTCTGTCCTAAGTCGGAAACCATGGGTCCAGAGCCAGGCAGAGGGTGGGAGGAGAGGCACAGTCCCCAGCACGTAATCCCAAGAAGCAGCATCACACGGGTGTTGGAGCAGAGTGGCCCTGGGCTCAGCTGGCTCTGCTGATGATGATGTGAGCATTTCCATGTCCTGTGTTCTGTTCGCATTCAGATTTTTGCTTTTTTTTATTATTGTCTTTTTTTTAGGGCCGCACCTGCGGCGTATGGAAGTTCCCAGGCTAGGGGCTGAATCAGAGCTGCAGCTGCCCATCTACACCACAGCCATAGCAACTAAGGATCTGAGCTGCTTCTGCGACCTACACCACAGCTCATGGCAACACCAGATCCTTAAGCCACTGAGTGAGGTCAGGGATCGAACCCACCCCCTCATGGATACTAGTCAGGTTCTTAACCCCCAGAGCCATGATGGGAACTCCATTGGGCTAGATTCCTAAGCTCTGGCACTCAGCTCCTTCACTGCAAAAGGGGGATAGTCAGAGTGTCCTGTCGGCCCTCATGAGTATTTGATGTAACTCCGTGGGTGGTGGCAGTTTCTCAGCTTTTGGACTCCAGCTGGGAGACACCACAGCAACGCCCGTCCCCATCCTGCCTGTATTTTCAACGTCCCGGGGGAGGGCCCCTGACAGCAGTGAGAGGGCAGCCTTTGGAAGAAGGGTGGACGGGGCGTGGGCACGTGGTTTCCCGGGCACGAGGCCATGCACAGGGGAGAGCAGTCGGACGTGGCATTCTATTGCCCTTGCCACCACTGCTGCCTTCCAGGCTGAGGCCCCCGCCCGACTTCCAGGCGGTGTCAGACAGTGGGTCCAGGCAGAGCCTCCTCACTGGGAAGATGGGATGGGCAGGTGTCATCGGCAATTTGTGGATGGACCCAGCTGTTGTCTTTGGGCCTGTACCTGCTGGGAGGCTCCACTTAGAAGGATCCTCAGGAGACCATGGCCAGCGGGGGTCATGATTGCTTTCAGAAGAGAGAAGCCAACAAGCCAAGGGGGAGTTGCATACCCGGGACCTGCCTGACCACCTTCAAAAGGTTCTCTGCTGCTGTCAGAACCGCTTCCTCCGACGCTGGAAATACACAAAGGGTGGGGAGGGGGTTGCAACGACATTTCTCAGAGCAAGTCCGGGGAGAGGCCCTGCACTTGGGATGGTCTCCCCGCTGTGCTCTGGAGCCGGCTGGTCAGCGCGTCGCCTGTCTGCGCAGATGTAGAGTAGGGCCGTGCTCAGGGGCATCCTTGGCCCAGGGTGGGGAGGGGGGGGGTGTCCTCAGGATGGTTTTCTTCCATTCTCCAGGAGGTTCTCTCGATGCAGGGCGGCCCCTGCTGGAGGGCTAAGCCCCAGCTTGCAGGACTGGGCCATCTGGAAGTGGACCCTAGTTCAAAACATACACCCCCGAGAGCCTTCTGCACAGCTGCCCAAAGCTCCCAGTGTGCCAGGGAGACACTGAAGAGGGAGGTGGCCAGAGCAGCAGTGGTGGGTGGCTCCTTGGGAAGTGACTCACCAGAAGACTCTTCTGGTCTACACCCACACCACCCACACCTATCCTGACACCACACATAAACGCACTTCAGTCCCCTGAGAGATTGCCGCATCTCCCCAGTGCCGAAGTAGCACTTCACATGTGGCGTGAGAAGACCGGTGCTTACCTAGCATCTTTTTTTTCTCTTTTTTTTGGTCTTTTTAGGCCCTACTGTGCCATATGGAAGTTCCCATGCCTAGGGGTCAAATCAGAGCTGCAGCTGAGGCCTGTACAGCCACAGCAGCGCCAGATCAGAGCCACATCTGCAGCTTACATTGCAGCTTGTGGCAATACCGTCGTCTTAACCCACTAAGCTAATCCAGGGATCGAACCCAAACCTGCATCCTTGTAGATAGTAGTAGGGTTCTTAATCTGCAGAACCACAAAGGGAACTCCCCTAGTGTCATTTACTGAACATCAGAAAGACCCTCCCTCCTTCCCTCATCCCCAAACCATCTCTCCCATCACAGTATCTGGGGTCCTTCTCTTTCTCACAGTGTATCACTTAAGCACATAGCACTATTTTGCTCTTTATCTGAAATGCCGTATTTTGGAGGGGGAAGAAAAACGGAGCTCTCCAGCTTCTGAGAGCTACTTGGCCTTCGGAGACCAGATTAGAAAGCATTTCAGAGATCTGCAGGTGGGGAGTCATTTAATAATACAGCAGCACGGGGAGTCAGCTGCATGAAGCAGTGATGCTTCTACACATCGGTCTTATCACTTCTCGCTAATGGAACCCACAGAAGGATTTCTTTTGGCAGAAGACAGCGTGGGGCATTGCCAGTGAATTATGTGCTCACGTGGCCAGTGACACTACAACTTTGTGTTATTTGAGGAAAGCTTCATGTTTGAAACCTGCTCTCTCCTCTTTGCTCTGCCTGGTACAGCTGGTTTCTCGTTGTTTAAACTCAACCTTCAACTCCTTCTCAAGGTCACCAGCAAATAATTCACTAATGCCGAAAACACCTGGATATTCAACTGCTCTTGACAGAATCCAGTCTGCAGTGTGATAAGGGCTGTGTCTACAGGTTAATGAAGATGTTTATGTTTGAACCATCCAGGGGTGACTTCGGTCCATGAAACTAGTTTGGGCTTTTGGTAAAATACACAACAATCCCGGAAACCCTTCTTGATATGCACCCCCAAATCAAGGGCCTCTTATACTATTACTTCCAAAAATTGGATCTTTCCTATGTGACAAGGACAGCTGGACAAGAATGGGAGCTTGCTTACAAAGGTCAGAAATGCCACTTGAATCTCAGGAGTAAAGGGAGTTGTGGTTTGGGTACCCAGGGTTAGATTGGAGGAGGGTCGAGAAACAGACTGGACCTGGGGCTGGCTTCCCCCTCGTCTTTCTCAAAAAGTCTCTGATTCTTGTCTGGATTCTGGCCAGCACCCACTTTCCTCCCCGCACTTGGGCTTCATTTCTCTGTGATCTCTCCAGATCTTTCTCAGCTGCTCAGTGGCCTTGTTAGTGGAGAGCCCTGGACCAGAGTGTGTGACTGGTCCAGCTCTCTGTGGTGTCCCTGGAGACGTGACTGGACCAGGTGGTCCTTCCCAGTCTCTTCAACCTAGAGGGGCAAAGGCATTGCATCTTGGGACAAAGTAGAATCATCCAGGCTACCCAGTCAAAAGCTAGTGCAGGCAGAGTGGTTTCCCCCAGGAAGGGTCTGGGGACAGCAGGGCACAGTGGCTGACATCCCTGGCTCAGGGCACCTGGGGGGAACTCGAGGTTCTAGCTAATAAAACACTGCTATCTACTCCCACATAACACAAATCTCACAGAGCTGTGTCCTTAAGGCCAAGATTACCGAGACCTCAGTGTGCTTTTCTGGATACCCTGTCACTGCCCTGAGTGGCCTTCCGTTCTCTTCCTTGTCTGAATACAGCTTAATCACCCTGTAAGGGCCAAATCCTACTCCACAGAGAATTCCCAAACCACGCCTGTCTGGGTCTGCCCTTGCCTCTGATAATTTGGGGTGGGCTTGAGTGTCTTTTGACAGCTTGAGCCTTTTATTGTTATGATTTGTGCCTTTACACAAGTGGCTATACTAGTGATTGCGTTAACTCTTTTACCATATGATTCTTTCTGTTTCCCATGTTGTCCATCAGTGACTTTCCAGGCTCGGTATCTAATTGTTGACTCAGTATTAACTGACATGCTGTTTAATTTTCAGGCTTTCCGGTCTTTCACTAGTGCTTCATCATAATTTATAAATATTTAATATATATGCTTTAGCCCCTTATATTAAAGGAAGACAGAAAAGTAACAACAACCATAGCCACCACTACTATTACTGTTATAGCTTCTCTCATTAGCCCTTTTTTGACCATTTCCTATACAAAAGGTACTATACGAAGTGCCTTTTCCATCGCATTTACTGTTCAAAAAAACCCTAACCACGTATATATGTATAGAGAGAGATACTGCATTTTTCAAAGAAACTGAGATGTCAGTTTATATATTTAACTCATATCAATTCCTGAAACAAGGAATTGGAGGCATCAGATTTCAAATTCAGTTCTGCCTAACTTCAAAATAGTTGTCAAAACCGTGATTCCATGCAGCGTCTCCAAATTTTCGTGTTTGTTAATAGTTTTGATTCATTCAGGCCTCCTAAATGCCAAGGTCTATGTTGTCACTCAGAAAGGATCCAAAACTAATGTCCTGGGACAGCTTAATCTGGGCAGAGTGGCCGAGTTGCCAAGCATCCTCTGGATTCCGGTTCCAGCAGCAACACGGAACAGTCTCAGACAACTTGCCCTGACTGAATCTCCCAGTGCTTGATCACAAACAGCAGAGCACATGTTATTTACCCGAGATAAAGCTGAATATTTCTGGCCCCTGGAGGCACTCGATATGTCATTATCTCGTGCAAGAAATATTGCTGGGGTTACACGCTTCTTACTCTCTGCCCATTACTCCAGCCAATCACTAATTCCTTCTGCACCTTGTAATACAGAAAAAGAGGAAGGAAGGAGGAATGAGAGCCCACAGGAGGCCAGGAAAGATAAAAGAAAAAAAAAAAAGATAAAGCCATAATCCTTAAACTTGTACACAGTGTCTTGGATCGGTTCTTCCCACGGAAAGAGTTCTGGCCAAGTTCCATTCACCCAAAATGTGTTGAGTAGCTGATCTTTCAGTTACTGGACTAGATTCTCAGGGTAACTAAGACTCGAGTCCTGCCCTGGAGGAGTTGATGGTCAATGAGAGGAGATATATTATGTCATGTATGATGGTAGAGATGTATGTGTCCTCCCATGACCCAGAAAATAGTCTCTGTAGAGATACCTTTAACGTAGAACCCAAACCTATACCTTGTCGTCAGAGATCATACTTACTTCTCCAAGGTTTGTAAAAAAAAAAAAATTGACAGACTCCGTAAGAGACTCAATATAGAGATGTGGGCAGCCTCTCTCTTCTGATTAAATGATGCTTCAGATATCAAGGAGCTGAAGTTGCTTTGAAAATGGCTAGACCTTGCATCAGGAACATCCATTCTTGCACTTTAAAAATCCTTAGCAAGTTTAGCCATGTATTGACCCATGCTTGGTTTACTCCTGAGAGCCACCGCTTGGAGTGAATTTGCCTGGAGGACACTACTGAGCTCTAGGTCCCAAGAGAGCCAGTGCCGACACATTGCTTCCCTGCAGCTCTTGGGCTGTCCCAAAAAATCTGCCATGTGTGCTATGTCTGAGAGTCCACTAGAAGTTCTTTTTACTGTCCCATGTGCTTGCAAAACATTTCAAGATATCGTCTCACTCCTACCAACATGTGAAATGATCAGGGATTGCTTTCTTAAGTTCTAATTCATGGTGGTTTCTTGCGTGGAGTTTCAGGATATGCAGGTTTTGACCCATATTTTCTCTTTCTCTGATGAAAACCCACTCATAAATGGAATATTTTGTACTGTCGTTAATGGTTTTGTGTAAAAATGGATAGTTCCTTAAAGCCACAGAATTTTTCTTAACCTCGGTGGAGGATGTTACATTTGAGACAGTGCACCAGTTTTAAGTGTACCGTTCAATGAGTTTTGACAGAGTATGTGACCCCATGAAGAGAGACGTATTAATCACCCCCTAAGAGCTAGGAGAGATCTTAAAGATGACCCCGGTCCAGAGTTCCTTGTTGCCTGGAGTGGGAAGCCAAGACCCAGAGTAGGGAAGATTTGCTCAAGCTCATGTATTTAGCTTGTTGTTTTTCTCGATATCACTTCTCCGACTAGTCCTCCGTTTCTCTCTGGCTTCCTTACTCAACCTGGTTCTTTCAGGGGGGTATTCCCCCAGATCATGTCCTTGGCACATGCCTTCCCTGCATGTTTCTGTCCAATGCTCAGCTTCACCTCTCCCTCTGAAGACCGTCTCTAGCTCACCACTACCCTTGCCTCACCCTTGAGCTAAGGCCTCAGGCATCCTGAAAACTGAATGTCATGAATGCCTGCTAGTCTTCCCAAAATTTGTGCTGTAAAAACCTTCTGGATTTAGACATCTTCCTATATAACCTGCCTTAGTTAAAGGTAACCTCATCCCCAAGCAGCTATACAACAGTCTTGGACTTCTCTGTTCTTTTCTGTATCCCATGTATTAGGAAATACTGTGGATTCGGCCTCCAACATTTCTTTAAGATCTGTCCTCATTGTTCGATTCCTACCACCCTGTTTTCAACTCAATCTCTTGCCTGAAAATAGTTCAGTAGCCTTTTCAACTGCTCTGTCTGCAGTCTTTTCTTTCCAACGTTTCCTCTGGGCCTAGACAGGGGTTCTCTGACCTATGATTAAATAAGGTTCAGACTGGGGAGGTGCATCCTAAAGGTTGTTTGAGGATATGCTGAACCAAGGACAGGGAGTTTTTCCCCAGAGGGAAGCTGAGATCACCAGACAGAGGAACGGGGTATGGGCCAAGCTGGGAAAGCAAGACTGGAAGATTGCGAGGGTGGGAGCCCCTTCCTAGGGGCCCAAACATCCTTCTGGGACAGGAGCCACTCCAGCGGGCCACACGCTCTGCCACCCCTGAAGTTGACTTAATACTCTTCCCTCTTTACCGAGAGAACACATTCTACTTGTGTTAGAGTGCTCTGTCTTGGGTTGCAAGGAACTCTGTGTATATGTATATGTATATTTCTCCCATGTTCATTGTCTTCAAGGACCAAGTTCAAATCTTAATCTTCTCCACATCTTCTGTAACATCGGGGTCAAGTGGCCTTTGGAGACCTGCAGTCTGGGTTCACGTCCATCTCAGCTACTAATCTGAACAAGTCACTTCAGCATTCTGGGCTTCAGTTTTCCCATCTGTTTAAAAAAGGGGGTGAAGAGGGTGGTTATGACAATTAAGTAATCTATGAAAAATGCTTGGCTTGGTGTATAGTAAGCTCTCAAGTGTTGGTTGAATTAAGGCCAACTTACTGCTTCCAGTTCTTAACTAATCCAGAGGGAGATTTTTTAATGTGATACGGCATCATTGTTTATGTAGTTTGGTATCTAAAGCAAATAGAAGACCCCTGCTTCCCATCTGTAAATGGTGTGAAGGTAGCAATCCCACATTTTTTAAAAAAAAAAAGATTTTTGTTTTTCTATTATAGTTAATTTGCAATGTTCTGTCAATTTCTGCTGTACAGCAAAGTGGCCTGGTCTCTCTCCCTCTCTCTCTCATTCTCTCTCTCTCAATCACACACACACACACACACACACAAACACACATGTATATATGTGTATTCTTTGTTCACATTATTCTCCATCATGTTCCATCACAAGTGACTAGATATAGTTCCCTGTGCTATACAGCCGGAGGTAACAATCCCACTTTTGATGTTGTATGAATTTCTCCCTCCAGTGACTTAGACCTGAAGCAATGTCACTTTGATTTTGTTATAAGGGTTTTATGAGTGTGAGGAATAGGATGCGTCACATCATGATTGATTGACCTAAGAAAGAGGATCTCGGATCAGGTCCCTTCTGTCTTTCACAGCCATTGCAAGTAAAATCTCTAAGACTTCCTCATTTAATTCCCCAGTGACTGACCCTGGGCAGAAATCCGACTCAGCAAATTGTGTTTACATGTTCCTGTACGGAGCTCTCTCTGGAAGTGCCTCATTTACGCGGTGAAGTGCAGGAGGGGGCTGAGCGCCAGTGAAACTTTGCCCACTGTGTAGAAAGAAGGATCCTTGGATTGCATAACCTTTTCAAAGCAGAGGGGGGTCTTTCACTTTGGGTAATTTACAAGGAAGATTCAGCTATTTACGTTTCAAGGGTCAGCATTTCATCAGGCTCAAGGGCTCTGTGCACAGTTGTTACTGGAGCAGAATGAAAGGCTGCGTCTTCTCCAGGCGCCTTTTGGCTTACTGACCTTGCACTTCAGTAGCCTTTCCCCGCCGCATGGCTTTATTCCCTTCAGTCATTTTAGCTTGGTGGTATCAGGTTCCCATAACTGACGCCAAAAATAGTAGCAAGGTAGAAGTTGTTTCTTACACAGAACTGTTCAGACGGCCTTATTAGCTCGTGTGGTGGTTGGACGCCATCGTGCCTTCGCCTGCTGGTGTGTTGATCCACCCATTGTGAGGTGTTGATCTCATTGTCCAAGGTGGCTCACCACCGCGGGTCACATTCCCACTCGTGGGTAGGTGATGGGGATGTGCACCCCTTCCGCTAAAAGGGGGTGTGTGCACCCGAAAGCTACACACATTACAACTACTTGCATCCCATTGGCCAGGCTTATTTATAAGGCCATATATCTGGGCGGGGTGAGAGGCCAGGAAATGGCTCCTTTCTTCTGGGTCGTTAGGTATCCAACTGTAGTTTGGTTTTTTGTTTGTTTGTTTTTTCTCTTTTTAGGGCCTCACGCACCCACAGCATATGGAGGTTCCCAGGCTAGGGATCCAATCAGAGCTGTAGCTGCTGGCCTACACTACAGCCACAGCAATGCAGGATCTGAGCCACGTATGCAACCTATACCACAGCTCATGTAATGCCGATCCTTAACCCACTGAACAAGTAGGTTGGTCCACTTTATCCAGAATATAAAGCCTCAGGGATCGAACCTGTGTCCTCATGGGTACTAGTTGGATTTGTTAACCACTGAGCCATGACGGGAACTCTGTAATTTGTTTTTATTTTATTTTTTATAATAATAAAGAAAAAGAAAGCGAATAAGGGGGAACACCTAGCTATGTCTGCCTCAGTCATGACTTTCTGAATGAAAAGGAAGCTGTCAGTAATTTGGGGATTTTACTAGGGGAAAAAAAAATAGAGGGTAGTTTTTAAAAACACACTTGAGGGTTATTTGCCTTCGAGCTCTGGCTCCATCCAAAATGCTATTCTATTCCACCTTGGCAGTGAGAAGTTAATTCTTTCTGTTGATTTCAAAATAAATGTTTTATCATTACAAAAGTAATACCTGATAATTACAGAAAAGTTAGGAAATACAGGCTAGCAAAATGAAGACAGTTAAGATGCCCAGAAGTTTGCAATTTAGGCCTCACAAACAGAAGTGAAACGAGGGCTTGAGGCAGGAGCCACCCTTTGAAGAAGAGAGAAAAGTGTGTTTCTGTTTTCTTATATTCATTCAGGAACATAACCAATATTTTATAATAACTTCAAATGGAATATAGTCTATAAAAACATTGAATCGCTATGTTATACACCTGAAGCTAATATAACATTATAAGTCATTTATATTCAGTAAGTAAATACAGAAGATAGAGTTCCCAGGTGGTGCAGCAGGTTAAGGATCCGGCATTGTCACTACTGTATCATAGGTTCGATCCCTGGCCCAGGAACTTCCACATGCCTTGGGCATGGGCAAAAGACAGAGGGAGAGAGAGCATACAATACAAGGGGGAGGAGGGGAGGGAGAGAGAGGGAGGGGGAGAGAATGAATGAGGAAACAATAGCTGAACTGCAGAGAAAACCCAGAGCTGGGAGAGGAAGAGAAGGAGCCATCGGGAAACTTCAGGGGTGCCTTGGTTCCCACTGCAGGTGACTTCTTTTGCTTCATTTATCATGAATGTTTCATTGCATGAAGATAGGATTTTCTTGGTGACGCCCACCCTAGCATATTACTAATAACCATCCAGGTGTTCTCCCAGTATTCTGTAATAGCTGTGGGAAAAGAAACTGAAAAAAAAAAAAAAGTGGATATGTGTATATGTATAACTGAAGCACTTTACTGTACAGTGGAAATTATCACAATGCTGTAAATCAACTATAACTCAATAAAACCTTTAAAAGAAGAATAGAAATAAATCAACGACTAGAGCTTTGGGTCCCACAGTGTCACTGCATATGAAGAACCATGTTGCTGCAAGGAATAAGCTGCACTTTCCAGGCTCTGTCCATGGATGGTGACCCAAGAGTAAGACACTGTCAGTGCCTCTGAAGATTTGCAGCCATGGGAATAAATGTGAGCAGAGATGCATTGGTTTAAATGTGTCTCCCTAAATGGGGAAAATTGTTCCATTAAACTCCTCTAGAAGGCAGTCCTCTATTAAACCACCTATTTGAGGTAGAAAAAGCAAGAATGAACATCCTATTAAATAATACACTAAATCCCTAAGGCAATTTCTTAATAAGTACCTTACATTGGTTCCAGATGACTTGGTCAGAAGCAGTTGGGTTGAAACCTAGTTGGGCCAGTTTATCCAAAATGTAAATCCTCAGTTTCTGGGTTAAGCGGATCATACTGGCTGCCTGTGCACTCGAACACGCTCATGAACATGACTCCTTAACCAACTTTCAAAACCACAAGTTTCTGAAACTGTTGTGAAGCCTGGAATTAAAAATAGACCAAATTGCCCTGAAAAATCCCTAAAGGCCCCTTTATTTTATTATTTTCTCTTATTATAAAATCAATACCTACTCATTATAGAAAAATCAGGAAACACTCGAACGTGAGGAGCCTCTTATCTCATCCGCATAAAAAGAACCATGAATAGCCAACATAGTCATTTTTTCCTGTAAAAATTTCACTGCATTTGTCTAAGTATATACATCCAAATTTTGTTTTTACAAAGATAAAGGGGGAAAAGATAGTTTGGTTTTATCTTTTCCTTATGTCTCAGAACTGATCAATTTCTCATCTGAATTAAGGAAATGGTAGTCAGTAGGCGAGATAATGGGGGTTGAAGGGGTAGCAAGCCCATTTGGGAGAAGCAAAGGAGGAGGAAAAGTGTGCGAGAAGGGAGCTGAGGCATCCAGCATTAGCATTGTTGCAAAGAAGAAGTGAACCAGTCCCAGGTTCTCATCTCTAGAATCGTCCTGGACTCTGGCTGGCCCTTTCCTGAGCTCCTCGACCCTGTGAGTCTGGGGAACCCTGGTATTCGAGGCATGGCATGTGTGCTCAGCCGTGCAGCCAGAGTTGTTGTCCACACCGCCTGTGTGCTCCCTCCTCTGTAATGCTCAGAGGTGGTCCTTGAAGGTGCCCATCAGAGCTGGGACACAGGAGGAAGACCACGTTTTCTCTTGGACTTAATGTATGCCAGCACTGTCCTAAGTTGAATATAACTCATGAAATCCTCCCACCAAGCCCGTGAGGTAGGGACTATTACTCTCCCATTTTACACATAACAAAATCAAGTTAGAAGGACTCTGCATTGCTTGTCCGCAGCCCCGCAGCTGGAAAGCAGTGGAGCTTGGGTTCAAACCCAGGCATTACATCCCCAAGGCCTAGGGTCCTAACCACCAGCTATTCTGCCTTTAGGGAAGGTGCATAATGAATGTTTGTTGGATGAATAAATTATCACTTGCAGCCTCGGAGGAGAGAAATACTTTACTTTAGCTCCATCTAAGAATAACCTTTTTTCATATATTTTTTAAAAATCTTTTTTATTAAAGTATAGTTGATTTAGTGTTATGCCAAATTCTGCTGTACAGCAAAGTGACTAAGGGAATGTGTGTGTGTGTATACACACACACACATTCCCTTTCTTATATTATCTTCCATCACGGTCTATCCCAAGAGACTGGATATAGTTCCCTGTGCTGTATAGTAGGACCTCACTGCTTATCCACCCTAAATGTAACAGTTTGCAGCTACTAACCCCAAACTCCCAGTCCAATCCCATCCCTCCCCTCTCCCCACTGGCAACCACAAGTCTGTTCTCTATGTTTGTGAATGTTTCTATTTGTAGATAGGTTCCTTTGTGCCATATTCTAGATTCCATATATAAGTAATATCATATGGCATTTGTCTTTCTGAGTTTCTTCACTTAGTATGAGAATCTCTAATTGTATCTGTGTTGCTGCAAATGGCATCATTTTGTTTGTTTTCATGGCTGAGTAGTATTCTTCTGACCATTTTTCAATTGGGTTGTCTTTTTTTTTTTGTTGAGCCACACACACTTTTAAATTTAAATTTTTTTTCTGGGGAGTTCCCGTCATGGCACAGCAGAAACTAATCCAACTAGTATCCAACTAGGATGCGGGTTTAATCCCTGGCCTTGCTCAGTGGGTTAAGGATCCAGCATTGCCGTGAGCTCTGGTGTAGGTTGCAGACACAGTTCAGATCTGATTGCTGTGGCTGTGGTGTATGCTGGCAGCTGTAGCACCGATTGAATTCCTAGCCTGGGAACCTCCAAATGCCATGGGTGCAGCCCTAAAAAACAGCAACAGCAAAAAATTTCTGTAATTCACACATTTAAAATCCAGATGATATGACTAGGGTGTTAATGGTTAGAGGAATCACTCCAACAATGTTCCTTCCTTATTTGATCTTTTTGTGTATGTGTGGTAAAATATACATAACTAAATTTACCATTTTAACCCTTTTTAGGTGTGTAGTTCAATGACCTCAAGTACACGTACATTGTTATGCAACCATCACCGCCATTGTGTATTCATTCTGTTTAGTCATTTGCCAGTAGACATCTGGATTATTTATATCTGTGGCTATTGTGAAAGTTGCTGCCGTGATCAAATATCTGGGTCTGCCTTCAATTCTTTTGGGTATATACCCAGAAGTGGAATTGCTGAGTCATGTGATAATGGTTTAATTTTTTTATTTTATTTTATTTTTTGAGGAACCATTGTACTGTTTTGCTCTTTTGAATCTGAACACCGGTAATTGTGCATGTAAGAGCAGGTTATACCTAAAATACTCTTTGGGATTCTCTTGATATCATCCTTAACATTTGGCAATAACAGTGAGTTTGTATGTAGATGAACAAATAGGTTTGTTTGGCTTGGTTTGTTAGTTTGCTTATGCTGTAGTAAACATGATATTATCCCATTTGCTTGTGAGGAGCACTTTGTGGTTAAAAGGCTGGAACCAAGCATGCCTAGAGGGGAGGGGAGTCATTTTATTGGGTTCTGTTCTCAGGTCATCTGGTGTGAATGGAATTCTAGTACCTCACACAGAGTCACGCAAAGCTTAATAAAAGTTTCAGCAGGAAGGTTCAAAGGAAGAAAGGAAAACTTCCTCACTATAAAGAGCTTTACCAAAACATCCAGAACCACTTTTAGATGCTGAAGCCTTTACTGTTAGCCCCAAGAGATTCATGTTTTGTGATCTTCCTGGCAAAAGTTTCTCATGGGCTTCCTGCTTGGACATAGCCTAGTGTAGTTAGTGGGACCCAAATGAAAATTGACTCTACGCTTTCTTTGTCATCTGTCTTCTCATCTGTCTTCATTTAGGACTGACTAGTTGAGTATGTGAGGAAGCCGCCCTCCCTTTGTCTTTAGAAGCCATCACCAGGAGGGCTTCATTGTCTTGAAATGAAATATTAAATGGAAACAGCTTTTTAAAACATTTGGAGATTCTCTGTACCTGGGCAGGATTATCTCCTCATGGGTGAGTTGGGGTCGTCTTGGCTCTCTGACTTGGTGTCCGAGTCTTGTACGTCTTGGGTACAGTTTTCCAGGAGAATATACCTTCTGCCTCTTACCCAGTAGGCAAAGGGTATCAGACTAACTTCTTGGGTCTGGGGTGGGAATGGGAAGTCTAACTTCTCATCAGACTTTCAGGTCATCTTGCTGTTTGCATTTTCCTAGGTATCTGGGGTCTCCAGTTTCTATGGCATACTGAGGTTCTGCGGGAGGGGTTGGCTGGCTTCTCCATGATGACTTCCTCTGGAGGTACTTAGGTTACTTAGTACTTAGGAGGTTCTTAGGTTACTCCACTCTGCAGAATCACCTCCTGTCCTTTCATTCACCAGCCATGTTCACATTCAGTGGATCCTTGAATAACATTAGTTTGAGCTGTGCAGGCCCACTTAATACACAGATTTTTTTTTCAGTATATATATTGTTGGTCCTCCATATCTGTAGATGCATATGGAGGGCCAACTGTATACATTATACTCTGCCATTTTATATAAAAGGATTTGAGCATGCATGGATTTTGGTATACTGGGGCTCCTAAACCACCCCTGTGGATACCGAGGGACAACTGTATTGTGGTGTAAAGTTAGGTCTCCTACATCCATGGCATGTGAGTTTGCATCTTGTTCTCCTCATTATTGGGGGTTAACTTGTGAGGGAAGACAAGGACCAAAAGGTCACTTTTCTGTCATCTCGAAATCACAGAAATTTCCACCACCCCCCCTTCTCTTTTGCTTTTAGAAGAAGAGATGGCATCGGCCATTGACTAAGAAGTAGATGAAAGAGATGAGTCATAAGAGGAAAGCATCTGGGAAGAGTTGCTTTGCTGGTTTCTTGCCATGTTCGTAAAGCTGCAGCTTAGAACCAAGCCTTGTGCTAGGCACCTTTATTTTATTATCTGTAATCCTGTGATAATCCTATAAAGGAAATGTTATTATTCATGAAGAATCTGAAGTGCAGCAAGTTTAAGAAATGAGCCCAAGGTCACACCGGAGTTCTTTAAAGGTCAGAGCCAGAACTATAAACCAAGTTTGCTTGACCCCCCCCACCCCCCGAAGCCATTGCTCCATCTCGCTTGGCACCAAGAAACTCCAAATACTCTCTTAAAAGTGTAGTTCTTTCATGTTTGAAATCTGAGATACCGGTGAATGTCGAGGCAGTTATGCAAAGGAAACCCAAGTAAATCTTAGGGAAATTTACTGTTGCATTGGACAAAGTGTTGAAATATGTCTTGCGTACTAGCTCACTTGACCTTTCGAGGTCCCTTCTTCTGCCCCTAATTCTGCAGAATTAGGCTTTTTTAAAAAAAATCTTTTCCAGAATCTGGTAACTTACAGCAGTCGGTTGAATGATGACATCTCTGTTATCTTCATTTTCCTGACTTAGTTTTTCCTTGCAAAAGCTTTCACACACTTGTTTGGTGGGATATATCTCTGGCTGCACTGTTTTTACTTATGATATTTTTATGTGTGTTAATACTCAGGGGCGCACCCAAGGGAAACCTCCGCAGACTTTCCTGATTACCAGATGTCACCCTTTCCATGTAACAACCACAATCACCACTTCCCCTTGCCAAGAAATGAGAAAAGCATTTGCATTTGGAAAACCACGCTGTGACACGTGAAGCGTATTAAGGACTGCCTTCCCCCTGAATCCACATGAGCTTTTCCCATCTTAGTTTATTTTTCTAAAAGATAAAAACCACACAGCCACATTTGTAGTTAGACCTAGTGAGTATCCGTGCTTGCATAACAAGACAATTTCAGTTTGGCTGGCTCTACTTCAATAAATGTGAATTATGTTGTAAGTAATCCTTTGAAACAAGGTAACATGTGCAGCCAGTGTTTATTTTGTTATGCTTTGGAATATTTCATTGTTTAAGTGGTGATTTATGATTGATGGGTGTTTACCATGAAAAATAATGCTGTATTTCCAGGAGTCCTGAGGAAAAAGAGGGTACAGTGGAGTTCAGACCTGCTTGCCTGGAGCAGAGAGAGGGTGTTAGTTATGCAATTTAGAAAAAAAAAAAACAGCTAAAGGAAAGTTAATTCTAAGCTGAGCAGGTATTTAAATGATGCATGTCCATCCTGAAGCTCAGATTTTTCTGATAGAGCTCCACATTTTGTTTTTAATTAAAGTATAGTTGATTTATAATGTGCCAATTTCTGCTGTACAGCAAAGTGACCCAATCATGTATGTATATACATTCTTTTTCTCATATTATCTTTCATCGTGTTCTATCCCAAGAGATTAGATATAACTCTCTGTGCTGTACAGTAGGACCTCATTGCTTATCCATTCTAAGTGTAAGGAAAACATAGGCAGAACGAAGGCTCTTTGACATAAATTGCAGCAATACCTTGTTTGATCCACCTCCTAGACTAATGACAATAAAAACAAAAAACCAAGGGGGCCTAATTAAACTCAGAGGCTTTTGCACAGCAAAGGAAACCTAAATAAATAAATTAAAAAAAAAAAAGACAGCCCACAGAATGGGAGAAAAATCTTTGTCCTATAGCCTTTTGAAAGCATACTGAATTCCTGTAATCATTTAATTTCACAAAAAGGCAAATGACAGGTGACTTTTGGCTCCACTGTGTGGATGACCCAAGCCCTTGAAATGCTCAGAAAGGTCAGAGTACCTAAATGTAATGTCTTAGGTGTAGAAAAAGATATTATAAGGATTTCATCCATTTGTATGAATTGTAAAATGCCACAGAACATCTCAGAGGCTGTTACCTTAGATGTGCCATTTAAGTAGAAATAGACAAATAGAACCATATGTTTAAATGTGGTGTTATACTAGAGATAGGAATATCAAAAACACATGTTTTCCCCCCTCCATCCAACATTCTCATGAATCACTAGAGTTTCAAGTCATCTAGTGCGCTGCTTTTCCTCTTATAGTTTTCTATAGGACAACCTCAAGTAATACAGTAAGTAATAACCATGAGATTCTAATGAATTGCTCTTTAAGCCTGTTTTCTTTTTGGCTACTAGGACCTTGGACTTTCTCAAACTCTGCTTAGTTTTCCGTGTTTTATTTCTTAGAAAGTAAAGATAGGTCTTCTACTTCTACTTCAGATGATAACAATCATAAATTTATACCCACGGGCTTCCCTTGTCATGTAACATAATTCATTCGGAGATACTGGGAAATTATGTTTAATGTGAAGACTCTGGACATTGCCACATATTGCTCAGCTAGGGAAGTTACATATACATATGTATTTCCTTTAAAAAATATGTTGATGAAAGATTCAAAATCTATATCGAGTGGACCAGTACAGGCAAACCAGTGTATCCTTTGTTGGAGGTGGAGCTGGACTTAACTGTTTCACTCAAGTCTGCTTTGGGAGCATCCACTGTTTTTTATAACAGAAGCCCACGTATTTTGCTTTTTAAATATGATTGTCTGCTGCATATAGGCTACATGTGGGATGTTACAGGGAGTAATGAGGTGGTATTGCTGAACCCAATTAGGCATCAGAATGTTCTCTTACAGAATTCCTTCCCATTGTGGCACAGTGGAAATGAATCCAGCTAGGAAATATGAGGTTGCAGGTTCGATCCCTGGCCTCGCTCAGTAGGTTAAGGATCTGGCGTTGCCACGAGCTATGGTGTAGGTTGCAGATGTAGCTCGGATCTGGCATTGCTGTGGCTGTGGCTGGCAGCGGTAGCTCTGATCTGACCCCTAGCTTGGGAACCTCCACGTGCTGTGGGTGCAGCCCTAAAAAGCAAAAAAAAAAAAAAAAAGTTCTCTTACTAGATACATGTTTACAAATTGTATAAAATATTTAATAAAAACTTTATAAATTTTTAAAGTCTGGGGAAGAGATTGCTTAAGTTTCTCCTATGAGTGGTAGTTGACTTAGGAGACCAGTTTACAAAAGTTGATTTGACCAGTAGTATAGTTAGAGTATACTAACTTGCAAAAGTAGAAAATAACGCTGTAAATTTTTTTTTTTTTTTTTTACTAAGATGTGATGGAAAAAAAATGCACTTAAGTGTGTCTGGTTCTTCTTAAAGAGACAGAAGGCCTTGTCTAACCTGGTTGAAGGTTCTGAACCTTTGACAAAAGTGGGAACTTGCTTTAGGACACAGATAATGCTTAATCTTCAATATCAGTGCTTTGTGCCCCTGATTCATCTATACAGATGACATGTTAACACGGGTGCTATGATGGGCTGCAGATGATATGATCTACGTGGCTCGTAGATCATATTTGACTTACTCCCTTTCTATTCCACTTAAAAAGCATATCCAAATGCAGATGAGTCATAATGACATTGCAATGGGAATAACCTTGAGTCTGGTTTCTCTTATAGTTACAAAGGAAGATTTTTTTTAACGGTAGCTTAACCATTGTAGTCAACTCAGTATCTTGGTATGCTCTTGAGATTTGCAGATTCACAAGACCCTCGTTAATTCTTGGCCCCTCCATTAACATTCACTAATGTTGGGAATTGCCACTGTGGTTCAGCAGTAACGAACTCAATTAGTATCCATGAGGATGTGGGTTCCTGCCCTTGCTCAGTGGGTTAAGGATCTGGCATTGCCGTGAGCTGTGGTGTAGGTCCCAGATGTGACATGGATCCTGTGTTGCTGTGGCTTGCTGTGGCATAGGCTAGAACCTGCAGCTCCAATTCAGTGCCTAGCCTGGGGACTTCCATGTGCAGCCCTAAAAAGAAAAAAAGAAAAAAATCACTGATGTTGGAAGTGATAAAAGGGGACTTACCTAGGATCCAGCCAGGAGAGAGAAGGAAAAAGTGATGGAGGATGAGAGTTGGAGAGCTGAGATTTCCTACTTTTTCATTCATTACAAGTATATTTTTCTTTATATCATTATACATAGTTATATGTTTGTGTCTGATAATTCCAGCATATGGGTTATCTTAAAGTTGGGGCTATTGATTGTCTTTTCCCTTGAGAACGGGTCACATTTATACATGTTATGTTGTGGAGGCCTTGGATCCTGTTATATTCCTCTGAAGACTGTTCATATTTTTCTTTTAATATTTATTTAGACAAAAAGTGAAAACTCTGTTCGGCCTGTAGTAGTGGCAGCTCAAGTCCTTATTCAGCCCCTTTTGTCATTAGCTGAGATGTTTTAGGTCGGTTCCTCATACACATGGGTTAGGGGTTACCAGAGACTGGGGCAGAGTTTTTTTTTTTTTATGTAATGATTTTTAGTTTTTCCGTTATAGCTAGTTTACAGTTTTCTGTCAATTTTTCAACCGTACAGTGTGGTGACCCAGTTACACATATATAGATTCGTCACAAGTGATTAGACATAGTTCCTGGTGCTATACCGCAGGATCTCATTGCTTTTCCATGCCAAAGACAATAGTCTGCATCTATTAACCCCAGACTCCCAGACCATCCCACCCCCTCCCCCTTGGCAACCACAAGTCTGTTCTCCAAGTCCATGATTTTCTTTTCTGTGGAAATGTTCATTTGTGCAGTATATTAGATTCCAGATGTAAGTAATATATGGTATTTGTCTTTCTGACTTACTTCACTCAGTATTAAAGTCTCTAGTTCCATCCATGTTGCTGCAAATGGCATTATTTTATTCTTTTTTATGGCTGAGTAGTGTTCCATTGTGTATATATACTACATCTTCCTACTCCAATCATCTGTTGATGGACGTTTGGGTTGTTTCCATGTCTTGGCTATTGTGAATAGTGCTGCAATGAACATGCGTGTGCAAGTGTCTTTTTCAGGGAAAGTTTTGTCCAGGTATATGCCCAAGAGTGGTATTGCTGGGTCATACAGTAATTCTATATTTAGTGTTCGGAGGTACCTCCATACTGTTTTCCACAGTGGTTATACCAGCTTACGTTCCCACCAACAGTGCAGAAGGGTTCCCTTTTCTCCACATCCCCTCCAGCATTTGTTGTTTGTGGATTTATTAATGATGGCCATTCTGACTGGTGTAAGGTGGTACCTCATAGTAGTTTTGATTTGCATTTCTCTAACAATCAGTGATGTTGAGCATTTTTTCATGTGCTTGTTGGCCATCTGTGTATCTTCTTTGGAGAAATGTCTATTCCGGTCTTTTGCCCATTTTTCAATTGGGTTGTTGGTTTTTTTGCTGTTGAGTTGTATAAGTTTGTTTGTATATTTGAGAGGTTAAGCCCTTGTCCGTGGCATCATTTGACACTATTTTCTCCCATTCTGTAAGCTGTCTTTTTGTTTTCCTTTTGGTTTCCTTTGCTGTGCAAAAGCTTGTCAGCTTGATTAGGTCCCATTGGTTTATTTTTGCTTTTATTTCTGTTGTTTTGGGAGACTGACCTGAGAAAACATTTGTAAGACTGACGTCAGAGAATATTTTTGCCTATGTTCTCTTTCAGGAGTTTGATGGTGTCTTGTCTTATATTTAAGTCTTTATGCCATTTTGAGTTTGTTTTTGTGCATGGTGTGAGGGTGTGTTCTAGCTTCATTGATTTGCATGCAGTTGTCCAGGTTTCCCAGCAATACTTACTGAAAAGACCGTCTTTTTCCCACTTTATGTTCTTGGATCCTTTGTCAAAGACTAATTGACCATAGGTGTCTGGGTTTATTTCTGGGTTCTCTGTTCTGTTCCATTGGTCTGTATGTCTGTTTTGGTACCGGTACCATACCGTCTTGATTACTGTGGCTTTGTAATACTTCCTGAAGTCTGGGAGAGTTATGCCTCCTGCTTGGTTTTTGTTCCTCAGAACAAGGATGGTTCAACATATGCAAATCAGTCAACGACATACACCACATTAACAAAAGAAAAGTCAAAAACCACATGATCATCTCAATAGATGCAGAAAAAGCATTTGACAAAGCCCAGCATTCATTCATGATCAACGCTCTTACCAAAGTGGGTATAAAGGGAACATACCTTAACATAATAAAAGTCATTTATGACAAACCCACATCAAATATAGTACACAATGGAGAAAATCTGAAAGCCTTCACACTAAAATCTGGAACAAGACAAGGATGCCCACTCTCACCACTGTTATTCAGCACATTATTGGAAGTCCTAGCCACAGTAATCAGACAAACAAAATAAATAAAAGGCATCGAAATAGGAAGAGAAGAGGTAAAACTGTCACTGTATGCAGATGACATGATACTATATATAGAAAACCCCAAGGACTCAACCCAAAAATTACTTGAACTGATCAACAAATTCAGCAAAGTAGCAGGATATAAGATTAACATTCAGAAATCAATCACATTTCTGTATACTGGCAATGAAATATTAGAAAAGGAATACAATACCTTTTAAAATTGCACCCCAAAAAATCAAATACCTGGGAATAAACCTGACCAAGGAGGTGCAAGACTTATATGCAGAGAACTATAAAATATTAATCAAGGAAATCAAAAAAGAGACAAAGAAATGGGACAGAGTTTATACACAGAATTCAGAGTTCTTCTTCTCCAGCACTCTTCTTTCCGGCATCCCTCCTCAGTTCCTCATGGCTCTGAGTGCCAGGGCTTCATCCTCTGTTTGATCAGGCCAAAAAATATTGCAGATTTTCTCTCATCTTTCAGCTTCCACATAGCAACTGCAATCTGCTCTGGGGATAAAGCTCTAGAAAGCAGGAAAATTACCCTTTGTGGATCCCTTATTGAAAATTTCTACTCTCCTCCTAAAGCTGTCTTTTGTTTACTCTCTAGAATCAGGTGGTTGTTGACTTCTGTTTTGTCCAAAGTTTTAGTTGTTTTCTGCAGAGGGGGTTGTTCTGTTAGGAGGTCACAGAGGTGTCATCTCTCCAGTAGAGATTTACAGTTTGAACTGATGGCACTATTTCTTGGGCAGAGATGTAATTTGGATGTTTGTTAAGAACTGCCTATTAGCTATTCCTAAAATTTGGATAATTTAGGTATCTTTAGGTACCTTGTGTGGAACAGGTGTTTTAAAAGGGGGGGGCACTCAAATGGGGTTAGAATGCTTGAGTTACAGTCTCAAGCTTGATAGTAATTAGCCCCCAATTATAATAATTATCAATCATTATGTTATAATTATCCTAATGTTATATAATTAGATAATTATTATGATTACCAAGTCGTGTGAATCCTTAGCCTGTAGGATGAGAGGCCTGGCCAGCCTCCAAGGTCCTTTTCATATTTATATCCTATAAGCTGCTAATCATCTAATATAAGTGTCTTGTAGTTTCAGTTAATTCATTTCATGGAATCCAAAGGATTAATGTCCTGTATTAGGTGTGGGAAAGAGGTGGTCATACAATATTGATAATGTTTTTTCTTTTTCTTTTCATTTTGGGGCCACACCCATAGCATATGAAGGTTCCCAGGCTAGGGGTCCAATGGAAGCTACCTCTGCCAGCCTATACCACAGCCACAGCAATGCCAGATCCAAACTGCGTCTATGACCTACACCACAGCTCGTGGCAACACTGGATCCTTAATCCACTGAGCCGAGACCAGGGATCAAACCTATAATTTCACGGTTCCTAGTCGGATTCGTTTCTGCTACACCACAACAGTAACTCCAGATAATACTTTTTCATTTAATCTCAGATTCCCTCTACCCTGAGTTTCCTTTATGCCTCAATTCTTCCTGGGTACAAGTTAATTCATTCAAAACTAATAACTGAAGGGAATAATATTTTTAATCGAACATATCACATTTAAGATAAATTCTTCTTTGTCTCTTAGGAAGAAGTGCTGCAAAGGGTATAAATTTGTCCTTGGACAGTGCATCCCAGAAGGTATGTAATATAAAGGATTATATTTTCTCACCTTATTTATGACTAATAACCAGAGGTCTATAAAGTTCAGATGTACTTGGAATGTATGTAGGTTATCTGGGCTTGTATATGCAATTTTTCTCCCTTTTTTTTTTTGGCTTTAAATCCTTCTAATGCCAGTTTGGTTACACATGGCAGGCTCTATCTAAATCATTACACAGCATATACACATATGTTGAGTAATTCAGGGTTTGCTTTTTTTTTTTTTTTTTTTTTTTTTTTTTTTTTTTTTTTTTTTTTTTTTTTTTTTTTTTTTTTTTTTGCTTTTTAGGGCTGCGCCCAAGGCATATGGAGGTTCCCAGGCTAGGGGTCAAATCAGAGCTACAGCTGCTGGCCTACACCACGGCCACAGCAATGCAGGATCCAAGTCACGTCTGTAGCCTACACCACAGCTCATGGCATTGATGGATTCTTAACCCACTGAGCAAGACCAGGGATTGAACCCATGTCCTCATGGATACTAGTCAGGTTTGTTAACCACTGGGCCACGACGAGAACTCCTTGAGTAATTCAGGTTTTGTGTTGTAGAGGCTATAATTCCTTAATTAGCACTTCATACAGTTAGAACACAGCCATTCTCTCTACCTGCTTTTCTCATGTTACACTTGAAGCCCTTCACATGATCATCAGCAAACACTGCTCAGCCCAGCACTAAAGAGACAGGGTGACGTAAGGTGTGAGCCCAGCCCTCAAGATGCACACCCTCAAGCTGGGAGACAGCATATGGATGGTGTGGAATCAGAGAGACCTGGATTTTAATCATGCTTCCTCTTTGCCATAATGCATTTGGGCTGCTATACCAAAAATACCTTAGACTTTGGGGAGACTGGGAGGTTCAGTGTCTGATGAGAGCTTTCCTGGTTTGTGACAGCCATTTTCTTGCTAAGTCCTCACATCATGGAAAGAGCAAGGGAGCCCTCTGGAGTCTCTTTCATAAGGGCACTAATCCTGGACTTCCCTGTGGCTCACAACAACATAAGGGCACTAATCCCATTGTTGAGGGCTCCACCCTCGTGATCTAATAATCTCCCAAAGCCCCCACCTCCTAATACCATCACCTTAGGGATTAGGATTTCAATGTATGAACTTCAGGAAAACACAGATGTTCAGTCCATAACACATCCTGCTAGCTATGCCCTTGGGCACGTTACTTTCTAAACCTTAGTTTTTGCAGAAAGTGTTAGTACTTGACTCATAAGGACATTTTAAGTACTAAGACTATTACCGCAGGTAAAGTATTTGGAACAGGGACTGGCTGTTACTAAGTGCTTGATAAGTGGTGGTTGCTATTATTACTAATAGCTGCAGTATGTGCAGTAGAGAGGGGCAGTGCATCAGGTGTTCAGAGGGGGGCACACTTCCCCAAAGACCAGGGCAGTTGGGGCGGGGGTGGGGGAGTCTCCAGAAGGAGAGGAGATGAGAGCTAGGGTATAAGGAAGGCTGCCCGGGACTGAGATGAGGAGGAAGAGAACTGCCAAGGATTCTAAGCAGAGCACTGATGCAAAAAACTCTAAGAACTGTTTGAAAAGCGTAAGATAAGCTTTCCCAGGGCTGGGCTGGGCTGAGGACAGGTGAGTAGGGAATGTGAAATTGTTTTCTTGACTGTTGGCCAAGAAGCCAGAGCTCTCTAGAGGACCTGGAGTCCAGCCAAGCTAGTTAGCTTGCATTTGCTCAAAGGGAGCAGCTTCTTTATCAGTTGGAAATAAATGAATTCTTCTTGTTTATTGCTCTCTTTTGCGGAAGGACAGAAGCAGTCCTTAATCCATAGCTGTCAGCTCTGAAAAAGCTGCTTTAGGACAGTTGGTTGCAAAATCTCTTCATGTCTGGTGGTTTATGTGGGTCTCTCCAAGACAGAATTTCTCCCTGCCAGCTAGTTCTGTTAGAGCTCAGTGGAAAAAAAAAGCCACAAAGCTCAAAACAATTGCATTCTCTTAGAAGTCAGCTTTTCTCAGTCACCAGCTGAGTCCTTTGTATTTCAATATGGCAGATACTGAAAGAAAATTGAGTTTAGGCCCATCAATTTAAGATTCCAGTTAAAGGCCTTGCCAGATCTGATGAAAAAAAAAACACATTACATGGATACCGCATACTTAGAGTTCTTTAAATGATAGGTGTTGGGGTTTCAAATATCTAGGCCTAAAGTCAGTCTTCCTCATCCTCCAGTAAGATATTATCAGCACCTAGGATTAACCTAACTCAGAACTGAGTATTTCCAGGAAAGTGGTGAAAGTTGCTTTGCCATGCTCACTCTCTGTTCTGTTGCTTTTCACTAGGAATCCTTTTAAAGTTGATTTCTTTTCCTCTGTGAGAATAAGTCAGTGTGTGTTTATGTTTATGACTAAAGATATCTTCAATCGTAAAGGTTTCTGTTACCCACAAATGCTAAGTATAAGTGTAGGATTTTGAAGAGAGAGTGCATTAGTCACAATTCTCCAGAGAAGCAGAGAGATTTCTTTGAAGGAATTGGTTCACGAGATCATAGAGGCAGACAAGTCCAAACTCTGCAGGGTAGGCTAGCAGGCTGGAGACTTAGGGAAGAATTGGAGTCTGAAGGCCATCTGATAGCAGAATTCCCTCTTTATCAATGGAGGTCCATCTTTTTTCTATCCAGGCCTTCAACTGATTGGATGAGACCCACCCCCCAGTGTGGTAGGCAATCTTTACTCAGTGTCTACTAATTTAAATGTTAATCTCATCTAAAAAAGAAACTCCACAGAAACTTCTAGAAAAAATGGCCAGATATTTGGGTACTGTGGCCTAGCCAAGCTAACACATAAAATTAGCCATCACAGATAATGAAAAGAGACTAGAATTTTTAAATAAATAAGCTATTGAGAAGAAACAGCAATTCTGAAAACAGTGGTGTCATTGCTTCCTAAGGGTTGGTAACCTGTGGCCAGAAGCTGGCCCATGACTGTGTTAATAAAGCTTTATTGGAACACAGCCATACCCATTCACTTAAATATTGTCTATGGTTGCCTTTGTCCTGCAACAGCAGGGTAGTTGCAACAAAGCCCTGTGAAGCCAAAAATATTATATGGCCCCTTTACAGAGAAAGTTTGCCAACCCCAGCTGTAAGTGTTGTCTACATTGTTCAGATAATAGGATAACTGGATTTGTTCTAGTTGAGCATTTACTAGTTGAGCATCAGCTATGGGAAGAGAGTAGTTCTGGATATGCCAGGGGACAGAGTCCCTGTCAGATATCCAAACCTGCATAAGAACTAGTAGTAAAAGAAGCTAAGAAGCAAGTAAAGCTTTTGCTAGGTGTCAGGTACTATCCTTAATGCTTAACCTAACCTAATCTTCCTAAAAACATCATGAAGCCAGTATTATTGGGTTTTTTTTCTTTTTCTTTCTTTTTTTTTTTTTTTTGTCTTTTTGCCTTATCTAGGGCCACACCCGCGTCATATGGAGGTTCCCAGGCTAGGGGTCTAACAGAAGCTACAGCTGCCGGCCTTCACCACAGCTCATGGCAATGCCGGATCCTTAACCCACTGAGCAAGGCCAGGGATTGAACCTGCAATCTCATGGTTCCTAGTCGGATTCGTTAACCACTGAGCCATGACGGGAACTCCAAGCCAGCATTATTGTTATCTCTGTTTTATATGTGAGGAAGTTGAGGCTTAAAGACTCAAAATCACAGAGCGATCACAGAATTGGGAAAGTTGGCTCCAGAATGTGTCCTCTTCATCATAATGCTTCACGCCTCCTAGAGGAAAGCCTGGCACAGAGTAGGTATTCAGGAAATATGGTAGAGCGGGCTCCAGTCCTGTTGCAGAAATGAACTTCCATTGAGGACCTCCAGGAAGTCTTCTTGAAGGCGCGTGCTGTTTGCATTGGCACTTGAGAAACCATACAGTGTATCAGCAGTTAGAAAGTTCTGAGAGAAGGCGTGGAGTGATTGATTGGACATCATAAAGGTTGAAAACGGAATAAACAATAGCGTAAAGTTAAGAAGCCAAGGAATTTTCTTGTGGCACAGCAGGTTAAGGATCTGGCATTGTCAAACCATCCCAGGTGGTTTGGTCCCTGGCCTGGGAACTTCCACATGCCATGGGCATAACCAGAAACAAACAAAAATGATAAGAAGCCATGGCTGTGATAGGGGTTGATGGGGAAAAGAGTGTCTTTCTTATCAAAGTGTATGGGATTCGTCTATGAGTCCAAGTTGGAAGCGCAGTCTCAGGGATAGAATGCCAGACCTCAAGTGCGAGAGTGAGCCGTTTGTGTATAATGTTGATGAGCATGGGGCTTAAAAGCTTATTGTCACTTTTGGTGACCCTCACAGAGCTGTGCTTTGGGATTGTTACTGGCCTGACAGTGTAGCATAGAGTGGATTTAAGGGGGAAGACTTGAGATAAAGATTTATGACGGAGCTGCTGAAGATCTGAGTTAGAATCGTACCCAGAGAAATAGGACAGGTAGAAAGTAGAAACACTGTAGAGATAAAGCTGCCTGACAGAAAGCTGGTAGTCACTGGAAAACGAGTATCTGAAATGGAAGGTTAGAAATTCCCACTGTAGCACAGTGGGTTAAGAGTCTGGCTGCAGCAGCTCAGGTCACTGCAGAGGTTCAGGTTCAATCCCTGGCCCGGAGCAGCAGGTTAAAGGATCCGGCGTTGCCACAGGGGTAGCTCGGATTCCAATCCTGGCCTGGGAACTTCATGTGTCGCAGATGCCACCATGAAATAAATGAAGGAATAAACAAACAAATGAATAAATAAGGAAAAATGGAAGCCTGAATAAATTCACTAACCTTGCTACCTCCAGAAACCCCACAAAGTGGGGGAAATTGGATGGGGGTTTACACAAGACGTACAAACCCACAAAAACAAAAAGGAAGAGGAGATAGCAGCACCAAAAGTTTGGAATCTGAAGAAGAAAGAGGTTGTAAGTAACTTAGCAAAATGGGAAAGGTGAATCCTTAACCAGATTAACTAAGGAGCAGCCCAATTGATACGCAGATAGTAATCTGAACAACTGACCGTCTCCAGAAATAGAAGGACTACAAGTAGAGTGAAAGTGCTGTCAGAGCAGAAGAAGAGACCGAAAACTTGTATGAGAAGAAGTCGGACTCCCAGAACCTGCCGTTCACTCCCCAGTGACGGAATGGTGCCCCTTCTGTGCCAAGCAGAGGACCGAAGGTGGGTTCTCTTGAGCGGGCGCTGGAGGCTCTTGGGATGGAGGGGTGCCAGTCAGAGAGGAAGATGGGGATCCGATTCTGAAAATGGAAGGAGTTAGTAAAGGATTATACTAAATATTGCAGCACTCAGCCGCCTTCTCCACTTGAGTTGAGGATTTGGAAATATCTCTTCTGGACGTTCTGGACAATTCAAAGGAAAAGTCCTAAAGAAACTGGCGTTGAAATGCACCAGCCAAATCACTGAGCTGAAGCCCAGTGTTTATTAAGTCTGCCGCATGCAAAGAACTTCTATTTAGCTGATTTTATAGCCTTCTATTGAGCTAATTTTATAGCTTTGCTTCTATTTAGCTATAAAAATTTTATATTCAAGCTATTCTGTTTAGTCTGTGTGTTCAGTTTGGCTGCACGCACACACCCTGGACATGGGTCTGTGGGGGAGGTGGGTTTGCTGTATTGGGAAGCAAGGAGCTCTGCCTTGGGTTAAATGATGCTTGCAGTGTGATTTCTTTTTGACTCCTGTGCTGTATTGAAGAAATGGGGATGGGGCTGTGTTGCAATTAAATCATTTTTTGTTGTTAAAAAAATTAATCTGTTAGAATAGACATCAAGATAGGAAAAGGATCACCAGACACTGGAGGAAAACCTACAATAGGAAACATTTAGGAAAAAGTCTCTTTAAGAAAACACAAACAGGAGTTCCCTTCGTGGCTCAGTGATTAATGAATCCAACTAAGAACCATGAGGTTCTGGGTTCGATCCCTGGCCTTGCTCAGTGGGTTAAGGATCCGGCATTGCCGTGAGCTGTGGTGTAGTTTGCAGACGCGGCTCGGATCCTGCGTTGCTGTGGCTGTGGTGAAGGCCGGCGGCTACAGCTCCTGTTAGACCCCTAGCCTGGGAACCTCCATATGCCGCGGTTGCGGCCCTAGATAAGGCAAAAGAAAAAAAAAGAAAACACAAACAGCACAGAAAACTTTAACTACCCCTGACATTTCAGTGAGAAATAAAAACTGTATAACATCCATGAGGCCAGAACATAGTGTTATTAAAAAAGAACATTCAGGGAGTTCCTGTTGTGGCTCAGGGGTAACGAATCCGACTAGTGTCCATGAGGACGTGGGTTTGATCCCTGGCCTCATTTGGTGTGTTAAGGATCTGGCATTGCTGTAAGCTGTCATACAGGTTGTAGACACTGCTCGTATCCTGTGTTGCTGTGGCTGTGGTGTAAGCCGGCAGCTACAGCTCTGATTTGACCCCTAGCCTGGGAACCTCCATAGGCCATGGGTGCAGCCCTTAAAAAAAAAAATCAGAGAAGAAATAAAGAATCCTTGAATATTAAAAATATAATAAAATGAAAACAGGCAAAAGGGTTAGAAGGTGAGATTGATGAAATCTCTCTGGAACTACAGCAAAAGATCAAAGAAATAAATAGTAAAAAGAAATAGATGAGATTGTTAGAGGACCAGACCAGGGGATGCAACATTCAGATAATAGTTCCACACAGAACAGAGAAAGAAGAGAATAAATAAGAGGTATAATTCAAGAAAATTCTCTAGAATCAAAGGAAATGAATTTCTAGACTAAAGGAACCCACCAAAGATTGAAGTGGTCCCACATAAAGACATCACTGTGAAATTTTAGGTTGTGTATTATTATTTTTTTCTTTTTAAGGGTATACCTGCCGCATATGGAAGTTCCGGGGCTAGGGGTCAAATCAGAGCTGCAGCTGCGACAAAACCAGATCTGAGCCACATCTGCAACCAGTGCTGCAGCTTGTGACAACGCCAGATCCTTAGCCCACTGAGTTAGGCAAGGGATTGAACCCACATCCTCAGGATACTATATCAGGTCCTTAACCCACTGAGCCACAATGGGAACTCCTCATTGTGAAACTTTAGAACCCTGGGGCAAAAAGAAAATACTAAAATTTTTCATAGAGGGAAAAATGAGATTCATTAGAAAGTGAAGAATTAGAATCTCATAAGACTTACTGTAACAATACTGAAAACCAGAGGACAAGGGAGTTACTTTAAAATTCTGAGGTAGTTTTCCAACCCAGACAAGATATCAAATATAGTTCCCTGTGCCATATAGTAAATCCTTGTTGTTTATCTATTTTATATATAGTGGTGTGTATCTGTAAATCCCATACTCCTAATTTATCCCGCCCCCCAACCCTTTCCTCTTTGGTAATCTTGTTTCTTACCTGTGTTTATTATTTATTTTATAATTTCCTTTGTATTATTTTTTAGATTCCACATATAAGTGATATCATGTAATTGTCTTTCTCTGACTTACTTCACGTAGTATGATATTCTCTGGGTCTATCCATGTGCTGCAAATGGCAACATTTCATTCTTTTTTATGGCTGAGTAATATTCCACTGTATAAATATACCACATCTTCCTTATCCATTCATCTGTCAGTGGACATTAGGTCGCATCCATGTCTTGGCAATTGTATGTAAATAATGCTGCTGTGACCATTGAGTGCATGTAGTAGTACAAGATGATTATTTTAATTCCAGGGAAAACAGAAGAGTCTTCAAGAAAGGTTAGGGAATCAGAGTATCGAGGCTCAGCAAAAAAAAATAGCTTTTATATTGTCATTATGGTGCCAACACTGAAAAGTTATCAAGCCAAAATTTCAGATTAACAACATGGACAAGATGGAGGGAGTCAGAAGTGTGAGTGCGGTTGGGGAAACAGTGATAAAGCTGAACTCATCTTGGCCACGGCTGGAAATCCAGAGTACTTAATACACAAGAGCCACTGAGGTAAATCAGGAGAATCAGAAGAGTTGACGGTGGTACTGAAAGGAGCTGGAATGGTAGAAGAGATCGGGGCTGTTGTTTTTCAAAACAGGTCTTATTGAGCTTAACAGCCAACACAAGGACTCCTGATCTTACCCCGTCCCCTCCCTGCCGACAGCTGCTGAGCGACAGCCGCCCATAGCCAGTCACGGCCAAGACTTTGCTCTTAAGCAAAAAGAGCATAGAACATGGCCTGCCTCAGGTTGAAGAAAATGTGTTTGACCAGGGGCCCACGCAGGAAGAGCAGGCCTAGAACCACATCTGTGGAGAAGGGTGTTAGCCAGGGCCGCCTTCCAGGTCGTGAGATTGGCGTCTCTCCAACCCCACCCTCATCAGGGGCCAACAGCCCACCCATTTCATCTGCATATGTGGCGGAGCAAAACCAAGCTCTTTCCTTGTCCAAGGATAGTTGGTCTGTCAGCACCTGGGGAAGATAGTGCAGTGATTAATGAGATGCTAGATCTAGTCTGGAAGTAAATGCTCAGTCTGAGCCCCCGACTGTGAGCCAAAGTCCCTTCAGAGGCTCGTTAAATAGCAGTTTGTTTGTAAGAACTGAGAGGAGATGCCCTGGTTCTTGATGAATAGTGAATGACCATCCCAGTTTGCAAATTTAGGGCTGGAATGAGATCTCTAGCCATTTGACCTTACCCAACCGCTTCTCAGCATGCAGAATCACCCCTCCAAACCCGTCTGCACTTGTACAACACACACAGCCTCCCTCGTAATCCTCCGAGCCTGACTTCCAGCCCCACCCCCGTCACGTTCTGGTGCCAGCACCCATCGCCAGGCCTAGCTCTTCATTAGAGTTCAGCTGGACGGAATTCCCCGTCTCTGCAGCAGTTGGGTGAGAGAGAAGCAGTGGGCCTCAGTGATGCCACAGAGCCCGGCCTTGAAAAGCATCCTTGCTCTCCGGATGAGTGACAAAGATCAGAGGGTGACAGGTAACCCAGGGGAAAATCCAAAGGGATGTTTGCATTTAGCCTCTGAGATGCTCAGCCCTCGGTTGCCTATTGCAGCACTCTTGGAAGACATCTTGGGACCTAAAGAGTTAATCGCCTCTAAACATAGCTGGTCACACCACAGTTCCCCTCCAGCAGAGCGCTGCCCAAAAAGTCTATTCCCGACCAACCTGGTTGGCCCCCTCCTCGGCGTGAATGGCTGTGGTTGACACGAGCTCCAACTTTTCTTTTGCAGACTATGATGTGTGTGCCGAGGCTCCCTGTGAACAGCAGTGCACAGATAACTTCGGCCGCGTGTTGTGTACCTGTTACCCGGGATACCGCTATGACCGGGAGAGACACCGGAAGCGGGAGAAGCCCTACTGCCTGGGTGCGTTGGTGATACCTGTCATTTCCCAGCTCCCAGGATGTGCCATGTTCTGATGATTGTGTGGAACACTTTTCATCGGGGGGCTGGGGGGCAGTTCTCAGGAGCCACTTTGACCTTTGGTTCCTCCCCTCACCTGTTGGATGGAGTTGGGTGGCTGTTGTCCTAGAGGTCACTGCCTTTCACCACGATTATTAAAGCTGGCCAAGGGCTCCTTCAGGGAGTGGATACCAGTCAGATCCTAGTTGGCAGGGAAATATAAGAGCAGGACAAGGAGAATATGATCGAATGGAACTAGAATAAGCTAAAGCACTGAGTGGGCAGGATTGTGAAAACTGCAGAAAGGATGGAACAAGAATAAGTGCTGTCTCAGAAGGTGACCTGGACTAGAGAGAAAAGGTTTCCATAGGGCAGACAGGCTGGAAATGACAGCTGAAGCTGGCCACCAGCGCTGTAGTTGAGCAAAGCCAGCACCATCCATCGCCACCAGCTTGCTCCCTCCCCTCTACTCACTGGGCCTCCCGGCCCTGTGCACCTGCCCTAGGTTGGAAATGACAGCTGAAGCCGGCCACCAGTGCTGCAGTTGAGCAAAGCCAGCACCATCCATCGCCACCAGCTTGCTCCCTCCCCTCTACTCACTGGGCCTCCCGGCCCTGTGCACCTGCCCTAGGTTTCTGAGGCAGATTTATTATGGTCATTGGTCCCCTGGAGCTGCTTTGGGTCAAAGTGTGGTCCGTCCCTGGTTAACCTGTCTCCGAAACATCTGGGCTTCTTTAAAAGCAAGAAAAAGAAAAGATGGTTCATGGCCTCCCCTCCAGACTCTGAGGGGGGGGTGGATGCAGGAATCTGCATTTACACCCGTGCATGGTGAAGTTTGAGGATCAGCTGGAGGATGAACTGAGGAGACTGCAGGGGGACCCGGGTGGGAAATAAACCATCCATGGTATGAGCATTCCCCTCCTCCTCCTCAGGGGAGCACCACTTAAGAGAAGTTCTAGATAGAAGGTCGGCTTCTCCCCAGGTCGCCCCACACGGAGAAGGAGCAGAGTTGAGAGCACCAAGCCCACAGAGGGGGACCCGCAGGCTCTCCTACAGGGAGCTAGGTGTGCTCTCCGTAGCACCATCTGAGGTCCCATATATCAAAGCTCTTACTTCCATTGTGGAAGTTCCGGTGCCCAGTTCTTTTCATCTGGGGGCCTGGGGAGCAGCAGCACTAGCTTTTGGCTAAGAGTCCACCCATTTCTCTCTCCTTTCAACCCTGTCAGCCTCACCCTAAGGTTTAGGGCAGGAGCACGCGGACAGAGGTGGTCGGCCCGAGGACTGGCTGAGGTGGCTCCAGCTGTGACATCTTAGACTCCAGATGACAGCACAGACTGTCAGGGGGAAGCATCCAGATGACCACGTGCCCCTTGTCCTGGGCAGCTTGTCCAGGGAGTGGCTGGAATGTTGTTGGCCTCCTGGAGCGCAGGGCTGGGCTCTGTCCGCCGGACACATGTGTGCAGTCTGGGGCCGTGTGTCATGACCCCCACCCAGTGTCTTGAGCCAGTGACCAGGAAATGGGTTTGGGCCTCCCTCTCCTTCCCTGCTGGGAAGCGGTTTTGTTTCCACCCGATCCAGTAGGGTAGCGAGTCTGTGATACCCACGGTTCACATGGACTCTCACCGCTTACTTGTTTGATGGCGTCATGGTTCATTTCCGTGCTCCTAAGGGGTCGGTTTGGGTTACGGACGGGGCTGAAATTTCCTCGGGAAAACTTCTCCGTTAGACCCAGTATCTCTGTTTATCTTTGATCGGAGGTGGCTTTTCCCAGGTTTTATCACATTTCCTAACTGGGATGGAGCCATTCCTAGTGGCCTTAGGTCACTATCCTGCTGTTAGGAACCTGCAGTCGTAGAGGGAACACAAAAGCCCTCAGCACACTGGGGGTCTTTGCAGAAATCGTTTCTGGGAGAGCCATTTTTCAAAATGCGTCGCCCTCAGTTCTCGTTTTCCCTTCCAAGGAGCCCTGCAGAGTATTGGGGGCAGACTTTACCTCCATGTGCTGTAGTGAGAACCTTGGAGGCTACTTGGTGGCAGCAGGGAACCCATCACTGATTGGTTTGTAACCATGGTGACACTGCCTGAAATGCTCCCTCCACGGATGGCCCACCTTTCTAGCTTCCTTCCTTTATTCCAGGCTTCAGTGATGGAGGTCTGGCAAAGAGTCCTCTGTAGACGTTAAAAGAGGGGCAAAGCCTGAGGTCGCTGGAAGTGATTTCTTTGAAACTGAGTGTTCCCTGCATTTGGTTTAAATATAGACATTGACGAGTGTGCCACTAGCAACGAGACACTGTGTGCACACATCTGCATCAACACCTTGGGCAGCTACCGCTGTGAGTGCCGGGAGGGCTACATCCGGGAGGACGACGGGAAGACGTGCACCAAGGGGGACAAGTACCCCAATGACACTGGTGAGTAGGACAGGTAAAATTATCCCCCTAATTGGATGGATGGATGGACAGATGGAGGGACGGATGGATGGATGGATGGATGGATGGTTGAATAAACAGAGAAGCAGGCAGGTAATTGGGAACCCAGTAGGGTTCCTTGGGAAGCAAAGGCCAGGAAGAGGCATTTACGTGAATGATTGGGTGGCACCTGGGTAACAGAAAGGTCCGAGGATAGAAAGTCAAAGCGCTAGAGACCTAACGATGCCTGTGAGTAGCAAGGGTCACAAGCTGGTTGTGTGTTGGGGAAGCGCTCCAGCAAGCGGAGACTATGTGCTCGTGGACAAATCAGTAGAACTCAGTTACTGATGGGATGAAACCGGGAGGAGCAGAGGTGAGACCGGGAGCTCTGAGTCCTCTCAAAGAAAACGAGCTGATTAAAAAATATGCAACACTTCCATGGAAGGCAGCGATCCATACCAGTGCTGCTGAGGTATAGCCGGCTGCCCCACATCGGCCCGTGAGATGTTATTTGGTTCGTGGTAGGATAAAGACAGACACTGAGCGTGTCTAGAAACATTGCTAGTCATTTTCTTCATTGTATTTTAGCCAGCCCAGTCCACATGGAAGTGGAGATTTTTTAGAAGCTGGCCTCTCTTCACAGAGTTTGAGAAGCTGATGGATGTTAGTTTGACCAGATTCATCCACTGAGATGATGTCTGATCACTTAGGGACATGATCAGCTTGAATGTTGGGTCCTCACCTCATTGAAGTGTGGAGAGGAGGGGGGAAGGAAGGGGCCTTTGTATGCCTGCACCCCACCTTTGTAGGCCAGCAAGCTCCTGTCATCTTCTGAGCTCAGAGCTCCGCTCTGCCCGCCCCCTCGGGAGGGGGGAGAGTTCGGAGCACTGTCTGTCAGCAGAGGTTAGCAGGGCCCGGGCCATCTCTGGATGGGGAGGGAGCGCCTAGGACAGATTGCATGTTCCAAGAACTGCGGAGAAACGAAAGGACTGTTGGGTGCTCAGGAGGTAACGACTCTTGCGTGTAGCCTGAGATTCAAAAATTCAAAAACGGGGGTAAGGCCATTGCCATCAGCTGAGGGCAGCCAACAGCTGGGGGCCAGCTGCCTCGCACGGCAAAACTGCAAAGCAAATTCTCCGTCACGTGTTAGAGGTAACTCGAAATTTCTGCTCAGAGCTGTCTCCAGACTGGGCAAGTTGGGATCGTGGAAATGAATCAAAGGGCTTGGTGTGATGCTTTTAAAAGCCTGAAGCCTATAGGGCCTGGGGGCCCGAAAGCGCTTAAAAGCAGAGGTAAACAGTGGTTTTTGGCATCAGGGCCGATCTGAGAAAAAAATGTTTTCAAGAAACTTCTTAGTATTTAGAAATAAAATCACTTCATTTTGTCTCATGGTGGAGAAGGGGGCGGGGGTGGGGGCAGGATGTGTTAACTTAGCTCTTAGATTATGTCCTTCGCTGAAAGGAAGACTCTCGTTGAAAAATGAGGTGCAACCTTTTAGTCACTGAAATATTTATTGTGTGGGCTGACCTGAGAGTTGGCAAGAAGAAAGCAGCTAATTTTCCGTTTCGGAATTGGCTTTCCAGCTGTGCCCCGAGCAGGGAGCTGGGGAGGAGTCCTCAGCCTGGTAACCCTGTCGTCTCTTTGCTTCAGGTTTCTGTTCAGGTGAAATTCCGTTTACATGGGCGAGAGGAGCAGCCTTGAGCAACTCGGGCTAGAGGGCAGCCGTCAGAGACGGCGGCAACTGGCGAGCGTGGGTCAGGATGGGCTTAAAGGGCAGGGATCTCCACATGAGAGGAACTGGCGCACCGGGTGGGGCCGAGTGGTCTGCCCAGAGACCTGACCTTGACTTGCAGACCCTTGACATCTCCAGAGCGCAGGGGAAGATTTTTTTATGCCAAATCTGCATGTTCATTGGTCTAGGTGGCCTCTGCCTGTTGCACTAATTCTTCGTGTCTCCAACCTCATCCCTCTAAAGTCTCCCTGCTTATTGTGTGGTGCCCTGGGGATGGGTCTGAGCCAGAGGCAGTGACAGGGTGGGCCTTGGTGAGAGGCAGTCAGCACCTGTCTGACTCTTGTGCACTGGGGACCTCTGAGTCCTCTCAGAAGGGACTCAGCCTAGGCGCTGGGGCCTGGGAAGGAGACATTGCAGCTTTGAAGTTAGTCATTTGGGCTGAGTTGATCCTGAGACCTCACTCCTATTTGCTTCCCTGAGAGGTGAATTGTGCTTCTTTGAAAATATTCAAGCAGAAATGAATCCGACTAGCCTCCCTGAGGGCACAGGTTCAATCCCTGGCCTCGGTCAGTGGGTTAAGGATCTGGCGTTGCCATGAGCTTTGGTGTAGGTCACAGATGCGGCTCAGATCTGGCGTGGCTATGGTGTAGGCTGGCAGCTGTAGCTCCGATTTAACCCCTAGCCTGGCAACTTCCACTTTCATATGCCTCAGGTGTGGCCCTAAAAAAAAAAAAAAAAAAAAAAAAAGTCAAGTACACAAAAGATTTCAGTAAAAGATCAAGAACTTTAAGTGATGACCAGTTTGCCATCTAAAGCTGAGAACTGAGTTTAAAAAAAATTTGAGCAGTCTTAATTATTAATTGGTTTTGCACCTTCTCTATTTTTATTTAAAGACATATTTTATCAGAAGTTTCAGTGTGGTTCAATGGGTTGCCAACCCAACTAGTATCCATGAGGATGCAGGTTCAATCCCTGGCCTCGCTCAGTGGGTTAAGGATCTGGCATTGCTGTGAGCCATGGTGTAGGTCGAAGACATGGCTTAGATCCCACATTGCTGTGGCTGTGGTGTAGGCCGGCAGCTGTAGCTCCAATTCGACCCATAGCCTGGTGTGCAGGTGTGGCCCTAAAAAACAAAAAATAAATATATATGTGTGATAATATATATATGTATAATCAACCATTATAGCATTTCCACATATTTTCTTCTTTTGGACTTTGAGATCCTAAGGTGTTAAGAAGCCTTTCTCTTGCAGTTTCTGTGTTGAGATGTTTGGGGGAGAATGCATGACTGCACCCACTTCTTAAGGACTCATGGTGTGAGTGCATTAAAAGCTCTAAAGTTGCCATTTAAAAATGCCAATTTTGATTCAACCTAGGTTTCCTGAGATTACTTCCTTGAGGAAGTACTTAAGAACATCTCACAGATGAGGGTGTCCTGAAAGAGAGGGTTAGGAAAATTCTCCCTTATTAGCATCAAAGAGCCGAGCCCCTGGGGCTGGAACTTGGTAGGTCAACTGGTCGACTCTTGGGCGAGAATGCTGTCATCGCCGGAGGAAGCAGCCAAGGTCCAGAGGGGGCTGTTGGCTGCAGACCACAGAGCATCTAATGAATGAAAACAATGGTCTTCCACTGCCCTGTGGACAGACAGTATGTTCCCGCTTACAGCGCTTTTTACAGGAGAGACGTCTTTCTGTTTAGTCAGGAGGGACTGTCTGGTGATCATTCCACTGAGCTTTAGTTATTAGAACACAAAACTCGCTGCACAGAGGACTCTAGGCTCTGAATTCTCTCCTCTTCGTCCTCCCTCCTCATCCTCCCGCAAACATCACAGCTCCAGATCGTTTTAAAAACGGGAACAATACTGCTGTCTGCTGGGTCCCACTGCTGCGCGCCCCCCACCCCAGCAGCAGCCTTCTGAAAGGCTTTCTCAGTATTTTAGTTTCAGTGACTCGTCTCTACTGAATTCACCGTGTCGGCACAGAGGACTAGCGTTTGGTTTTAGTGTTTTACTAAGAAAAACATTCCAACACCAGTAACCAAGGACGTCAGGGGTTAGGGGCTGAGAGCAGGAATTCGTGCACATAATTAAAATTATGGGAAAGGACAGGCACATTCTATGCCCTGAACGTTAGAATCATTACTCAGGTGGGGGGCTGGCTTTGATGTTTGGGCAACAAAAAGCAGTTGTCCTGGATTCATCTCCTTGGCGGCTGTGATGCGGTGGAAAGTTCCTGGGCTTGGAAGTTAGAGCTGGTAGCCAGAGCTGCGTAGTATTTACCAGCTGGGTGTCACGGGGCAGCTCCCCAGACCTCAGTTTTCTCCTCTGTAGACACAGGGGTGAGGGACTAGAGATGCTCCAAAGATCTCTTTATCATGGCAAATCTTTTTCACAGTTTGGTGTGATTGAGCATCAGTAAGAACAGTCTAAGCCCAGGAGTTCCCATTGTGTCACAGCGGAAACAGAATCTGACTAGCATCCATGAGGACACAGGTTCGATCCTTGGCCTCGCTCAGTGGGTTAAGGATCCGGCGTTGCTGTGAGCTGTGGTGACGATCATAGATGCGGCTTGAATCTGTCGTTGCTGTGGCTGTGGTGTAGGTTGCAGATGCAGCTTGGATCCCATGTTGCTGTGGCTGTGGTGTAGGTTGCAGATGCAGCTTGGATCCCATGTTGCTGTGACTGTGGTGTAGGCCGGCAGCTGTAGCTCCAACTCGACCCCTAGCCTGGGAACCTCCATATGCCTCGGATGCGGCCCTAAAAAGCAAAGGTCTGACCCTGTGAATCCCTGTGCAGTTTTCATCTCTTTGTCCTTTATCTAAATGAGTGCCAGAGGCATACCCACCCTCAGCCCCTTTTAAACCGAGCACTTTCGCTGCAGTGTCTGGAAGAGGAAGAGCTAACAGCCAGATGTTCAACTCAGCAAGGAGGAAAGCTAGGACCGGTCGAGCCCCGCATCTGGAACATCAGAGGCAGCTAAGCAGTTTCATATGTTTCAGACTAATTAATAAGCACAATATTTCATCACGGTGGGGGTTTTTTTGAAGAAGGAATCATGATGATTGACTATAAACACGTGTGATCTCCATCCCCTTTCCTCTTTTTTTCTTTTAACTATGCATCGTCTATTGTCTGTAATATTATAGTCAGAGGAACTTAAAATCTCACAGAGCCTCAGCTCACTCAGGAAGCAAGTGGCAAGCAGAAGGCTGGCCTCGGAATGGCTTCTGCCAGTGGAAAAGTGGGTGTGCCCCCACAGTCATGGTGACACAGGCCATCCGCTAGTAGGCAAGAATGGCACACTAGGTCACTTTGATTTTTTTTCTCTCTGCAAATATGTGTCTGGAGCCAGTGTAGTTACTTCAGGGCATCTGTATCATTGATGCAAAAACAACTTAAGGACGGGTTGGCTCCATAGTAATTACCTGGTCTCTATTTTTCAGCTTTTGTTTCTTTTCTGATTAAGTGACCGTGACCCCCAATGTCACTTACTACAGGTGTTTCATATAACTTTCAAGATCTACTAATGCATAGCTTGGCTCTTCTCAACCTGGAGAGTTTTTCAAAAGGCTGATAACCATTCCCTTGTTGTGACCTCCAGCCCGCAGATGGGTGGGATGCAGCATGGTGGGTGGGATTTTTAAATGTGTCCCCCCACACACACACACAGCCCCAAGTGGTTGTAATATGCCACCCAGGTTTGAGAACTACTGCCAGGGCACAAATCTGCACAATCGACTTTTAAAAATAAATGTGCTTGGTGACTCTGCCCATATGAAGTATGCCGAGAACATTCATTAGTTTTTTTAAGTTGTTAAATATTACTAGTACGGTATCTCAGGAATTCTCTTTCTAAGGCACAGGATGTATAGCCTGCTCAACATCAGTAAAAAATTAAGAGCTCCATGCCCCCCTGTGGCTAGTCGGTGGTATTGCACCTTGAAAATCTGAAGGCGGCGGAGAGAATGTTAGGTAATGCCTCACTTAACCATGGTCATGGTCACGGTCAGAGATGCGTGACCACATCATTAATGGAGAGGATGGAAAACATGCAGATGTCTATCCAGATTTCTAAACGAATTATTAATGTAGCCTCTGCAAGATTGGTTCCATGTTTGACATTGCAGTGTCCCGTGCTACGGCAGGATAGAGGACCCCCAGCTCAGAACATATTGCACTTTCCAAGTCTTCACACACGTTTATCTTCAAACCTTCTGGGAGCTCTTTCCAAAGGATGATGCAGAGAGGCCCCCCATCTGCAGTTTTGCAGGGAACTTAACAAACGACAGTACCAACAATAACTATGATATTAGCAGTTCCGGGGCACTTGCCGTGTACTAGGCGCTGCTCTGGGAACTTCCGGGTGTTAATTCCTTGACACCTTACAGCAACCACAGGTGATAGGTGTCGTCATTTCACCATCCAAGGGAGTCACAGAAGAAAAGGCACGCCGAGGTGGCAGGTCAGGATTCCTGATGACGTGATTCTGCCAGAGGCCACACACTCCTTACTGTTGGTCTATCTGTGGGAGCTGCAGAAGGCTTTTGGACAAAGTTATCTTGTTCTGTGTGGTTTACGAATTCCACAAAGGGATGAGAAACAGCCCAGGGAGAGGTTGCTCAGCAGAACTGCTTCCCTGGAGCAGTGATTGTTGAATTTGCACATGCTTCAGAATCACGTGGAGGCTTTGATGGAGCAATGCACCGCACCCTGCTCCCAGGATTTTGAATTTCAGAGAACTGAGACCCATGCTGGTCTAGCGACCACACATGAAAATCTCTGCCCTGGAGCTCAGCTGGCAGATGGCTCTCAGGTGTCCTGAGCAGAATAGCTGTACCCCGCACAGTGCCTGATTCAGACCCTGAGTGCTGGTCCTTTGCACGCAACATTCTGTGTGTGCAGAAACCTAAAGAAAATTACTGCCCTTCTCTGCATCTTGTTTTTTTTTCTTTTTGTCTTTTGTCTTTTTTTAGGGCTGCTCCCATAGCATATGGAGATTCCTAGGCAAAGGGTGCAATCAGAGCTACAGCTGCCAGCCTATGCCACAGCCACAGCAACGCCAGATCTGGACCCACATCACACAGCTGCCACCTTTTACGAAGACCCTTGGGGAGCAGGTAAACTTGGGTGTCTAGTGCCCCCGTACACAGGCTTGTGTAGCCCATTTAGGAGCCAGTAGCATGAAGGCTGTGTAGTTACTTGGTGATGTCATCATTTAACTCACGCATCACTCAAAATATTTTACAAAAAGCCCTTGGAGCCCCCAGTGCTCTACAGGATGTCATGGGCACCATTCCCAGCTCCTGTCCCATTTGGCATGGGTGGTGCCCAAGGGGCCCTGGCACATCTGCTGTCGGGCTTTACATCTCCAATTTCAGTGCCCAGCCCCAGTCTGTGACCCCACCTGGCCTGGTCGAACTCCCTTTGACCAGCTTTGCGAGCCCTGCACCTGGGTCCCATTGCAGGCCCAGGAATGATTTATCACATGTGGATGTTGGCCCTTGGAGGGGAGCGTAAGTCACATCAGGTTGGTAGAGCTGCCTCCTGATAAAATGTGTGATGAAAAGTGTGTATTTCTCCACGTGAAAGAAGATGCTCAGATGCCTCGATGGAAACCGCTCACCCCAGAGTGTGCCCCCACCCCGGTCTCCCCTGGGCATGAGAACTGAGAACTGTAAAATCGCCAGCCCTCACTCTTGGCACAGTTTGGCGTCTGCCAATCCGCCTGGGACTGCCTTTCCTGACGCCATCTCCCTGGGGGCTGTACGACCCCCAGCCTGCCAGACAGACCCGAACCCATCTTCTCTCTCAGGGCGGGACGAGAAGGCAGAGAACGCGGTGAGAGCTGGCACCTGCTGCGCCACGTGCAAGGAGCTGCACCAGATGAAGCAGACGGTGCTGCAGCTGAAGCAGAAGGTGAGTGCCGGGGTGTTAGAAGCGATCATGTCAGGCAAAAGGGCGGCTTGGTGGGGGTAACGTGGAGGAATGTTTGGAATGAATAAGAAACTGTCATCCATAACCTCGTTGGGTATTCACTAAGGTTGGTACCAACTCGGTTTGGACGAGGATGCTTTGCCCACCTGCCCTCAGAGCTCACTATCCGTAGGTCAACAGAACATTGACTATTAGACTACTTTGCTGGGAGCGGGATTTGGCTGGGAGTTCGGGAATGGCAGATGCAAACTACTCTATGTAGGATGGATAAACAGCAGGGTCCTTCTATAAAGCACAGGGAACTGTACTCAACATTCTGTGATAAAATCACATTGAGGAGTTCCTGTCATGGCTCAATGGAAATGAATCTGACTAGCATCCATGAGGACGCAGGTTCGGTCCCTGGCCTCGCTCAGTGGATTAAGGATCCCGCGTTGCCATGAGCTGTGGTGTAGGTCGCAGATGCGGCTTGGATCTGGCGTGGCTGTGGCTGTGGCGTAGGCCAGCAGCTGCAGCTCTGATTCGACCCCTAGTCTCGGAACCTCCATCTGCCGAGGGTGCAGCCCTAAAAAGCAAAAAATAAAATAAAAGTCATGG
>PVHT021183528.1:17757084-17935954 GCA_004024745.2 Catagonus wagneri | reverse complement strand
GTCCCTGGCCTCGCTCAGTGGATTAAGGATCCCGCGTTGCCATGAGCTGTGGTGTAGGTCGCAGATGCGGCTTGGATCTGGCGTGGCTGTGGCTGTGGCGTAGGCCAGCAGCTGCAGCTCTGATTCGACCCCTAGTCTCGGAACCTCCATCTGCCGAGGGTGCAGCCCTAAAAAGCAAAAAATAAAATAAAAGTCATGGCCTGTGCTTTGTCTGGGCTCCACACACCCCGGAAAGCGGATGCCTAGATTCCTCGTGTCCCCGAGGGTGAGGACTGACTCCCTTTGTCAAAGGCTCCCCCGCACGCATCACATTTCTAGTAATGTTGTTGTGCTATAATGCCCCCGATGGATCTTGTGACCTGAAATCTTGAACAACCGTCCTGGACTCAGGCTGACCGTGTTTATTATATCTAAGGTCAGTGAATTCACCCGTCTGGCAGCAACTCAGAAACTGCTCTTATGCTGGTAAAACACAAACTTGCGGGTTTGTTTATTTAATTGCTTCCCCTCTAGGCTCTTAGTACATCAAAGAGGTGTATGCAGTTTGTCTAACTTTGGCGTCTAGTTATTGTAAAGGGTGAAAGGGTAAGCATAAGACAGTATTGCTTTTCCACGTTCCACAAAAATGCAGGCAGCCGCTAATGAGATCCACAGCTTCCGGTGAAACACACAGGTCGATGGACTGAGACGATAAATGGCTTCACAGGCCTTTTGTACGTTTGTGGTGAAACTCTAGCAACTTAAAAGAGGCAGAGTTCTCTTGGGGCACAATGGGTTAAGGATCTGGCATTGTCACTGCAGCGGCAGCGCCACTTCTGTAACACAAGTTTGATCCCTGGTCTGGGAACTTCCACGTGCAGCAGGCATGGCAAACAAGAGGAGTTCCCACTGCCGCTGTGGCTTGGATCACTATGTAAGCATGGGTTCAATCCCCAGCCCAGTGCAGTAGGTTAAAGGATCCAGCATTGCCGCAGCTGTGGCGTGGATTACAGCTGTGGCTCAGATTCAGCCCCTGGCCAGATAACTTCCACATGCCGTGGGCATGGCCAAAAAAAAAAAAAAAATGTGTGTATGTGTGTAATGTATAGATCCTAAGTAGTTTGTGATCCGGAGTTCCACTGTGGCTCAGCAGGTTAAGAACCCAGCCAGTATCCATGAGAATGCAGGCTTGATCCCTGGCCTCGCTCAGTGGGATAAGGATCCGGCATTGCCGTGAGCTATGGTGTAGATCGCAGACGTGGCTCGGATTTGATGTGGCTGTAGCTGTGGCATAGGACAGCAGCTGTAGTTCCAATTCAGCCCCTAGCCTGGGAACCTCCATATGTCGTGGATGTGGCCCTAAAAAGAAAAAAAAAACCCTCAGAGTTATAAATAATATACCCCACCCAGATATCCTGAGGTTGAACTTGGATTGTTAGTAGTATTTAATGAGGGGATCCAAAAAAGCCTTCATACATTTCATAGGCCAGAGGATCAGGGCCTGGGGGAGGCAATTGCTTAATGTCTCAAGGCCTAATAAGGTCTCACTTTTCTTCCTGGGTAGTTAACAATCCAAGAGCTGTAGGGAAGCTGTTTCCAGACTGAATGATCTTTAGGGTCCGTGCCGCAGAGTCTCACTAGTTCAGAAATCCAGTTGCTGATTCAACTTTTGGTTTTCCCTTAACCTCCCTGCTGTGTTTTATGATCCTTGAGAGAAGAAATGTTAAAAAGAAGTTGGAAGTTCTGTGTCCCCCTTAAAACCGGTGTGGCAGACCTACATGCAGATTTAAGAACAAGGCTTGTTAGTGCTCCAGTAACTCTCACGCTCAAGGGTTGGCCAGGAATGGACCAATACAGAGTCTCCTGCAAAGTGCCCTGTGACAAGTCTGGGCTAACACTGGCATTCCAGAAACGTCCCATGGAGCCGTTCACTTGTCAAGGTGCCTACTAGAAGGCGATGCGTTCTGCAGTCAGTAAAGCTGTTTTCGATCCAGGATCGCATTTAATTCTCACCCCGATGCCGATATGGTCAGAGAGGGGCAGTCACTGCCCAAGAGGCAGACCAGACCCTAAGCCTGGGGCTCTCACTTTTGCTCCTGTGTCAGTGTTAGGCTTTTCAGTTGATTTTTAACTTCCTCTAGCTACTGCTGATGCCATCTGGTCTGTTCAAAAAAGAACATGGGACAACTGCCCAAATAAATATTGGCTAAGAAGTAGGTTACCGGGTGTCCTGGACCGTGGCCAGCCCCACAGTATAAAATGGGATGCAAACATGTTGAAGTGCACCGTGAGTGAGCAGTCAGCAAATCCCAGCTATGGGAAACTGTGCAGGGCAAAGGCCCTGGGCTCTTCCGTGGGTAAACTCTAAGGAAAAGAAAACCTGGAGCGGTGACCTACAGGTTAAAAGAAGCTGAGAAGACATTTTTTTTTAAGTGGGCAAGACTAAACCATAGGGACTACGCATGCACAGTTGGGTGATAAATTACTTTTTCAAACACAGGAAGTGATTAAAATCAGAATGATGGGAGTTCCCATCGTGGTGAAGCGGAAACGAATCTGACTGGGAACCATGAGGTTGTGGGTTCGATCCCTGGCCTTGCTCAGTGGGTTAAGGATCTGGCGTTGCCGTGAGCTGTGGTGTAGGTTGCAGACGCGGCTCGGATACCGCGTTGCTGTGGCTGTGGTGTAGGCCAGCTACAGCTCCAATTAGACCCCTGGAACCTCCATATGCGAGTGCGGCCCTAAAAAGGCAAAAACGAAACAAAAATAAAATCAGGATGATGGTTACTTTGGGAGGAGGTTGTGACTGAATCAAGGAGGTGGAAAAAGTTCTGATTTTTTTGACTTAGGTGATCATTAAAAGGGTGCTTGTCTTAGAGTAATTCTCTAAGATAAGTATTTGTTGTGTGGGGTTTTCAGATTCTGTGCTTTTATTTTCCAATAAAAAGTTTTCTTGAAATGGTATGCAAATCCCAGTCCCCCCTCCCCTCCAGTTTCTTCTGTGGTTTGGGAGTGGGGGGGAGGTGGCTTGGCTAAAAAGGGAGATTTGACGATAGATGGAAGATGCATCATTGAACTTGCGGAAAGGATCTGGGTCCCGTCTGAACACAGGAAAAATCCAAGCCAAGGAGCTGGGTTTTATTTTTTTATTTTTTCCTTTTTAGGGCCACAGTTGTGGCATATGGAAGTTCCCAGACTAGGGGTCTAATCGGAGCTGTAGCCGCTGGCCTACACCACAGCCACAGCAAGGCCAGATCTGAGCCGCCTCTGTGACCTACACCACAGCTCACGGCAACATTAGATCCATAACCACTGAAAAAGGCCAGGGATCCAAGGAGCTGGTTTTTAATTTTTTAATTTTTTTTTTTTTTTTTACTGATATGGATATAACTATTTACTTTTTTCGGGTTGGACTTCTTTATAGAAGTTTAATTGATTTACAGTGTTTTATTGGTTTCAGGTGTATACATAGTGATTCTATATTTTTATAGATTATACTCCCTTTAAGCTTATAAAGTACTGGCTCTATTCCCTGTGCTGTACAATATATCTTTGTGGCTCATTTATTTTATACGTAGTAGCTCGTACTTAATCTCCTACCCCCCTCTTGTCTCTCTCCCAGCCCTCTCCCCTCTGGCAACCACTAGTTTGTTCTCTATATCTGTGCATCTGTTTCTGTTTTGTTATATTCATTTACCTCATGTTTTAGATTCCACGTATAAGTGAGAACAGAGTATTTGTCTCTCTCTGTCTGACTTATTCCACTGAGCATAATACCCTCCAGGCCCATCCGTGTTGTTGCAAATGGCAAAACTTCATTCTTTTGTATATATATTGTAAGAAAACAAAAAACACGAATTTGAAAAGATGCATGCACCCTAATGTTCACAGCAGATTTATACACAGTAGTCAAGACATGGGAGCAACCTACATGTCTCTCAACAGACGAATGAATAAAGAAGATGTGGAGCATGTACACATAATGGAAGGAGTCAATTTTGTAAAAGTCCCTTGTGTTTTTGCTTTGGGGATGAACTGAGAACACACTGCCTCGGAGCAGTTGAGGGAGGTGTGAGTGGTGCCTCAGGAAGCGTTTGCTGAGCACCTGCCATGGCCTGCAGTGGGCTGGAAGATGCCAAATACAAGAAAGTACAGAACGAAGGCTGCCTTAAACAAACTTCCTGTCTTAACTGGGAAACCAAGCCCACGGTGGAAGTCAACCTGCAGTGGCCTTGTGGGGCAGTTTCAGAAGCTTGAGCAGATTTGCAACTCTAGTGCCGCTTTTAGTGTCAGGTAAATACATGGCTTCTCCATGGTTTGTGGTTTCCTCTGCTACCTTCATCCAGTTGCCCTATAAAAATGGGTCTTCTCAGGATTGCTGGGAGGACTAAGCCATGTTACAGTGACTGTAGATTTCTTTGTCAAGCATTCGTGATTAATATTAAGAGAGGCAGCTGGGTGTTGTGGCAAGGAGCACAGATTCCAGAAGCAGACTGGCTAAGTTTAAGTCTTAGCCTAACCACTTACTGGCTCTGTGACCCTGAGTAAGTTACTTAACGTCTCTGTGCCTCAGTTCTATAAAAAGGGGGATTACAGCAGTACATGCTACATAGGGTTTTCATGAGGATCAAATATTTATGAAGGACTTCAAACAGTACCTGCCACCTAAAAAGAGCTCTGTATATGTTTACCAAATAAATCATTAGCATAAATTATATGTCCTTATAAAGTGCTTTACAGGCTGCAGCTAACTGATTCATCTCAACAGCCCTGTAAGTCAGGTGCTTTATATTACAAAGGCTAATAGGAGATAATGATATTCATAAGTCCATTGATTGGAATCCACGAGACATGCAGACTCTTCTCACAACCTTCTTCCCAAACACCTGCATCCCTCAAGCCCATCTTCTGCTGTGTTTGTGTAGAAAGTCAAGCCAGAAGCTCTGGATGGCTACCTCCAAAGCACCAACACATTTACTTTCCAGTCATCCTGCTGACACAGAGAGGAACTGGCAGGAGCCAGGATGTAATTATCCAGCAGGAGGTCAGCCAGGAAACTCAGGTCAGCGTTTACTAGATCACCTCTCGACTTTTGCGAGGGAGATAAGAGAGCTGGGAAGGGTGGGGGCGGCTTGCTAAAGTCCTTCCACGTGCTGGTCTCATCCTCCGGGCTTGCTTACACAATTTTACATCCAAAGACTTGATCACCTGATACAAACCTCCCCTTTTATTGATGTGAAGATGAGAACCTGGAAGGGCTAAGGGACCAAAGTCACACCGCTACTTAGAGCCAAGATCTGTCCCTCACTCCAGCAAAGCATTTGTGCTACGTCTGTGGTTATGGTTGTTGGTGGTGACTAATCTGGACACTGGGCCAGGCACGTTGCTGACATCATCATTTTCACCCTCCCAGCAGCCTTTCTTAGGTGGATGCTACAATCCTCTTTTTATAGAGGAAAAAAATCCAGGTTCCGTAGCTTACCAAGGTCCCACAGATACAAAGTGGCAGGCTGAGATTGAAACATGGTTCTGCCCAATGCCAAAGCCCACAGATGAGATCCACATTTCAGTTTACCTCTTGGAAGCTGATAATAAAATTGAACCAGTCTTCAGGGGCCAGACTTGACCCTCTCTATCTTCTAGTTACAGTGGTTTTGCTTATCACTTCCCCTCATTCAGAGGCTCACCCCATTCCACCCCAGGACCCAGGCATGCATTCACAGGTTAGAGTGGTCTCTCACTATGACACAGTGATACCGGCACCATTGTAAATAAACCCCTGGAATGCAGCTGGATCCTGGTGGTGACTTTGAACCATAAACCTCGACATGAAATGGTGCAAAGCTACTTTGAGATTGCACAAGATTTCGTTTCTCGTGATTGCCCCTACTGGATTCAGAGCGATGATCACAGTGGAATTGAGTGCCTTTCCTTGGATCTTTCAGGGAACCGTAGGTCTTAAATCATAGAGGAAGACCGTTTATCTGGAAGGCACTGGACGGTCCGGAATCTTGTAGCTCACAGCCCTGCAAGGCTGTCCTTACCTAAAGATTTTCATACTAAGCAAGGGGCTCCTAAGGTGTTGAGAAACCTCTGGGGAGAGAGTGTAGGTGCTGCTTTGAGCTTCCCGCCCTCTGAGCATCCTTGCACCATGAGCTGGTTGGGTTTCAGGAAGAACCCCCAAGACCCCTCTGGAGAAAGTTCTAGACCGAGGAGGACCAGAGGCTCAGACAGGTCACCTAGGGCAGCTGAAGCAGGAATCAGACTTGACCCCAGGAGAGCCCGCGGTGCACTTTGTGGGCGAGCGAGGAGGAAGGAGCAGGAGGAAATGGAGCAAAACCCTGGACCGCGCGGCCCCTCCCCTTCTCCACGCCAGGCGGCGGGGATACAGCCTGAAGCCTCTCGTGGGTTTCCCGTTATTTCACCTTTTGGAAACACTGCAATCCTTTCATTAGGAGCTAATGGTATAGAGGACCTGGGCAATCATCTTGCAAAGGAGCTGGAATAATTTCACTTACCTAGTAAAAGTGGTTTGCCAAAGCGCGACGTTCACTTTTCTTCATTAATACTGGCTTTCTTCCATTAGCAAGAGTGTATGTCTCTTTGTGACTCAGAAAAGTCATCCTTTTCTAAAGACTGATTGTGATGCCCCCAAACCCAGCAGCCACCCAGCAGGAGAAAGGGGGTCTTGGGCAGGGGTCTCGGCCAGAATTTTGTTTCAAAATAGCCACGCTGTTCGTTCCCGAACCTCCGTGCTCAGAAACAGACACTAGCGCAGGAGGCCGAGGACCTTCCAAAGCCAGAGGTGGTCATCCTGGACAGCAGAGCTCTCCCAGGCCTCCCAGTGCCTCTTGCAGGCTGGTCTCTTCACTGAAATTCAGTAGATGGATTCTGTATTGCCCACAAGCCCCCAGGCCTAGGCTGGGAAGCTCGAGATCTCATGATCCTCTTTTACTCCATCTCCCTACTTTGTTATTATCAAGCCAGGGACCCGAGATCCCAGAGGTTATTTGTGTGGCATCACTGAACGCGACTGGGAGTGTCTAGTCCCCCAGGGGCAGGAGGAGAGTCCCCGGGAAAGGAGAGGAGAGGTATGAAATGCTGACTTGCCCACGAAGACGGAAAGTAAAGAAAACGCCATAGTTTTTCCAATCAGCATTCAGTTCTGTTTATTCCCCCGCCAAAGCTGTAATTTGGACCCAAGCCACGGAGGAGGAAGAACTTTGTACAATTTCTAATGTAGTGCTCCGTGCTGAGCCCACAGGGCACAGCTTTGTCACAGTGGCAGTTGGCCACCTCTGAAAACGGGCAGGTGACAAGAACCTCTCTCTGCAGCTCAGATCCGAAGATGGGTTTAGAGCCTCAGACAAGGCTGGGATGTCCTCACGCTTCTCTAGCTTGCAGTGCCCTCTGGCCAGAGAGTGACCAAACAGGGCTTCATCCAGGAGGTCATGGGGACAAATGGAAGTTGCTTCAGAAAATTGCACTGATACGTTTTCTGTGCAACATCAGTGTCCCAAGTGAATCCACTGGCTGCGGTGGGGGGGTAGCTCTGAAGCTCAGAAACAGTCTCCATGGGATTTTACACCCACGAATTAGCTTCCTGGAAGGAAGAGACTAGAGCTGCCACTTATCAAGCACTTAGTACCTTCTGGGTCCTGTACCGGGCACCCCGTTTACACTTCCTTATGTAATCCTCCTGGCCCTTATGGCGGGTATTATCAGTGAGGATGGACATTTGGGGCATTGGGCTCCTACCAACAGTCGCCGATTCCTGACCTCCATGAATGCAAAGATCATTCACGTGTGTGGGTCCTCTGGCTTCCCGTAAAACGAGCCCCTGAAATCCAAGAGAGCAAGGAAGATGCCTTTTCCAACCTTGTCTCAGAAGTTCCACGCCATCACTTTTGTCATTTTCTGTTCATGAGAAGCAAGTCCCTAACTAAGCACAGTCCACACTCGGTTAGAAAATGAGCCTCTGCCTTCTAAAGGGAGGAGTGTCCAAAAATTTGTGGACGTATTTTAAAAAGATTTCCCAAACACCTGAGTTTGCGGATGCCCTCCAAGCCAAATTCTTTGTCCTGATTCCCAAGACCGGGAGATCTTGACGAGCAAGGACCAAGTCTTGGTCTACGTTGTTGCCTTAGAACCTGTCACAAAATAGTTTCTCAAACTGCTTGTATCTGAGACATGAAGAACTTAATAAATTTAAAGTCTGAAACCAGTAGATTGTATTTATTTTGATAATGAGTCTAATATCTAGGCACACTGGAGCCAGTCCAGGTTCACCCACTACGCAGCTGAGTGTTCTCATACAAGTTGATTTTACTAGAAGGCCCCTGGGTTTAGGAGGAGGATCTCTGCAGTCTGTCTGAGCTCTGACTGGCTCAAATAAAGGGGAATTAGCAAGAGAAGGCTTTACAGCCTCTGCAGACAGCACACGCACAGAGCCTCCCCTGGCAGTGGAGCCGCCATCGCTTCCTGACCCCGGTTCCTCTTCCTTTCGCAGATCGCCCTGCTCCCTAACAGTGCTGCCGACCTAGGCAAGTATATCACTGGTGACAAGGTGCTGGCCTCAAACGCCTACCTTCCAGGACCTCCCGGCCTGCCTGGAGGCCAGGGCCCCCCTGGTGAGTATGAAGAAAAGCATCAAAGGGTGATAAGGTCACCATCCAAGGCCTGCCAAGAGCTCCCGTTTAGTGAGGGTAGGACAGAGTTCTTCCATAGATGGGAGCAGAAGCTGGGGTCCAGGGAGCCCCACGTCTCTGCAACAAGAGCGTCTTGGAAAATTAGGCCAAGCCTGAGAAACCCTCATAGCCGGTAGTAATCAGGGAGAAAAAAAGCCCCTGACGCGGTGGAGTTCCCATTGTGACTTAGCGGATTAAGAGCCCAACTAGTATCCATGAGGATGTAGGTTCAGTCCCTGGCCTCACTCAGTGAGTTAAGGATCCAGTGTTGCCATGAGCTGTGATGTAGGTCACAGACGTGGCTCAGATCTGGTATTATAGGATGTTTTGTGTTTTACTACGAGTCCCTCCGTAGCTGGATCAATAGTCTTTTTCTCACACCAGTGAAGGACATGATATTAGTGTTAGCAGACGATTCTAAGACATGAATGCCTTATCCCTGGTTCTCGTTGCTGAGTAGTACACTTGGTGTTGTGAATGACCTCCTGACATTCTCGTGGGCACGTCAGGACCCCTAGAGTGAAAGCAAATAGAATAAAACAATACCTGCCTGTCCCCAAGTAAATATGCAGGTGCTTCTTGCTGTGGAAGCTTAAAGAAGGGAGAGCTGACTGTAGCCTGTAGCCATCAGGGGACTTAGGATTTGAGCTGGACATGGAAGGACGTGAAAGGTAGGGTTGGTCCAAGCAGGAAGGACATGGGTGGATTTCTGGTTGGAAGGTTAACAAAAACGGTCTCAAAATGCTTCTCAAGCAGTGCTTTTTCTTCTCCATTTATATCTTCATATCCTGGTTTCCATCAAAATCCAGGTGTCCTGGGTCTCAGTCTGTACAGAGACCAAGAACTGGTCCAAGACTTTGGTTTATCCTCTTGCTCTTTCCATTGGCCTGTGGTACTCTGGATCACCGTGGAGTTTTCTCTAGCAGATGTCACGCACAGGCAGCCTCTTGCTGCTTCTAAGTAGACTTGGAAGAATCTATCTCTTCTTACAGATACATTCCCAGAGCCATGGTCTCCATCCTTCTATAAAAGAATGCTCTTGCTCTACTTCCCTGGAGGAAGCTCATTCCAGGCCAGTCTACGTATCACTCCTACAGGGACAGACTAGGAGCAGGGGAGCCGTTGGCTGGCTGTCTTCTTAATGAATGACTTGCCGGCTTTCCTTTCCAGTTCTGCCATCTGGTTTCTAGCATGGGTTGAGCTGTCCAGGGTCCTTGCTGGAGCAGAGAGTGATGGAAGACTAGCTTGGGCAGTGGACTGTACCTTTGCTCTCTCCTCGAATCCCGTTTCCTTCTCTCATCTTCCTTCTAGCATTGTAGTTTGTGATGCTCTCCAATGAGATGTGTCAGGGGAGCTAGAGAGAGAATAAGATTTCTCTTGCCCTTAATTAAAATTCCAGACCTGAAGTCTGCAGTAGATCGGACTAGGGCACCAAATAGGAAGCCACCCTAGGTTGGAATCCTTTGGCTTTGGTGCTGAGGGGTGGCTGCTGCTCTCTGCCCCCACTGTTACATATGAGGTGCTGACATGTGCACATCCAAGCCTCACGTTTTGAAGGCACTTGACACAGCGATTTCTGAAGTTCACTGATGGTACAAACAAAGGTAAGATATTATCTCTGGCCTGAGCTTGTACTATTAGAGGTAAAGTGTTTAGTTATACAAGGACCTGGTCTGCTTGCCAGATAAACTGTTTCAGGATGTACATGGAACCAGCATTGAGGGTAGGGGTGTGAGACACATTTGGATGGAACGCTGTCTGCCTTTAATATTGGCTTAATTATTGTGAGCTAGAAAAGACTTTCCCAAATGTGATGTCTGAAACCTTTTGTGTTTTGTTTTCTGGTGCCTGAAAGTCCTTCCCTCCTATCATTGTGCTCTGTCAATGGTAGGAGCCAGGTATGGTCAAAAAACACTGTATGCATTTGAAAGAGAGGAATCATTATAGCACTAAGGAGTAATGATAGCACAGCAATCAGCCTCTTCATTGAAGTCATTTGACATGAAACAGTTACTAAGCAGCCTTCACTATACCTGGCCTCTCTGAGAGGCTGACAGCTAAGACACAGCCCCTGCCCTCACAAAGCTGACAATATAATATCGGTTGAAACACAGTATCCTTCCCTATGCAAAAGGATGAAAGACCCTTGCTTTACACCATACACTAAATGCATTAAAGACCTAAATGTAAGTCCTTAAACTGTAAAACTCCTAAGACGAGAAAATATAGGAGGAAACTTTCATGACATTGGATTTGGCATGGATTTCTTGGATATGACACCAAAAGCACGGATGACAAAAGCAAAAATAGACCTGAAATTCCTTCATCCTTTCAGGCAGGCTGTCTCTCCCACCAGCACCTTTAACACGCCTTTAAAATTATTCTAGGAGTTCCCGTCGTGGCTCAGTGGTTAACGAATCTGACTAGGAACCATGAGGTTGCAAGTTCGATCCCTGGCCTTGCTCAGTGGATTAACGATCCAGCATTGCTGTGAGCTGTGGTGTAGGTCACAGACGCAGCCCGGATCTGGCATTGCTGTGGCTGTGGTGTAGGCCGGCGGCTACAGCTCCTGTTAGACCCCTATGCCGTGGGTGCGGTCCTAGAAAAGGCAAAAAGCAAAAAAAAAAAATTAAAATCCTTGAATGATAACCCTAACATCTGGGTCACCTCTGAGTCTGATTCTGTAGATTGCTCTATCTCTTGAATAGGGAGTTGTTTTAATTTTGTGGGGGGCTTTTGGTTGTTTGGGTTTGGAGTTTTTTTTGATGTGCCTCCAAATTTTGGACCAAATGCTAGACAGTGTTCGGAGAGGAAAAATAGAGACAGAAGCACACAGTGGTCACTCTTGGAGATGGGTGTGCTCTTGTCAGGCTGCTGGCAAGGAGTAGTGGGTCAGTCTAATTAATGATGGAGCTGGGTTTCGGTGGGTTGTCACTGTTCTCCCTCTAGTGTCCACAGTCTTCAGATGTTCAAATTCCTCCCATGGTAGGACACGCCTCCTATGTGCTGAGTGGGGGCGTAGGGTGCTGTTGGGTTTTTCTCTGTGGTTCTCAGCTTTCAGCAGCCCCTGCACACCTGGGCCACATAGGGCTCCTCTCTCCACGTTCTTGTCCTTCCCCAGTGGGAGACTGCTGTGACTTAGATTCCACGGTACCATTGTGGCGATTGGGGAATTTTCGGTTCTCCTGGCCCAGCTACAGTCCTAAGCATCGTGACCTGTGCGTCCAGGCCTTGGGGTACAGGCTCCCCACCTGTGGCAGATCTTGAGCAGGAATGTTTCCTGGCCCCTCCCCCAGTGGTAGTGGCCATCCCTGTGGGTCCCAGAGGCAGGTTTGCTGCCCCACTTCAGAGGCTTGAGGCTTTTGCCCCAAAGGGTTGAAAGGTGGCAAAGTTACATGGTAAGACTTGTTCTGGAAATAATATTCATATAGAAAAGTGAAGAACAGGTGAGGGGTGAACCAGTGATGGCAAACAGAGGGACTAGCTACCAGCCAAGAGTTGAAGGAAGTAAAAGGCCTAACAGATTTTTGTCGTTAGTGCCTCTGTGTGTATGTGCATATATATAAAATCTCATTTAGGGAGTTCCCTGGTGGCCTGGTGGGTTAGGATCCAGTGTTGGCACTGCTGTGGCACAGGCTCAATCCCTGGCCCAGGAGCTGTATGCTATGGGCGCAGGCAAAAAAAAAAAAAAAAAAAATTAATAAAACTGAAATCTCGTTTAATAGTCTCAACCAGTCTCCAAGGTAGATTTTAATTAGCCTTGCTCTATAGATAAGGAACTAAGGTTCAAAGAGGTCAAGTAGTTTCTCCAAGATTCAGAGTTAGGTCCCCCTAAAGCTGAAGGCTGTGCACTCAGCCACTCTCCAGCTGGGTTGACCACCACCCTGCTATGATGGGGGACGTGAAGGAGCAGCTGTGAGTGATGCTAAAGATGTGAAATGCCTAGAACTGCTCCCTGATTGGATGAGCAGCTTATGGGAACAGAGAAATCCACAGGAAGACTCTCAGGTTTCTGGCTTGAGTGGATAGGTGACTGGAGGCTCATGGAAGGAGTGGAAAAGTCAGTGTTTTGTCCTGTTAAGTTTAAAATGCCTGTGGGTGGAGTTCCTGTCGTGGCTCAGCAGATTACAAATCCGACTAGTATCCCTGAGGACTTGGGTTCGATCCCTGGCCTTGCTCAGTGGGTTAAGGCTTGCCTTGAGCTGCAGTGTAGGTCACAGACATGGCTCGGGTCTGGCGTTGCTGTGGCTGTGGTGTAGGCTGGCAGCTATAGCTCCGATTGGACCCCTAGCCTGGGAACCTCCATATGCCGCGGGTGCGGCCCTAAAAAGCAAAAAAGATAAAATCAAGTGTGCGATTCTATATCACTTGCAGTTAGATCCTATTTAAAAAAAAAAACAAAAAAAAAAGACACCTGTGGGACATCTCACTGGAGGGGTCCCAAGGGAAATGGCTGAAAGGGGCCAGAACCCTTGCCCTCCTCACAGGCTGGAGCGCTAACGAGGTGTTCTTTGATTACAGGTTCACCAGGACCAAAGGGGAGCCCAGGCTTCCCAGGTATCCCGGGACCCCCCGGGCAGCCCGGCCCCCGGGGCTCAATGGGACCCATGGGACCATCTCCTGATCTGTCCCACATTAAGCAAGGCCGGAGGGGCCCTGTGGTCAGTATCTCATCAGAGTCCACTTACTGTCCGCTTAATGGGAAAGTGTGTTCCTTGTGTTAAACTAGGTCCCTTTGCCTTGTAGGGCCCACCAGGTGCCCCAGGAAGAGACGGTTCTAAGGTGAGTTGTCCTTCCAAGCCTCAGGTTTCTCGGTTTCTACCTGCTATGCAGCCATCGAGGAAAGCTCAGGAGTGGTTTATTGCCCCCGTTTGGCGGATAGCAGAGTTGAGAATCACAGATACATTTTTTGTCCCCAAAGCTGGGAAGAAAATCTAAAAAACAGTTTTCTTAAAATGGGAGACAAGCATCATAACAAAAACAGCCACCGAAAGCACTAAGAAAAAGTCCCCCTCTAAATGGTAGGCCTCCTTCTTGTCACGGTAGCATGTGTTTTTCTCGTTAGCCGGTGTTCTCTGTGGGACTGTTTTGCGTGAGTTCTCACATTCTTTGCTGTGTTTAAGTCAGGAACAGAAATTCCATCCTGTGCAAGTGGGTGGTTTCACTTTTAGGGCTGTCTGCCCTCTGCCTCGTAAAGAAGTCAGGGTGAGTTACTTTAGAAAGCTGCTAACAGAGTTCCAATTGTAACAAACCTGACTAGTATCCATGAGGACTCGGGTTCGATCCTTGGCCCCGCTCATTGGGTTAAGGATCTGGCATTGCCATGAGCTGTGGTGTAGGTCGCAGACACGGCTTGGATCCCCCATTGCTGTGACTGTGGCGTAGGTCAGCAGCTGCAGCTCTGATTCAGCCCCTAGCCTGGGAACTTCTATATGCTGCAGGTGCAGCCCTAAAAATTAAAAAAAAAAAAAAAAAAAAAAAGCTAAGTTATTCCTTCCACACTCTGCCTGGAAATACCAGCTTTCCTCTTCAGGTCTAGCTGGAAAATGCATGACCTCAGGGGAGATCAAAATGAGAGGTACTGGGAGTTCCCTTGTGGTGCAGTGGGTTAAGGATCCAGTATTGTCACTACAGCAGCTCAGGTCACTACTGTGGCAAGGACTCAGTCTCTAGCCCAGGAACTTCCACGTGCCATGGGTATAGCCAAAAAAAAAAAAAAAAACAAAACAAAAAACAAAAAACAAACAAAAACAGGTACTTGATTCAAGAAGTTCTCTTCAAATCAGGGGTCCCAAGAGTCCAGCTTCAAGCCTATTTTCTTTCCCATAGAAGGTATTTGTTGTTTTATGCAGGGAGATGGTTGTGGTGGGCATCTAATAGAAATTGGGGTGGTGGCATCCGTGTGGTCCAGAAAGCTAACCCTGACCCTTCTGCTTTTAGGGGGACAGAGGAGCACCTGGCCCCAGAGGGTCTCCAGTAAGTAGCACCACCCATCTGTCCTGCTTCCCCAGTGGTGGTGGGCTCAGGGCTGCACACTGATGAGCCTGTAAGTCGGTCTTATTAGCACCAGCCAGCCCCTTGCAGCTGCTGCTCAGCCCATCCACAGAGCGTTCTGAGGTTAAAAGCATCACAGAAGCCTTCAGCAGTTGGTTGATGGTTATTTTGAAAATTCAATACCTGTTGTCATTTTTTTTTCCCTTTAATCTTTATTGGGAATGTTTTAAGATTCAATACTCCCCCACCCCACCCCCGCCGCCACGATGCCATGAATCTGTTTTCAGGTGTGTCTTACATTTGAAGGCACTTGAAATCTGCGGGGTTTAGTCACAGCTCTGAACGTTTCAGAATTTAGCCACCGCTACAACCCTAGCAGGTCCGATGACCCTCCCCCCCAGAAAGCGCAGACATGCAGGCTGCTCAGGACCACTGGCTGAGACAGAATAAGCCGAATGTACGTATGGTGTCTGAGAGACTGAAAATGAAACTTAGTCGTACCCCAGAAACACAGAAGATTCAAGCACCTCCGTTGTTTGTGAAGAAGTGTCATTTCTGAAGAACAGCAAAGATCCTTGACCTCAGAGGTCTGGGGTCTGGGTGCGATCTCCACTCTTCACCTGTTAGCTCTCTGACCACAGCCCTGTCCACCCCCTCCCAGGGGTCCATTCCCTCACCTGTGCAGTGCACATGGCGTCCGATCTGTCACATGTCCAGGTGAGTGTCCACTGATGTCACTGAGTGCTTTGCAGAGGTATGTAAGCTACTGCCTCTAAGGTGGTAGCTTCAAAATAGAGGTTGCGGAGGGTGATGAAGATTTTACTACAGGTTATTAACAAGCCCAGAATGTGCTTGTTCACACGTTATTTAACCATGCCCCACATAGGACTTCATTTAAATTAAGGCTTCATAGAAATTAATTTCATAAGAAATTAAGCACTTCATAGTAATATATGACAAAAAATGTCTAGTCAATAGAAAAATTAGAAAGCCTTTATTTGACTTTTCCTGGTCAGTGAGGAATGGCTGCCTTTATCATATACTGTCAACTTCATTTAAATTGCAGTTATAGGGAGTTCCCTTCGTGGCTCAGCAGTTAACCAACCCGACTAGGAACCATGAGGATGTGGATTCGATCCCTGGCTTTGCTCAGTGGGTTAAGGATCTGGCATTGCCGTGAGCTGTGGTATAGGTTGCAGACGTGGCTCGGATCCCACGTTGCTGTGGCTGTGGCGTAGGCCGGCAGCTGTAGCTCGGATTTGACCCCTAGCCTGGGAACCTCCATATGCCATGGGTGCAACCCTAAAAAGCAAAAAATAAAAAAATTAAAAATTGCAGCTATAGTCAAACATCCTTATGGACATTTTAACAATTTCATTTTTTAAAAGATAACAACTTTGAAAACCTGTTAACGCTCCATGCCCTTTACACGCATCAGCTCCTTAACCCCTCACTTAGGAGCCCTATGAAACCCTGCAAAGTTAGGACTATGATTATCCCCGTTTCATAGATGGGAAACCGAAACCCAAATACAGTAAGTAACTTGCCCAAGACCACACAGCCAGTAAGCGGCAGAGCCGAGATTCACATGCAGTAGATCCCCAACTTCTTACCCACTGCCCTCTGCCTTCGTAAGCGTCCTTCGGGGTTCTTTGTGAAATGACCTGGGAGGGCCCTTCTCATACCCTTTGAGCTAGGAGAGGTGAATGCGTCGCCCCAGCTCATCCAGGGGATGAAGGAATAGAAGGCAAGGCTGCCATGGTCCTTAGGTTTCCTCCACGTGTGACACCACGCTGACAAGTAGCTGCCAGCAGGACAGCAGACCACACAACCCTCGGAAGCCACACTCTGCAAAAGGTGGGGTCGGCAGTGGTCCAGCGTTGACTCCTCTCTCCCTCGCAGGGACCCCCTGGTTCTTTTGACTTCCTCCTGCTCATGCTCGCGGACATCCGCAACGATATCACCGAGCTGCAGGAAAAGGTGTTCGGGCACCGGACGCACTCATCCGCGGAGGACTTCCCTTTACCTCAGGGATTTTCCAGCTACCCGGAGACCTCGGACTTGGGCTCTGGAGACGACGAACCAAAAAGAACCGAGACAGGGGACCTGGGAGCCTCCAGAGACTTTTACCCTTAGCGCAGCCGGACGGATTCATGCCCAAGGAACAGAAGAGTTGCTTCCTCCTGTGGTTAAATCACCTGAAGAGCAAAACAAAACAAAACACTCCTGGTGGCCCAGAAGAGACAGGTTTTTATTTTCTTCTTTCTTTCCCTGCCTTCTCCCTGCTTCTCTTCTTCCAAGTACTGTTTTCAGAGTCCCCCGCTAGACATACTAAAGACATGAGGGAGTAGATGGTTGACTTACATGCTTCCTGCTGAGCAGCTCCGGTGGAACTTTGCTTTGACTTTATTTTTCAGCGACTTCTGATTTCTGAATTGGATACCCTCAGAGTGTCTTAAAATTTGGCAGACTATCAAAAAGGGGAAGATGGCAAGGTGAGTTCTAAGAAAATATGAGTTTACTTATTTAAAAAATAGATGTGTCTAAAATAGACTATTAGCCCTCGGTATCAAAATTAACCCTTTTCAGTGAAAAGGGGAGACGACAGTGTATATTTACCTTGGTGGATAATTCTTTTTCCTTGTCAGTCTAATAGATTTAAAACATTCTATTCTCTTTTCGAAACTTCTGGTTAAATTTTGGTTAAAGAAAGGAGAGGAGGGGAGGGGATATTAGAGCAGATGGAGAACAATTATACTGACTGTCCTATAGATTGCCACATATTAACATTCAGATGCAACTATGAAGGGCTCATGCCATGCTTAGCTATAACTGTCCTATTCAGAGAAGAAAGTTGTTCTAGCTGTAAGACTAAATCCTCTTTTCAAGACAAAATAAGTGAATGCGTTGCCCTGGTTCACATTAGAACATTGGGCTCCTGGTTTGCTAGGACACTGTAAAGCTATTTGAATGAGTGGACTTGCTTAGTAAATCACCGATTATTTGTTAATGGAGGTAACTGACCCTTGGGGAGAGGTGCAGAATTCCCTGGCTGTGACTGGGTGTCCACAAGGTGCTAATAGGCCGTGATCCAGGTTGAATCAGTGTACAGTGGAGCCTGGGGCTGGCAGGAGGTTGCTGGCTTGGGTTGTTGGCCATGGGGCAAGTGAACCTTGAGGAGGGACCCTGATGAGTCTTCTAATTCCTACCGACAGTAAATCTGCCGTCCGTAGGAATTACAAGTCCATGTCGGGAGCCGGCCAGCTTTGCCGACATTGAGAATAATACAGAATTGAAAGATCTCTTGGATTGAGAGGGAGAAAACAACAGTTTTTCCTCATTTGGTGGACATTTCCTTCCCATTCTTCTCATTTTTCTTAATTTTCCATAATTTGGTCCAAGTTCCAGTTCTTGCAACAATTTTCCTGGCTTTGCCAGAAATTTCTTTCCCATCTTCCCATTTTTCCTTAATTTTCCATAACTTAGTCCCAGTTTCAGTTTTTTTTTTCTTTTTTCTTTTTGTTTGTTTTTGTTTCAGGGGTTTTTTTGTTTGTTTTTGTTTGTTTTTGCTTTTTAGGGCCATGCCCGCAGCATATGGCAGTTCCCAGGCTAGGGGTCCAATCAGAGCTGCAGCTGCCGGCCTACACCACAGCCACAGCAGCACGGGATCCAGGCCTATGCCGAAACTCACGGCAACGCTGGATCCGTAACCCACTGGGTGGGACCAGGGATCAAACCTGCATCCTCATGGATACCAGTTGGATTCATAACCACTGAGCCACTAAAGGAACTCCCCGGTTCCAATTTTTCCAACAGTTTTCCTCATTTACCAGAATTTTCTTTCCCATTTCTTCTTAATTTTCCGTAATTTAGTCCAAGTTCCAGTTCTTGCAGGTCTCCTGATTTCCCTTCTTCAGCCAACATGGGAAGCAGTTGGGAAAGGAGGAGACTCCCAAACCTCCCTGGACTCCGTGTTTGCTCTTAGACCTCAGGCCCCAGAGGGAATGCCTATTCCAGAAAAGGCTTTTTCTGGATTCACAGACACAGGAGCAGGAGTGCTCAAGGGACCAGCAGGGGCATCTGCTCTTTTGTAATAACTGTGGGGAACCTCTTGGTCTGAATAGATGGCGTACAGGCTCCTTGAGGTCCTCTTTGTTGTCTGACCCCCAGGATGCCATTTCACTACCTGTTCAGCAGACCTTCACCATTCCATGGAATGTCACCAAGGACCATTGTCACACCTCCTCTTTGCTCATGCTGGGCTTCCCATTTCCTATCCTGCAGTGCCCCCCTTACATGTATGGGTGGTTTGTGTTTTTCCATCTTTTTTTTTAGCCTACATCATTTTAGACTCCTGGGAAAGCTTGTTTAAAGAGAACCACTGTGGGTATTAATATGCTACTTTTTCAGTCTTTCTTCAGAACAGTAGGAAGGGCTTGTGTTTGCAAATCCCAAGTGACAACGGCCTTCCTTCCCTTGTCGCCATCCTGTTAGAAACACGGGGCTCCAGTCAGTGAGCTGGTGGCCGAGTTTTTTCACCAACACTTCACTCCACTATGTCTTACACAAAACCCCTAGTGACTGCCCAACAAAATGTTACAGCTGAAAGCAAACACAGACTCAGTGCCACTTTTCTAGGATCTCTCCTGCCCCCTTCAGTCTCTCCAGAATCCAGTCTTCACAGCAGAAGTCCTCGCCAGCCACAGGTTCACAGAGATGAACTGAGCAGATGTTGATTCCCATCTGGAATATATTTAATGTTTGCGTGCTTGTGGAACACAGTATTTAAAGTGTGTGGATAGATGAATAGTAAAAGAAATTATTCATGGGCTGTATGAGAAATGATGAGGTTCATCTTTGAGTTTTTCTCTGGTGAGGAATTTTATTACCTTTTTAACAGGGAACTGTATATAGAAATATACTTTTTTTCCTCTGTTGTCAAGTACTCATAAAGATGCAACTAAACTCTATGTTTGGCCAAAGGCTAGAATAATATTAACAGAATGAATGGAAGGTGGTAATATATGGGATTTGTGAGATGATTCTGAATAATATTTTCTAGCAAAAAAAAAAAAAAAAACTACAGTAACCTATATTATCTCAATCTGCTGGATCAGGTGAACTTACGCAATAATTTTCTGTCCTCAGATTTTCAAAACTTGGACCACTACCACAGGACTAAATAGCTACTCTGTATGACCGAATCATCTTTTTTGAAGCTAAGACATCAGAAGGCAGTATTATTCCTAATGTATCTTAATTACAGACAGAAAACCAAAGCTTCACTGTCTAAACAGGACTTCTCAAAACCTAATAGAAAAAGCCTTTGGGAACAAGAGGTGGTAAAATTTGCTAGCTTTGCTTAGCCACTTCATGTTCCCTGGGGAAAAAGGTCTTTGTACACCTCCTCAGGTCTTTGCCAGAAATGGTGACCTTTTGCTCCCAAAGAACTAGAACCTAGAATAGGGCTTAATAGATTGCTTCTGTCGGTGGAAAGCAAGGGAAATGAAACTCTTCTGTTCAAAATGGTGTGGGGGATGGGGGGAATACATTTTAGTTGAAGAAAATCTCTCCTCCCCTCCCAATTCCAGAGGGAGAAATTAGAAGCTTTCCCATGCCAGAGCCAATGGGGGTTCGGAGGGAGTGCTGTCTGTTTACTCCTTCTGTATTAATTCTAACACCTGCCACAGAATGAATTGGCCAGCTAAAGCCATTTCTACCATATAAACTCAGGTTCATAGTCAGGTAGGAATTTCTGTCTTGGTGCAGCAGAAACAAATCCGACTAGGAACCATGAGGTTGTGGGTTCGATCCCTGGCCTCGCTCAGTGGGTTAAGGATCCGGCATTGCCGTGAGCTGTGGTGTAGGTCACAGACATGGCTTGGATCAGATGTTGCTGTGGCTGTGGTGTAGGCCAACAGCTGTAGCTCTGACTGGACCCCTGCCTGGGAACATCCATATGCTGCGGGTGCGGCCCTAAAAAGCAAAAAAAAAAAAAAAAAAAAAAAATCAATCAGGTAAATAACAAATGCACATTGGTGAACCGGGGGCAGGGCAAGGGGGCTGGGGATTACCCCACCAGATACCGGGTGAAGGACACCTTGGTCCTGGCCATGCTCCTTTTCCACGGTTCGTACTGGCCTCGTGAGACCTGTTTCCAAGCCTGCAAAGGAAGATACTCCTGGTGACACCTTGGATTTATAGCTCATTTTCCTCACACTTTGGGTGTCACCTCCTCCCCCGACCCCACGCCACCCGGTCACAAGGAAAGAGCAGCCACACTGTGTAACCTTAACGTCTTTCAGATAACCTTTCCTGAAAAGGAAATTTATTTGCAGGAATCCGAGCCAAACCAATAGTAGAATAGGGCCATCTCAAGTTATTAATAATTCAGGGAAATGGATGAAATTTTTCCTGGCACAGTCAGCATGTATGTTTCACAACAAATCAAAAGATAATTTCCCGTTTGAGGTTAAAAAAAAAAATGCCATAACTATTAAAGCATAAAATCTTGGACTTCACATGTTCCTGCAATAAATATTACTGAGTGCTGTTTTAGGGAAATCATAGAAAAAAAGACCTTTTAGACCTCCCCCAGGGACTTCAGCATTCTTTATAAGACCTCCCCCCCCAAAGGAAGCGCTGTGGGGAATTCGTATGTGTTGTGACTCTGCTGTTATTCCCACTGACCAGCCATTTACTGCAGTAGCTGTGTTCATTATTTACAGCAGGACCGTATAACAGCTGAGCTACTATTCAGTTATGGGTGTGATATTATGAAGTATTTCGATAAGATTATATATGCTTAATAACAAAGTTATTTTTCTTATCTGGTGTGCTGTGTTTTGTCCTGACGCCCAGTCCTGAAGAAGTGGGTTCTTTAGAAGATGAGTTCAAGGTGATGGAGAGAGCCATTTCTCTTGGGAGCCGGAACAGGCATGCTGGGTAGGCCACTCCTGGGGGGCTGAGTGGCAGTCTCAACACTGACCTCTGAGTTGAGGTCTAAGGGCCCAGGTTCCACTGAATCTGAGCCTCAGAGGCCCTCGTCCTCAGCTAGGGGTTCCTCTGGGGCCAAGAACTCTCAGGGGATCACAGATGCCTTATGGGGCTTGTGAGGGGCATTTCAAGCAACTCAACTTTCAATTGGTTTTGGATTAGAATTCCATATAAGGTTTCCTTCAGAGGGGAAAAAAAAAAAGTTAACTACCTGAAAAAGTTAAAAAGAGTTGGGGAAGGGAGTTCCTGCTGTGGCACAACAGGACTGGGGACATCTCTGCAGTGCCAGGACGCAGGTTCGATCCCCAGCCGGGCACAGTGGGTTGAAGGATCCAGTGTTGTCACAGTTGCACATGGGTCACAACCGCAACTGGGGAGCTGATTCCTGGCCTGGAAACTCCATATGCAGCCGGGCAGCCAAAAAGAGAAAAAAAGGGGGGATGAGGAGAAAGCCCCATGAGTTGGTGGCTGAAATTCTTCTGTGTGAAGATAAGAGGAAGGAAATTTTCGTCAGTGGGGCCCCTTTGGAGGCAAAGTTATATAATACAGATGTATATATACATCTCTTGCTTCGAAGAGACGTGTAGCACTCTAGCAGGGTGACTTTAGCATCCCAGAGTTAACTTAATGTTTATACATTTCACTTGCCTTTAGCAAATGTTTATCAAATAATGCTTGTTGTCAGCTGTACACTGCATTATGCACTGCAGACCCAGGGGAGCAAAACGTCATAATCCCCATCCTCCTGGGGATTTTTTGGCAAAACAGACAAGGATCCTTCCAGGCAAAATAATTACGTAAACATGCAATTACAAGCTGTGATAAGTGCTATGAATGAAAAGTATTGCAGGAGCCAGTAACGGCTCGTGCCAGTAGGAACCACCCTTCACTCCCCGTGTGCTTCTTCCCAAAGTCACACATACACAGCATCCAACAGCGTCACCCCAAGCCGCACAAGACCCCTGGCCCTCACAGAGGAAAGCTTCACGAATCCTCTGGAGGAAACAGCAGTCGATGGAAGTCTGCAAGACACCTTCACATGTGACAGTTTCTGCCTTCTTAATTTAGAAAACAGCTTCGTGAACCAAAAGCCGGGTGACTGCCGTTGGACACCCCTTTTGTGCAGGTGGCTGGTAACCTCATGTGCTCCAGTCTCAATTCCCAGCAGAATGTGAGGCTCAGTTCCTCCCAGCCCGGACCCCGATGTTTTGGAAAGGCTTGCCATGCTCTGGGACCACTCCTATCCCGAGAGCAGGCTTTCACCAACTGTTCACATCTAGATAACGAGGGTATCAGGTGGCCAGGTGGGAACCTGAACTCAGTGGCTGGGGCTCCACACAAAAAAGGTGACCCAGCAAGGGCAGGTGGGGGCAGCTGCAGGCGAGCGGCACAGTTCAGGGGAGCCGGTCGAGATGTGAGGGAAAGCGGTGCATTCCATTCCTGGGGATTCCAGAGCAAAGTACCACACCTGGGGGTTTAAGCAAAAGAGTTTCCTATGTTCTGGAAGGCCAGTGGGTGTCAGCAGGGTGGGTCCTTCCAAAGGCTCGGACGGAGAAGCCATCGCAGGCCTCTCCAGTTTCTGGTGGTCCCTGGCCCATCTCCCAGGATGTTACTTGCCTCTGTGTCACATGCTCTTTTACCTCCATGTCTGTGTGTCCCTGTGCCTTCACGTGGCATTTGTTCTCTGTGTTCTGTACCTGTTTTCTCTTCTTATAAAGACAGTACTTGTTGGGGGAGTTCCCATCATGGCTCATCAGTAAAGAGCCCAACTAATATCCATGAGGACGCAGGTTTCATCCCTACCCTTGCTCAGTGGGTTAAGGATCCGGCGTTGTGGTGAGCAGCGGTGTAGGTTGCAGACCTACACGGCTCAGGTCCCGCGTTGCTGTGGCTGTGGTGTAGGCCGGCAGCTTCAGCTCCAGTTCGAGCCCTAGCCTGGGAACTTCCATACGCCATGGATGTGGCCCTAAAAAGCCCCCCCAAAAAAAAAGAGAAAAGAGACACAACTTATTGAATGAGGACCTACCCCAATCCAGTATGACCTTTTCTCAATTATATCTGCAAAGACCCTATTTCCCAATAAGGTTACATCAAGAGGTTCTCGGTAGACATGAATCTGGGGAGGACACTACTCAACCCCTGTACACTGGCTCCCATCACCCTGCTTCATTTCCTTGAATAGCATTTTTCCTAATCTAAAATCCTTATGGGCTCCCTTCCTTCAAAGTGAGCATTAAGGGTCAAGGATAGAAGAGTGATAGTACAAAGTCCCTGCTGTCATGGAGTTTGCCGTTTGGTCGAGGAAGACAAACAGATGTGATATGTGTTAGGCTTCTCCAGAGAAACAGAACCAATAGGATACGTATGTGTGGGTAGATGGATGTACATTATAGAAAAAGAAATTTAAAGAATTGGCTCATGTAATTGTAGAGACTGGCAAGTCTAAAAACCGTAGGGTAGGCTGCAGACCCGGGGAAGAGTTGATGTTGCAGTTTGACTCCAAAGGCAGACTGCTGGCAGAATCCCTTCTTCAGGGTCAGTGTTTGGTACTAAAGCCTTCAATTGGTTAGATGGGGCCCAGCTACATGACATAAGGCAGTTTGCTTGATACAAAGTCTACTGAGTTTTTTTGGGGTGGGGGGCTTCACCCATGGCACGTGGAAGGTCCCAGGCCAGGGATCAAACCCATACCACAGCAGCAACCCAAGCCACTGCAGTGACAATACTGTATCCTTAACTTGCTGCACCACAAGAGAACCCCAAAGTCTACTGATTTAAATGCTAATCTCAGAGTTCCTGTCATGGTTCAGCAGGTTAATAACTGACTAGTATCCATGAGGATACAGGTTCATTTCCCTAGCCTCACTCAGTGGGTTAAAAGATCTGGTGTTGCTGTGAGTTCAGTGTAGGTCGCAGACATGGCTCAGAGCTGGCATTGCTGTGGCTTTGGTGCAGGCCTGCATCTGCAGCTCCGATTGGACCCCTAAGCCTGGGAACTTCCATATGCCACAGGTGCAGCCATTAAAAAAGAAGCCTTCACAGAAACATCTAGAATCATATTTGATTAAATATCTGGGGACCGGTACCAAATCTAGGCCTAGCCAAATTGACACATAAAATAGGACATTACAATCGGTATCAGTGTTAAAGAGAGCTATGGGGAGGGGAGGATAAAGGGCAGAAGTGTAGAGCGATGGTGGGTGGGAGTAGCTATTTTAGGTGGGATCTTCTGGAAAGACCTCAGCCACAAAGGGGTTGTAAGCAGAGAGCTGAGCGGAGGGAGAGGTGAGCACACAGAGGTGTCAGCAAAACCCTGGGGAGGACATGCTTGGTGTGCTCAGAAAAGCAAGGGACTGTCAGGGCTGAGACAGAGTGAGCCAGGCGTGAATGGCAGGAAAGGCCTCGGGGAGGCAGCCGGAGCCCTGGCAGAGGTTTAAGGGCCTCTGGTAGGATTTGCATTTCCTTCTGGACCCACAGAGGGGTTTCGAAGGGGCAAGGGCAGAAGCAGGGAAACCTCCCAGGAGACTATTGAAGCAAAAAGTTCTTGATTCTTAACTGTCTCCCTCCGTGAGAGCTTGCACACCCATGTCTGCTCTGGGCTTTAGACAGGAGAGAATCAGGTTAATTTAGGACGCTGACAGAGCAAGGCAGGAAGGCACATATGGCTATTATATTTCAGTTATTTAATCCCTTGTGCCTGCTACTTTGTCAAAGAAAATATGGCTTCTCTGGGAAATGGCACATCCCAAGATACCATCCCAAAAAACACCTCTCTGTGAACATCTGATGAGGAATAAGGTTGCAAGCCAGCTGAAGGGAAAAGAAAATACCTGGAGGGAGGATGGAGACCGCTGTGGGGGAATGGAAGAGTGGCAACACACGCTTTGCGTGGGTGGCTACTATTTGGGAGGCTGGTTCCCAGAGACGAGGCAACAAAAATGAAGTCCACGCAGCCCATCCACTCAGCTGAGCTGGATTCGCTCCTGTTCCCACATGATGCGGTGCCTTCTCCAGGATCCCCAGGCGAGTCTGGGACTCTGGATTCTCGTCCGTTTCTGGCCAGGTGACAGCTTATGTTTTGAATTCTAACTTCTCCTCCAGTCTGTTTTCTGTGGCTTTTTATCCCCTTCCGTCTCGAACATCGCTGCCAGCCACGCTGGGAGTGGCCCCTGGATGGGGAAATGAGTAAGCCAGAAGGAAAGTTGTATCTATGGAGTCATGTTTTGTTTTATAAATAGTCCTTATGATATATGAGGATGGAACTAATTCCAAAGTCAAGTTCTGTTGGTTTTGTCTCTTTTAAACTGTGACCCAAGGATGCTCTTGCTCTCTGCTTTGCCTCGCCCTCCCACGCCCACAGAAACACAGTAATGTGCTGGATCTGCCCTGAGTCAGCTCCGAGATGGCTGTGGACCTCTTTAGCCCCAGAATTCTGGAGCTAGCGCCCAGCATCTTGCTGGTCTGCCATCATGCCGTGTAATTGAAAGACCATGTCATGTGGAATAACTCCTCCTCTGTGCCAACAGGGTCATTTATGTGCAATTCAGAAAGAGTCTCTGCCAAAACCAGCGGAACCATGTATGTGCCTGTTGAGAGCCAAGTGCGGGTAATTTGCCTTCAGGGGAAAAAAAAAAATCTGGAGAAGAGAAAGGTGCTACAAATTGAATTAGGCTCAGATTGTTCAGAAAGGAAATAACAGCTGGAAAACATTTCAAACAGAGATTCCTTCAAGGAGCCTTCCAAGGCCAGCCGCCAAGTACATTTTTCTTTCCAGGCTTATGCTATGGTGCTGTTTGGCTGCTGTGGACCAAGTCACCAGCCGGATTGACACACGCTTATATATAAATACAGAGCATAGGATGAGAGCCTTAGGATTGGTGGAATTTGATTGGGGGTGTTGCAGATAAGTGAAGGTAGCTGCAAGGAATTGGCTTTTCCGGCTACAGGGACACCCTTCTACAAGGATCAAGTCCGAGGTCGCTAAGGGAGCGCTTCCTCTGAGAGTCTCTGAGAATCATCAACCCTTGCTTTGTTGCACCTGGGTCTTCCTCTGCTTGAAATAAAAATTTCAAGCACAATGGCTGTACTTCCTCTTCTCGGTTCTTTGATTACTGGCCTTGAAGTTCCACTTGGTGGCCTGTCTGTGCTCAGATGGGACTAGACGGCTACAGCTATGCTGCTCCTCTACACCCACTTCACAGAGAGGTACGTGGGTGCCCCTCCCTCAGGCAGTTGGGTCCCTCGCCTTGTTGCTTGATTCTCAAAGTCCCCAGTGAGGCTAAGGAATCTGGTTACTGTTCTGCGGGGAGTGTTTGCGCCCCACGTTCCTCAGGGCAAAGGGGTGGTGGGGTCGGGGTCCTGGAGGCACGGAAGGGACCTCAGAGGTGCGAAGGACCGCCCTTGGAGGGCACATGCGGGGGTTCTGCAACCGACAACCCAAACTTGAAAGCCTCCCCACTCCCCACACCACGAGGCTGAAGTTCTCACCACTCACTTCCCTTCTTAGGGACCATTCTCACTTCGGTGACCGCTTTCAGGAGCTGGTTTATCCATTCACGAGCAGGTACGTGGGGAAGTCAGTCACCTGACTCTGTACTAAGACCTACACAGAAAGCAGTTTTGAGGGAATTTGTGAAGTAGAATGAGGAGAGAAACACAGGACTAGTCTCAGCACTAAACTCCCATGGCTAGTTCCGGGGAAGGAGGGCAGATCGTAAGAAATGCCTGCCGAGGCAGCAGCCTGTGAGCTTTATTCTCCCAAATGCTCCTCTCTCCCAGTTCAGTGACAGTTCCCTCCCCATCACTGTGTAATGGGGCCCTTTTGAGTCACTTCCGTTATTAGACGGGTGACTCCCGTGTCATACCAGGGGAATACGGAGGAATGAGTTCTGCCTCGCCTGCAACAATTTGGATCAGGGCTGCATCAGGGTCAGGTCGTGCGGGGGTCTTCTCCACCTCCCACCCCTTGCTGGCTTCACAGACAGGGTCCATGTTTTCTCCCAAATGGAATCTAGAGGCCCTGTGGGGAGCTAGTTGGGCAAATCTGTCTCCTTCCCTTCATCATAAGCTTGTTGAGGACAGGAATTGACCATCTTCATAGTTTCCAGGAATCTAGACCACTACCTGATGTGTGCACGTTAAGACTTGAAAAAATGTTAGCAGGAAGCACCCAGTTACTAAGGATACAGTGAAGTGTGGACCCCAGTTACTTCCATTCATTCAACTACTCAACGAATAACGTATTAACTGCCCCCTACGTGACATGCACCGTGGCAAGCACTGGGTTTATAATATCAAGACCACCTCTTTCTGGGATTGTACAGACTAGTGAATGAAGTCCCAGGCCTGTAATGGATACATACGGAAGACCCAACACCTTTTTAATTTTTGTACAGGATTTTCCCCAGGATATCTATTTTACAGTTCAAAACCGGATTCCTCATTCTCAATAACACCACCTGCTCTGACTTTCACCCATTTTAAGGGAAAGCAACCACCTAGTCACACTGGCCAACAAGATCAGCCTGTCACGTGTTTCTCCTGCTCTAAGTGTCTATTTATGGATGGGTTTAGCAAGCTGTGAAGCCTGCTCGGAACATGGGATTTTCCTACCGAACCAAAATAGAGTTTTGACCCTTTGCTGAGGACAAAATGCACAAGGATTCCCCACATCCTAAAGAGAGCATCTTCAAATAGGCAGCAGCCACCTGTGGAAATCAGCAAATTCTCAGACCCAATGAAGAGATCCTCCAAAACCCCGCCTCAGGTCTGGGATGGACAAGAGCCAGCAAGCACCTCACCTTCTACCCCGGAACCGGTGAGCTGGATTCCTAAAAGGGGACTGGTGCTCCCCAACTTTCTCTGGCTGTGGCATTGAGCAGCCTTTCAGGGGCTGCTTGCTCTCAAACTTGCTCTTCTTCCAGGAGGTTCTAATCTTGGAGGGGAGGTGGTTAAATGTGACAACGTGTGAGTCCGCATGCTTGCTCTCGGGGAATCTGCTTTCCCCAGTCCCAGCCTTTGTAAGAAGAGACTCCAACGCTTGTCAGCGTCTACAAGGCATCTGAGAGTACCTTACACACACCTGGTGAGGGAAGGAAACTAGGAAAGGGAGACATTAGCCCTGTGGCTCCCAGACTTAAGTAGGCATTAGAATCACCTGCAAAGCTTGTTAAACCAGACTGCCTGACCCACACCCGGGGCTTCTGATTGAGTAGGTCAGAAGATTTGCATCTCTAACAAGTTGAGTCACGCTTTCAGAACCCCTGCTGTAGACTACAAATAGAATATTTAGGTGGCTCCTTACCCCTGCTGTAGACTACAAATAGAATATTTAGGTGGCTCCTTTCCGTACTTAGTCTTCTCTTTGACCAGAGGAAGTGTAACAAGACAAAAATAACTAACACGTGTCAAGATACCCTACCCAGAAGCAGAACCGAAGATGAGAAGGCTCAATGAAAAACAAATCCCTCCCAGTGCTTTCCACTTTTAAAAGCAGTGAGAGCGGAAGGAAAATTGTCTTTTAGTTAGAGGACTATTGACTGAAACTGCCCACCTTGTCCAGGCATGATAATAGCCGCGTGCGTGAGCGGACTCACGGCAGGAGGCCCTGATAAGGAACATGGCGCTGCCAAGGTCATATGCTATCACTTACGTGAGGAATCTAAAAGAAGGACACAACGAACTTCTTTGCAGAACAGATATTGCCTCACAGCCATTGAAAAATGTATGGTTTCCAAAGGAGAAAGGTTGGGGGTGGGGGGGTGAGCTGGTGGTTTGGGATGGAAATGCTATAAAACTGGGTTGTGATGATCGTACAACTATAAAGGTAATAAAATTCATTGAGTTTAAAAAAAAAAAAAAAAAGGAACATGGTGCTGTCCTGAAGACTAACTGGGAGGATTTGGGAGGGGTCAACAAGAGGAAGGAGACAACCAATCCCCCAGGATCCTTGGCGCTGGAATCCGTCTTGGCTCAGAGGTGCACAAGCCACCAGGAAGGACTATGAGCCAGACCAAGTACAGGCCAAGCAAGATGATTAGTCAGAGACAACCCGGAAACTAACCTCATTCCCATCAAGCTGGAGACTGCAAGCCAGTGGCAGAGCACTTCTCCGGGGTTCCCTCATCCTGCTGCTCTCTGCCCAGGCGCCCCTTCCCAATAAAGTCTCTTGCCTTGTCAGCCCATGTGTGTCCTCGGGCAATTCACTTACGAGCGTTAGACAAGAGTCCATTCTTGGGCCCTGGAAGGGGTCCCCCTTCCTGCAGCACTCTCAAGGCGGCTCTGCAGAGACAGGTCCCCAGGGACAAAGGCAGTTCTGGTGAAGGCAAGGCAAGGGGGTTGGGAGGGAAGGCGGTTTGGTACGGTTTGGCTATGCTGTTGTGAAATAGATGGGTGGGAAAGAACAAATCCATTTTTTTTTTAATAGGTTATTGTGAAACTATGTTCTGGCTGGAGCCAAGGCAGATCCTCTCTGGAATATTTACCACTTAGAAAATTAGCACAGGTATCAAAGGCTTTATAAGCACCAAACTACTTAAGCCAAGTTTATTGTTGTAGTCAGATCTGATGTGTGAGTACAAAGTCTGCATTCTGAAGCCCTACAGTTTGCTGGCAGGAGTTACTGGAGGAGGACTTATTATTGGAAGTTATTGGAAGAGTTATTTGGAGGAGGACTTCAAACGTTTTAAAAAAATTTGTCAGAGCAAAGAAAACTAATTAGGAAAGTTCCAGATTTACACTAACGTCTCACCAGTTCAGACAGGAGGGACAGCCCTGCTAAATATTTTCTTTTTCTAAGCAGAATTCCTGCCACGATTATGTTTTGTATAGTTTTCATGCCTCTCCTATCTTGTGCTATTTTAGGATGAGGCGTATTGGGGAGATTTATTCAAAAATATTGGTGACATTTAAACAGTCATTTGAAATTCTTTCCAAGGGAAAGGCATGTAGAACTTCTGCATTCATTGTACACCAAAAGGAGTTCCCATTTCCAGGAATATTTTTGGAATAGATATTCTGATAAATGACTTCTTTTGTGAACCTTAACATGGTGGATAAAAATGTTAGAACATTTCTTTAAATGCCTGGTTGACCTGGTGGGAAACTAAGAAAATTATCTGGAGGTCAAAAAATGACAAATCCAGAGAGGCAAGTAGGAATTTGAGTTGGCATTTACTCCCCACTGTGTCTGCCAGTGCCTGGTCACCTGGAAAGTAACCCCCCTTTTCTTGGAAGTTATCATATACTTTATTTTTTTATTTCTTTAAAGTTTTATCGAAGTATAGTTGATTTACAATGTTGTGATAATTTCTGCTCTACAACAGATTCAGTTACACGTCCATCCTCTTTCAGATTCTTTTCCCACATGTATGATCACAGAGTATTCGGTAGAACTCTGCAATACAGCAGGTCCCCACTGGCCAGTCATTCCATATTCCTCAGTATGCATACACCAGTCCCAAACCCCTGGCCCATCCTTCCCTGCTCTGCCTGTCCATTTTAATGGCTCACGCACGTGTGTGCTGGAAACAAAGTCTGGAGCAAATAACAGGGGAGTTATGGTTTTGTGGCTCCCCCCCCTAAAATTCATATGATGAAGTCCTAACCCCAGTCATATCAGAATGTAATCTTATTTGGAACTAGAGTCATTGCAGATATAACTAGTTAAGTTGTATGATGAGGTCACTGGGGTGCGCCCTACTCCACTATAACTGGTGTCCTTATAAAAAGGGGACATTTGGACAGAGACGGGCACACAAGGGAGAACACCATCTAAAGATGAAGACGGAGGTCAGGGTGGTGCCTCTACAAGCCAAGGAATGCCAAAGATTGACGGCAAACCACCGGAAATTAGGGGAGAGATATGGGACAGATTCTCTGTCACAGCCCTCAGAAGGAACCAACCCTGTGATGCCTTGCTTTCAGACTTTTAGCCTCCAGGATTGTGAGAGAAGAAATTTCTGCCATTTAAGCCATCCAGTCTATTGTGTTTGTTATGGCAGCCCTAGCAACCTCATACAAGGCGGGGGGCGGGGGTACCCCCACCTTAAGCCTGGCCGCACACAGTATGACATGCTCAGTAGGCAAATGTGGGGGAGAAAACACCCACAGGAGAACCAGTGAGGATGCAGGTATCACAAGCCTGACTTCAAATGATGCCTGCGATGTGAAATACTCTGAGATGAAAGTTTTGTTTAAAATGATCCCAGGTGGATAGTGTTCCCAGGCGCCTGGCAGAAGCAAACACAAATCCCTTTGGGTTGAACATACTTTTAACTCAGATCTCAAAGAAAAATCCCACGGTTAACTTGCCAAGGAGCATGAGCCCCAGTCAAAAATCATTAAACACACCAAGGAAACAAGAGCGAGGGGTGATGGAAACAATGAAGAGGTGAAAGAACCGCAGAGAACAGATATGGAAACCTCAGGTGCAAAATATAACTCTAGAAAAAAGTCATTGAAACTATAAAGAGGAACAGGAAACTATCAAAATTTTGATCAGGGAGATCTGAGGAAGAACCCAAAAAAGTTGTGTAAATGAAAAGTATAATGATTATTTCTAAAAATCAAATGGATGGTTTAAACCAAGAGTGAGACACAGAACTGATGGACTGGAAGAGAGATCTGAGAAGTTATGCAGAATGCAGACAAAGAGGCAAAGATATGGAAAATGTGAAGGAAGAGACAATATGATAAAATGCAAATTGATCAGAATTCTAGATGGAAGTATTTGAAAGAAAGCATCAAGGCATAGTTGGAGAAAATGGCTGAGGAATTTTCCTAAATTGTTGAAAGACAGCCTTTCTCAGATTCAGGAAGCCAAACAAAATGCAATTAAATGGAAACCCCACCCATAAATATACCATAGTAAAACTGAAGAAAACAAGGAGATTCAAAGATACAAATATAAGAAAGAATGGACAAAACTGTATTATTTTCAGAATATAAGAATCTGTTTTTTAAAACCCGAGAGATCATGACAAACAGACCTAGCTAGAGGTTTCAATGAAGTGAGCAGATGCAACATCAAAAACCAGGCATCAGTGGTTTTGCCATGTAAACAATTAGAACATCATTTTTAAAAGATTCAGTTCACCATAGCAACAAACACTATAAAGTCTCCAGGAATAAACCTAACAAGAAAGATATGTGACCTTTCCATAGAAATTATAAAGCTTTCCTAATAAACTTTTAAAAAGAAACTTTTAAAACAGAGTTCCTGTTGCGGCTCAGCAGGTTACAAACGTGACTGGTATTCATGAGGACTGGGGTTCGATCCCTGCCCTTGCTCAGTGTGTTAAGGATCCAGCTGTGAGCTGTGGTGTGGTTGCAGATGTGGCTCGGATCCTACCTTGCTTTGGCTGTAGCGAAGTCCAGCAGCTTCAGCTCCAATTCGACCCCTAGCCTGGGAACTTCCATATGCCATGGATTTGGCCCTAAAAAGACAACAAAAATTAAATTCTTAAAAATTTTTTAAAAATAAAAAGAAATTGGACAAAGGGAGATAAATACCATGTTCTTGTGTAGGAAGACCCAATATTTTAAGGTATTCTATTTCCCAAAATTAATATATAAGTTCAGAACAATCCCAAACAACATTCCAACAGGATTTTCTTTGAATTTGACAGACTCCTCCCAAAATTCCTTAAGGCAAGTAAAAGTACAAAATTAGCCATGTCGGTTTTGAAACTAAACAAAAAAGATTTGCCCAATGAAATATGAAAATATATTATAAAGCCACCATAATTAAAAGGGCATAGTATTTTTTATACCAATAGATGTATAAATAAAAAATCAATCAAGGATAGAATAAGTATCAGAAATGGACTCAGGTATATATATTGAAATTTAGTACATAATAAAATTGGCTGGATGTATTATTAATAAATGTTGTTAGAATATAGACTTACCATCTGGAAAAAGAAAAACTAAGTTTGGGCCTTATTTCACAACACTAGCATAGATTAAATCCCATTAGATTAAATAATAAAAACTCGTAAGCTTTAAAAGAAAATGTATATAAGAACCTCTATTAATGACCTCACTGCATGTGAAGTCCTTTTAAAAGATCTTAAAATTTAAAAGCATAAAAGAAAAGATTTAAATTTGACAACCATTAAAATGTAGTACACTTATTTAAATGAAAAAATTCCTATATCACAATAAAGAAGACAAATGCTTTTATAGAAAGAAAGTCATAATGGACAATTCAAGGCAGGATAATTAAGAGACAAAAGTTCAGATTCACTAAAAATCTAAGAGAGAAAAATACTTCTTTAAATTGAGGTAATTTCACCCAGAAGAATGCCAAAGTTTAAAAAATAATAATAATAACAAGAGCTGGCAAAGATAATGGGAAAGGTGAGAGTTGCTAGTGAGTACATACATTTTGGAAGGGAAGTTTGACTCTATTAATACTTTTAATGTACATACCCTACTACCTGGCAACCTCCTGTCCTAATATCTACCCTCAAGAACCTTACACATGTTCACTTAAAGGTCTGTACAAAATTTCCAAAGCAGTGTTGTTTATAATAGAAAAAAACAAAACCTGAAAACAAATCAAGGTCTATTAATAGGGGGAAAATTGTATAAATTGCAATATATCCATTCCATAGAATACTCACAGAAATGGGGCTAAGCTACCACTGTGGCTCAGCAGGTTAAGAACCTGATATAGTGTCCATGAGGATGTGGGTTTGATACCTGGCCTCACTCAGTAGGTTAAGAATCAGGCATTGCCACAAGCTGTGGCCGAGATGGCAGATGTGGCTTGGATCCCACGTTGCTGTGGCTGTGGCTCAACTTCGACCTCTAGCCGAGGAACTGCCATATGCCATAGGTGTGACCCTAAAAAGAAAAAAAAATGCAACGAATCTTTATGCTCTGACATACAAAGGGCTCTAAATCATATTGTTAAGTTCGGGTGGAGGAAAGAAAGCAATCTGAAGACTTTGCATTGTTTATGTAAAGAAACACGGAATACGACTACATGTTTTCAAGATAGGAAAGCAAATACATTGAAAAAGTTCTCTACAAATACACACGGTTTACTTCTGGGGTTTGTACTTGGAAAGTATGGAGGGGATGCTGGAAAAGTGAGTCAAGTGACTGTAATTTTTTTCATCTGTATAAGGAGAACATACACATGAATTAATGTGAAATTTTTTAATTGAAAGCAAATGCAAAGTATGAATACCTATTTTTTACAAAAAGCTAAATTATAAATTTGTTCCCTGAAACAAAATAATTTGCAGTGGAACCTATTTCAGTTGTGAGCTTCTTTCCCAAAGTGTTTAGTTGACCAGGATTCTATTTCCACGCATTTTTTTCTCATCTCTAAGTGCTGTGTAAAACAAAGTATATCTGTTCATTAGGAAATGTTAATAAGAGTGGCAGTAAAACCAGAATTAATATAGTGGTGGTCCTTATTTACAGATGTGATATTATTCTGTTTTCCCACTTTCAACTCTACATTTATGAGGGTCAAGCTTTGGAACCTGGCAGAATTCTGCCAATTTGTGACTTTGGGACCTCCCATAAGTTACCTAACAGCTCCAACTTTCAGAGTCCACCTCTGTAAAACTCAGGAGAGCACCTACTTCAGAGGCTTGTGTCCTCAGTAAGACATTACAAGTGAAATTATTTAACAGAGTGCCTGATGGATGGTTCAAATATGTTTTTTTGCCGGAGTTCCCATTGTAGTGCAGCGGAAACAAATCTGATTAGTATCCATGAGGACACGGGTTCGATCCCTGACCTCGTTCAATGGGTCAGGGATACAGCGTGGGTGAGCATGGCTCGGATCCCACATTGCTGTAGCTGTGGTGTAGGCCGGCAGCTGTAGCTCTGACTCGACTCCTAGCCTGGGAACTTCCATATGCCGAGGGTGAGACCCTAAAAAGCAAAAAAAAAAAAAAAAAAAACTTTCCATAGACATCTTTGCCACAAACATTCTACCACATAACTAATTGACGATAAAAGATAAAATTATAAACTAAACAACAAGATCCAACTGTGCAGCAGAGGGAACTATATTCAATATATTGCAATAGCCTGTAATGGAAAAGAATTTGAAAAAGAATATAACTGAGTCACTTTGCTTTACTTCAGAAAATAATATAACATTGTAAATCAATTATATTTCAATTTTTAAAAAGATAAAACAATGCAAACTAAAACATTAAAAAGAACATAAATGTAAGAAATAAAAAGGCTTTGTTGTAAAATACAAATATTTCAGTACCTTTGAAATGTGTGTTTATTCATAGGACTACTGTGCAAATAACTGATTTTATTTTATGGGTTGTACCCAAGCCCTGGTGTTCCAAGTCATTCCTTAATAATATTAGTAATATTATTATCTTCATCATCATCATTATTATTTTGCTTGTTGATTCACCTCCTGGTTTGGCATCCCACTTTTTATTTCTTCCTAAATTTCTCCTAGAGTTCCCTGGTAATCTAGCAGTTAAGGATCCAGCATTGTCACTGCTATGGTTCCAGCTTGTTGCTGTGGCCCAGGTTTGATCCCTGACCTGAGAACTTCCCCATGCCGCAGGCGTGGACAAAAAAATTAATTCATTAAATAAAATTTCTGCCTTCATTAAGAGAGGTATCAGTTTCCAAACACTAGGATGCCTGCTGATAACTGAGCTTTGTGTTATGTTGTGAAAGACTTTACTTTGTTGACTGTTCTTGGCACATTGTCACCTAATCCTTGAAAGTTGCTCCAGAGTTCTGTGGGACATGTGGGTTCAACTCTGTGCCTTCGAGGCCCTCAGCCTCTTTCTTCTCCAGTGTAGTGTGTTTCAAAATAACAAAAGCAAGTCGTCGTCATCTGTCAGCTCCAAGAGGACATCAATAACTTTGATAACCAGAAGTATGCTAACACATTTCAACCAATTGAAACCAAACTGTCAACCAGTTATTCTTTCTTGGAAAAACTGCCTGACAGCCAATTCGTTATACCAAAAATAATAATAATAATAATAATAATAATAATAATAATAATAATAATAATAATAATTGCAGCAGAATGCACAAAGACGTCTATGTATGACCAAGAAGCTTTTGGCAAAAATACCCAGACACCTAGCTCCTCCTATTTTAGTCAGTGGAAGGCCTTGAAAAGTCAAGCACACCACTTAACCATGTGAACCTGAGCAAATTCTGGGTCTCTGTTTACTCATCCGTGGAATGGGTATAACAATGATTTTGTTGTATGGGTTTTTCTGTCTCACGCATGTGATGAGCAACTCAATATGTGCCCTATCATAGTTACCACATCCGGCTTTGTCTCTTCCTTCCTTTCTCCCGCTTCCCTTCTCCAGCATCTTCTGCATTTCCCAGTTGACTCAGCAGATGGAGCAATTGAATTGCACGGTGAGCCTCGGGGCAGCTGGCCTGTGTCACATTCTCACCAAGCCGCTGCCCTGGGCTGCTTTCATTGGACACAAACCTACATCCCCCCTCTAATGTTTGTCAGCCCAGGACAGCGCTCTGACGAACATTCAGGGGGCAGCAACTGAGGTTTCCACTTAAACAGGGAGCCGCCTGGAGGCCCCCACAGATGTAGAGTCTGTCGTTGTTTGTGCCTATGGCTGTTAAACCAAACACCTGCTGTTCTTCCACAGGTCACGCTTCAGAGGTGTTTATACAGGAGCCAACTTCTTATCAATTAATATTCTGTCTGAAAGGAAGACTTTGTTGATTACCTGGGTTTAGTGAAGATTTTTAATTTCTTTCGGCTTTTAGAATCAAGGAAAATATGTTCGCTCTCTGTTTTTCAGTCTGCTCGGGTGAAGGCAAGTTGATGTTCTAGATTGGATAAAAGACTCGAGTAGGATATTCAGAGGCAGATTCCGAAATAGGGCACCTTTCCTAGGCCAGTGCTCAGAGTTTTATGAGCTTGAAACTAGCACCTAACTTTCCACGCTCCAACAAGCTTCGCCAGTTTGTGCTGCCCCAAGAAGCTCGGTAAGTGCTGGGACGACACAATGAGTAGAGGGTTGAGGTCAGGGCACCTGCGTTACAGCCACAGACGGTCCAACAGAGCAGTCATGACAGTGCCAGGGCAGAGCCCAGAGCAGTGATATCCCAGAGGACAGTCAAGGCCCATGTTATTCTACCACAGCAGAATTGCTGGGGGCTGCAAGTTTCACTTGAATAGCACTTCTCAACCGTGCAGACCTAATATCCCCCCTTTCATAACAAATACTGTACAAATCTACCATAGAGTAACCTAAGGTCAAATGCACAGATATAACTTATCTATACAGATAATATTTTTTTTGGCCTCACCCCCGGTATGTGGAGGTTCCCAGGCCAGGGATCAAACCCATGCCACAGCAGTGACAATATCAGATCCCTAACCCGCTGAGCCAGCAGGGAGTGCCCATAGATAATATTTTAATCACTCTAATGCCCTAACAGTAATATAAAGAATACACACAAGCAAAGTCATTGTAATATATGTATTTTGGTATGTAAATGACACAATTATAGCTAGAAGCCATAAGGAAGTACTTCGATGTTTGTGCCTGTGCATATACTTACCCAAATATGACAGCTGTAAGTGTTGGTGACTCAAATACCATAAGCTGCAGTGTTGGTGAATAACTCTCAATAAATTCCAACCAAATTTAAGTATCATCTTTCCTTAATTTATATGGAATGACGGTAAAGTCATAAAAGACAAATTGTGTTTATATGCAAACACAGTTCTCACCACTGAATATGCCTGTGAAGAGCTTCTGGGCTCTTCGTTAGCTGTGACAACAGCTTCTTCTACACACGTGCACACACACTCATGATTTCCTAAACTACCCCTAGGAGGCAGCATTGCCACTATGAAGCCCAGGAGTGCCCACAAAGCCTGGGGAGTGCCTTTAGCTGCCTCCCGGATCTCCTAGAAAGCATCTGGTTCTCCTGGTAATTGCCTAACACCTCTCCCAAGTGCAAAATCCAAGACTTTGCACTCCTGTCCCAGATTTGATGACAGCACAGAGTAGAGACCTGTGGCAGGTGGCTCTGGACTAAATTCCTGTATAATGATGAAGCTATGACCTCGCCCTTTGGGTGGACCACCCCTGCAGCCCAGCACAATCAGCCTGGGAAATGCAGGTGAAAAGGAGACACCTGCTTCATCCCCGGGCCCCCTTCCACCCCATCCACTTCTCCAGGCTACCAAGGAAAGGCCTTGGAAGCTAGGCCCTCAGCAGATCTCCACAGAAGAGACCCTGCACCAACCTCTGGGGCCATTTGGCAATCTGGAGTGTAGTTAATTGAAGGGGCTCCGGGCTCCGAACTTAGTTAATTGAATGGTCTGGTTACTTGACAGTTCGCAAACCTGTGTGCTCAGATCCAAAATTCACCCTTCACCAAAATAACAATGGTTTATTTAGTAGGCAAGATTCCTTTTTCTTTCCTTTCTTATCCAGTTTCCCATAATGGGGTTATAATATGTCTATCAATAGAAATGCGCTTAGTAAAACACGCATGTCCATTTTCCTAATTTAATAAAGTTATTAACTTCTCTATTTATTAAACTTTATTCTTTAAGTTTACTAAACTTTATTCTTTTAAGTTTAAGAATACCACAGGTTTCACACTCCTCTTCCTGAACACTTCTCGCCACTGAATATGCCTGCGTAGACTGTGTTTAAGGTGAATTTTCATTTCGGGAAATCTCCTGAAAGCTTTTTTGTTTCAGTTGTTACCTATTTTTCTACAATAAATGCAGTGTTCACTCTGCCAGTTGCAGGTCTTCTGAGAAGCAGATGCAAAGATGGAATTCATGGAGATGGATTCTGTTCAAGGAAAGGCTGTAAGAGGAAGTGGGGAAGGAGCTAAGAGCTGTCGGGTCATGTAGCGAGTGTAATCCCAATTAGGAGTTGGCATAATAATGTAGCTGATTAAATATTGACTAAATCTACGAATGAATGAGTACACAAAAAAAGAAAACAGATGTGAATACTTTAATAGACTTGGGGAGTTCCCATTGTGGCTCAGCAGTAACAAACCTAACTAGTAACCATGAGCGGCAAGTTCAATCTCTGGACTCGCTCAGAGGGTTAAGTAAGTATCCAGCATTGCTCTGAGCTGTGGTAGAGACTGCAAATGCAGCTCAGATCTGTGGCTGTTGACCCCTAGCCTGAGAACTTCCATACACCACAGGTGCAGCCCTAAAAAGAAAAGAAAAGAAAAAGACACTTGGTAAAAACAAATATTTGCTAAAAAAAAAAGTTTTTGCTCAAATCAGATATGGGTAAGATTACTATGAAAGTTGAGGGAGTATAATTCTGCACTTTCATTGTGTTTGCAATGTCTCTGCATTTTAAGGAAACCGTAACTGGCAATCAGTGTCAAAGCATCAAGGGTGGGACTTATGCAAAACAAGTGATAGAGAGCGCTAATCAATGAACCCTTGCTAAGAAAAGACAATATGCTTACATCATAAATTAATATGAATATACACATCTATAAGCTAAATGAAATTTTACTTTTTTAAAAGTCTGTGATTTGATGGACCTTCTCAATTAACCAACTACACCTGACCATTAGAGGCTTCTTCATTTGTTAAACTACAGTACAACTGCACTTACCACAAATCTTTACATGTGGGATAATAATGAAAAAAAGATGTTCCTGGGATGAAGAGAATATGTAAAGGTTAATTTAGGGTCGCGGTTAGGTCCTCTCATTCCATTTGTTTCAAACCATTTGTTGAGGATGGTTTTAGAACGTTACCAAAATCATAAATGGACTACTTTGATTTCATATCTATACTTTGCAGATATGTATATATATATAGACAGATTAGGTAGGTAGACAGACAGACAGACAGATAGACAGACAGATAGATATGGCATAAATTTCTGGGCCCCAAAGGATAGAGACCAACCAAAGGGTTTTTCCACTCTCATATATACTTTGCCCAAGACGTGCTAGGGAATATTCAGTAATCACTTAGGTTCATTTCAGTTCTCTGATGAAGGGGGCATTAGTTTTAAAATTTGATTTGTCCAGGCCCACTTCACCCTCATTCATGCAGAACTGCCTGCAAACCCCCTACCACGCCCCCAGGGTGGCACGGGGAGAGTACGTGCTCCAGAGCCACACACATCTAGGCTCCACCACCGGTCCCTGCCTCCCAAGGATGGTGTGATCTGGGCAGGCCCTTTGCCTCCTGGAGGCTCCCTTCCTCGAGTGTAAACACAGGTCCTAATGTGTGCTGGAGGGCTTGTGATGAGGCTCACAGGAGACAGGTCATTAAAGCTTCGAGGTTACACAGAACACCAAGAGTGGACACTCCCTCCCAGCTAGTTGCATCCCTGCAGCACTGCGAAGTTCTGTTCTAGAAGAACCTGGGTCACCATCCCCTTGTAAACCTCTCTTCTCAACACGCATCATGCAAATACTGTATTTAATCAGCTCTTAAATGCATATCATTTCCCACTTTGACAACCACAAAATTGGGTGTCTTAACAAATCAAAGGCATTTTATAATTGCTGTCAATCAGGTGACCATCTTCATGTATTTGACATCACGCATCTGCCAGCTTACTCAGAGCTGTTCATATCACCATCACCTCCTTTGAGTTATAAGCCTTCTTGGTATTCACGTGCCCTTTAAAATGGCTTCCAAAAAATCCCACTCTGCTTCGACATGTAAACAAAAAATTATTGTGTCTGCAAAAAGGCATAGAACTAGAATAACTGGGTGTGGATTTCCTATTAGTCAAGCAAATATTCTTCTAGAGCAATATAACCACAATTCTGGGTTTTCTCATGAATCACTGTAAAAGATTTAAGAAGTGTAGATACCTTCAAACAAGTGAAGCTGTGTCATCTTTTGTTTACTGGGATACTTGCAAAGGCATGGCTTACCAGGCTCCAAGAGATGCACAGAAGGCAAAAGAAAGGGCCAAATCCCTCAGAATGGATGAAAGAAATGTCAAAGGGATGAGAGGCCAGTGCCAATCAAATCGTGCATTGCACCGGACCATTGTTAGGATGGTGCTAACACAGCAGGATGTTATGTTTGTTCTAAAATGCAATTGTCTTCATCCAATAAACTCCAAAGAAACTCCAGGTTTAATAAGGGCCTAATGAATGGAATGTCAAGTAAACCAACATCTCCTCACTGGGTTTTGGAAGAAATATCTGAGAAGTTAATTATATATTCCATGTGTGTCTTTCATTGGTTTCAAGATTTCGATCTCATCTAAAAATGACATGGGGCTCTAAGTCATTTCCCTTAACTTGCTCTCCATGAAGCTGAGAAAGCTCAGGACAATCCCTTCTTCTCTTAAGCACATTACCATCTTCGGGGTGCAGGCTGGAGTCAGCTGAACCCTGGATGTCAAAAGATTTTCTCCACCCCACAACTTCAGCCAAGCTTTGAGTGCCCGGGACATAAGTTGGCACCCTGCCTTCCCCTTGGCCACTGCAACTCCAAGGGCAGGGGAGCAAGACTGTGGGAACAGCAGGGGGCGCTTTGCCCAATCACAGCTCCTCAGAGGTTTTCAAAGAAGAGCTGGGGGAGACTGAGCTAGACTTTCAGGGCAAGGTCGGGGTAGGGAGGTGGGAGGGGCCGTGGGGGTGCAGGAGGGGGTGCTCAGACAGCTAGGTGTTCTGGCGAAGTCAGAGACTGGGATTTCTGGCCCTTTTAGGAGGAAGAGGATGCGACTGAGTGTTGGACTGGGCGCCTTAATGCCCACATGCAGAGTAGAGGTTTGAGAATTAAACCAGCCATAAAGCAAGGCATTATACGTGGGCTGTGAGTGTGGCGAACATTTACTTTGGGCCACAGAGGTCTGGACTTGCCAACCGTCACGGGTGAGTGGATGACAGGGATTGGAGCCAAGGAGGTTACCAGGCAATCCTCAGGGTTCAGGAGTGTTTTCAAGTTAATAAAACCTACCCAGGTGTTATCTGGGGGCTGAAGAGGACGATAAAAAAACAAAACAAAAAAAACCCACAAAGATACTCTAGCCTAATTCTCTTTTTAAATATAGCTGGGAGGGCAAGGGCAAGGTGTGTGTGTGGGAGGGCGGAGGGTGTTCCTATTAGAAAGTTTCATGGTAAATTATGAATTCCACTTTGGAACCAAACAAAACTGTGAACATATGGTTCTCTGAAGCTCAAAAAACAGGCTGTCCGTGCTGGCTTTGCTAACGTCCTGAGCTAAGCCACCTACGTCTTATGGAAGAGAAATTGCCCCTGTGGTCTTGTTGGCCTGGCTCACCTCTTAAGGACCTCCTTTTTTCTCTTTCCCTCTTTTATGTTCATTTAGTTCCCACGGGCTTCCTTTATCAATATTTCAATTGGTTGCTGCTGACCTATACTTGAATCCAAATATTTGCCCTATTCAGTGTGAATTGTGCATTCAGCCAAATGCTTGATTATGTCTGTGCTCTTTTGAGCAAACTGAATGGGCTACTTGACTAGGTAATGCCGATATAGCCTAGTCATTAGGCGTGTTTGTTAGAATTGACCAGATGCAACATGGAAGGAAGAAACAGGACAGGGGAAAGGATCTGTGCTCAGTGTTCCTGGTGAAGAAAATGAAATTGTGTGCTTTCCAGGGCATAATTACAAAGTGTCTCCCTGTTCTTCAAAACAGACCCTTAGTCTAGTATGAATCAAATGAGCCAGTTTCAAATTAAAGGAGATGGATAACCCTGAAGGCTCACAGTTTTATTTACTCAGTGAAAAGTTATACTCTGTAAAATAAATACAGTACTTTTTAATGGTGATTAGCATTCTTATTTTCATTGTTTAGATGAAGACAGAAGAAATGCAGTAAAACTATATATATCACATACTCTCAATCACCATCACTCCCCACACTGCCATAAAACCATGGCATTGCTCTCTGTATGCAAACTAACCTTTTACAAAAATCGAATGTGGAGTTCCCACTGTGGCTCAGTGGGTTAAGAAGCCAACATAATATCTGTGAAGGTTCGATTCCTGGGCTCACTCAGTGGGTTAAGGATTTGGCATTGCTGCAAGCTACAGATGCAGCTTGGATCCCGAGTTGCGGTGGCTGTGGTGTAGGCTGGCAGCTGCAGCTCCCATTCGACCTCTAGCTGGTTTCTTCCACATGCCACAGATGTGACCATTAAAAAAAGAAAAGAAAAGAAAAAAAAATCAAATGTCACGGGACTGCACAACTTATATCTAATATCCTTAACCGTAGTTCATACATATGTACTGACCTACAGCATGCCCCATATTGAGTTATGTTGTGCAAACACCTTGTGTGCGATAAAACTGTGGAATTAGAACTCCTGCCCCTGAACCAGGGGAGCAAACCAGGGCAGGTCCAGGAGGATTTTGCCAAAAACAAGAGTGGCTTTGAAAAGACAGCCTCTTCAATAAGTGGTGCTGGGAAAACGGGGCAGCTACATGTAAAAAAATGAAACTAGAACACTTCCTAACACCATGCACAAAAATAAACTCAAAATGGATTAAAGATCTAGATAGAAGACCAGATACTACAAAACTCTTAGAGGAAAACATAGGCCAAACACTCTCTGACATAAATGATAGCAACATCTTCTCAGATCCATCTGTCAGAGTAAGGACAATAAAAAGAGAAATAAACCAATGGAACTTAATTAAACTTCAAAGTTTCTGCACAGCAAAGGAAACCCTAAACAAAACGAAAAGACAACCAACAGAATGGGAGAAAATATTTGCAAATGAATCAACTGACAAGGGATTAATCTCCAAAATTTACAAACACCTCCTACAGCTCAATACCAAAGAAACAAACAACCCCATCAAAAAATGGGCAGAGGATCTAGGCAGACAATTCTCCAAAGAAGACATGCAGATGGCAAATAAATACATGAAAAGATGTTCAACATCGCTCCTCATTAGAGAAATGCAAATCAAAACCACTATGAGGTACCACCTTACACCGGCCAGAATGGCCATCATCAAAAAGTCTACAAACAATAAGTGCTGGAGAGGGTGTGGAGAAAAAGGATCCCTATTACACTGTTGGTGGGAATGCAATTTGGTGCAACCACTGTGAAAAACAGTATGGAGATTCCTCAGAAAACTCAAAATAGAATTTACCATTTGATCCAGCAATCCCACTCCTGGGCATCTATCCAGAGGAAACCATGACTCGAAAAGACACACGTACTCCAGTGTTCATTGCAGCACTCTATGCAATAGCTAGGTCATGGAAACAACCTAAATGCCCATTGACAGAGGAGTGGATAGGGAAGATATGGTACATACACACAATGGAATATTACTCAGCCATTAAAAGGAACGAATAACCAACATTTATAGCAACATAGATGGACCTAGAAATTATCATGTGAAGTGAAACCAGTCAGACAGTTAGACAGCAACACCCAATGCTACTGCTTACATGTGGAAACTAAATAAACTTATTTGCAGAACAAACAATGACTAACAGACTTTGGAAAACCTTTGGTTTTCCAAACATGACAATCTGGGGGGTGGGGGGGATGCACTGAGGCTTTGGGACCCAAATGCTGTCAAATTGACTTGTGATGATTTTTGTACACCTATAATTGTAAGAAAAAAAAAAAAAAAGAGTGGCTTTAACATGGATGCGAGTTTGACCAGTTCCCCAGAACAGGATGTAGTAATAAGAATGTACCTGTGTGTTTACACTTGCTCTTGAGGAGTTCATAGCTTGTTGGAGAGGGTAGACATGCAAACAGTGTAGAAAAAGTAGGCATGAAAATACTTGAGGCAGGATACAAAGTGAGGTCATTATAGACCAAAACAAAATGTGAATAAAATGGCTCCTGCTCTCTGGGCGCTTACAGTCTGTTAGAGGAGATCATTTAGAGACATAAGCAAATAGTATCCAAGGCAGACTGTGCTTGAAGGAACAACATGACAACATGGGTATTCAAAGCTGGAAGAGGTAATATCCAAGCGGGCTGGGTATGTCCGACCTATGTTTTTGTTTGGTTGGTTTTGGGGTTTTTTTTTTGTTTTTTGTTTTTGCTTTTGTTTTTTTTTTTTTTGCTTTTTAGGGCCACAACCGAGCCATATGGAGGTTCCCAGGCTAGGGATTGAATCGGAGCTACAGCTGCCAGTCTACACTCCAGCCACAGCAACACCAGATCTGAGGCACATCTTCGACCTACACTACAGCCCATGGCAACACCAGATCCTTGACCCACTGAGCAAGGCCAGGGATCGAACCCGAGTCCTCATGGATACTAGTCAGATTCATTTCCGCTGCATCACAATGGTCCCAACCTATGCTTTTTAAAGTCTTGCTTGATGCTCATGGCTCTGATGTACCTGCGAGCTCACACCACTTGTATCTGAAATCTGTCTAAAGAATTTACAAAAATGTTTAAGCACCTCCTACATAGTTCTTTGATTACAAGTGGCCTTGCCGCCTGATTTGTTTCTGTTACACCAACTGCAATGCGCCGTTGTATGCAAGAGGAGAGGGAAGGAGGAAATGACTATTTATTAAGCACTTACTGTATCTGAGCCATTGAATTAGTTTCAACTTTTTCTCAACTTACCTAGGGAGAAGAGTTTCACTAACTCCTTGGTTCCTAGTTCTGTAAGTGCTATGTAGATATATAATTTCTCCTATAATTTTGAAATGTACATGTTATCTTCGCTTGAACAGTGAAAGATGAAGATGGCTCTCTGTTAGTGAGAAGGTCACCTTGACACCTGATGATTCCTTTTTTTTTCCTTTTCTTTTTAGGGCCGCACCTGAGGCATATGGAGGTTGCCAGGCTAGGGGTTGAATCGGAGCTACAACTGCCTGTCTATGCCACGGCCACAGCAACCCAGGATCTCAGCTGCATCTGTGACCTACACCACAGTTCACGGCAACGCCGGATCCTTAACCCAGTGAGCGACGCCAGGGATCAAACCAGCAACATCATGGTTACTAGTCGGATTCGTTTCTGCTGCGCCACAACAGAAACTCAAACACTTATGTATTCTTGATGGTCAAGAACAGCACAAAGTAAAGCCAAGACGTTGAAGGGGCCCATGCATAGACATTTGCGTTGGAGGGTGAGGAAGTGGGGAGTGTCAGAGGAGTGCTTCAGAAGTGATTTTTTTTCTAATCAGTATCTAGCAATGGTCAAATTTATTACTTGAAGATCTTTAGAAGAAAAGGATTATATAAACAAAAGCTAAACATCACTCTAACAAAAGCATTTCAACATAATTTATATAATAAATCACTATTACTAATGATCATGATGACATGCAATAAAGCTCATTACTTACAACGAGGTGAAATAAGCAATTCTAAAAATATTTGTATCTCACGCTATTGGTTTCCTAGAGCTGCCATAACAAAAGTACCACAATTAAGTGGGTGGCTTAAAAAGCAGAAGCTGGAGTTCCTGCTGTGGAGCTATAGGATCAGCAGGTGACTTTGCAGTAGCCTGGCACAGTGGGCTAAAGGATCTGGCTATGCAGCAGCTGTGGTGTAGACCAAAGCTGCAGCTTGGATCTGATCCCTGGCTAGGAACTCCATATGCAAGCGGTGGCAAAAAAAAAAAAAAGCAAAAATGTATTAGCTCACAGTTCTGGAGGCTAAAAGTCCAAAATCGAGGTGTTGGCAGGGCTCTGGAGAAGCTTCTGTTAGGGCCTCTTTCTAGCTTCCAGCTGTCTGCAGCCCTCTTTGGTGCTTGTAGGTGCAGCACTCCAGCCCTCCACCTTCACACGCATCCTCCCTGTGTCTTCCCTCCATGGGTATCTGTCTCTGTGTCCAACTGTCTCTTTTTATAAGGACACCGTCATTTTACATTAAGGTCTGCCGTATTCCAGTATGACCTCATCTTGACTAATTACATCTGCAATGACCGTACTTCCAAGTAAGGTCACATTCCCAGATACTGAGGGTGAAGTCTTCAGCATATCTTTTGTGGGGGGAGAGGGGGAATGTAAGTCAACCTCTAACAGTACCTATTTTCCAATGACCTTCAAAGTATGTCAAATCCTATGTCGAATACACTGCTAATAGAATATGATTCTAATTCTAGAATTAGATCACACCAGTGTAATATTTTGATGTTAGTGATGGGACAACTGAAAGTCCTAAATTAAGAGGAAGTGCATTAAAAGAGTCTTCACAAATCTTTCTTTTAGTATCAAAGCCCAAAATCAAGTCTAAAAACTGCACTATTGGAGTAAGGGAAAGAGGAGCAGGACTCCTAGATGTGCCTGTGGCAGATAATACTGCATTTAAAGAGGTGTGTTTTCCACATCACTGTATCTGACATGTTACGATGACAGGCTCACAATCCAAGCCAGCTGAGGTTTAACCTTTTTACATATCACAGACACACACACACAGAGGCACACAGAGACACACACACACAGTAACCATAAAAGGGAAGGAGCAGCCACTCTGCTGATTTACGTAAAAGAATTCAGGAGTTCCTGTTGTGGTGCATTGGAAATAAATCTGACTAGTATCCAGGAGGATGCAGGTTCCATACCTGGCCTTGCTAAGTGGGTTAAGGATCCGGCATTGCAGTGAGCTTTGGCATAGCCACAGATGAGGCTCGGATCTGGCATTGCTGTGGCTGTGGTGTAGGCCAGCAGCTACAGCTCAGATTCAACCCCTAGCCTGGCAACCTCCATATGCCGCAGGTGCAGCCCTAAAAAAACAACAAAGAAAAGAAAGAAAGGAAAGAAAGAAAGAAAGAAGGCCAACATGGACGAAACTCTCCCTGGGAAGTTAGCGTAGAAAATTTGATGTTCGTTCCCCCATCATTCCAAAAACTGAGCGTGTCATGTTTGCAAATGAAGAAAGTAAAACCTTCAAGAACACACAGTGGCCATTTCAACAATGACCAAGCCCAGTGAATTATAACTGAAGGCCAGAAAAATACTAGTCCTCACACTGGCAACGAATTTTTTGCTAAAATAACTAATATTAATTATGAGAGATATTTTGCTTTGCTGATGAAGAAATTTTTTTCTGCAAATAATTTGCTTGGCAGTGACAACAAATAAGGGGTTAAATATGGGAAAATTATCCTAAAGGACTTACATAGACTTGATGTTGGAAATAATTTTTTTCCATATTTCCGTTATTTTTCTACAAAGTCAGAACTGCTTGTATTTTGGTTTTTGGCCACATCTGGGCCCGGCATAGAACCCATGCCACAGCAGTGGCCCAAGGCATAGCAGTGACAACACTGGATCCTTAACTACTAGGCTACCAGGGAACTCCAGAACTGCTTATGTTTGATGTTTGTTGCCCAAATATTTTATAATCTCAAGTGTTAAGAAATGTATAAAGTATTATAATGGCATGCTTAACATCTGATTGTTTAAAAAGTTATCACTTAGAATATTACACCGTAAATATTAAAGATATGAATTAATGCAAAAATATATGAAATGATGTATATTGGGACTTTTCCAAGGTATTGAAGGCATTTAGCTTGGTTTAATAGTTATTATTAATACCATCTTTTCCTTATAAAGAAGTCCAGAATAAGAATTATTCTATGGCCTAAAAATTATTTTGAGCCAAAAGCATTCAAGTTCCTAAAACTTCCCTTAACTACCTAAAAGTACTCAATTGTCATAAATTCTCTCCCCTGGAGCAACTCTAATCTCTTCTTGGAGAGAAGTTGGCACCACACCCAGACAGACATTGCCACAAAACTATCATATCCCCCATTTATTCTCCTAAGGGCCCATTTATCTTTCCCAAAAATCATTTGCTTTTCTTAAGTGCCCTTTCTCCTCCCTCCACCCAATTTTTTAAGAAGTCATTCGTTTTCCTAGAAGTGCCCCTCCCCATTCTCTATTAAAATGGTATATAAGCCCCATATTCCTCCTTGAGTCACATTTTTCCATGAGGAGAAATCTGTCTTTTCTCTTGCTAATCTAGCATCTGTCAGTTTGATTTGCAGGCGTCTAGCACAGAATCTAAGCGGTTAGAAAAAAATTTTTTCCTCTGCAATGCTTACTCTCTGAAACTTGCAAGCCACTTATACTAATGTTTACTCTTCATGTGTTTCCTTATCATCACAAACAGGTTTTATGATCCTCATTGAACAATTTAGTCAACTCAGATTGAGAAAATTGAAGTAACCTGTTCATGGTAGAGGTAGGATTTTAAAGTAGACCTGACCCCAAGTCCTACACTCTTCCCATCGAACTTCTATGTTGTTTTGATGGTGTGTCACATCATTTTAGGTTTTGAAAGAACAAGCTACATGGTCTCACTCTCATTCTCTCCCTCTCCCCATCTTTCGTTGCTTGTGCTTAGTGATTAAACACCACTTTGCATCCGGAATCACTCTCCATTCATTTGTGATTCACTGACATGCAATGAACCATCTGTTTATATGATTAATATAACATATATATGGACGAAACTCTCCCTGAGAAGTTAGCATAGAAGATATTCCAGCTAGGATGGTATTGCCTGGTTAAGTAGACTCTACATACAAAATGAGGTTGAGTCAATGTAAGCATGCTTGATATTCTGGATGTTACAAAAAATGCAGCTCTGTCTTCAAAATTAGAGTACTATGTGTTACCCCAATTTGTACAGTGGCTTCTGGTCCTGCATTTGCCACTACGCATTATTTCTGAGTAAATCCCTCAGACTCCCCAAACTTCTGGTTTTTCAACAAGCATTTAATATCTAAGTCTTACGTCATAGGATTGTTGCATCAAAAAAGAAAACATGGAGGAATAAGCTTTTTTTTTTAAAGTTAAATCCCCAAGTGCAATGACGTTAAATCATTATGAAACATATTATTAGAGCACGTATCTGGTGCTGCCCTAGCCAGGGTGTTAGGTCAACAACCCACTTGCTCAGTCTGTGCACTTAAGGGTTTACTTTCGCCTCGAAAACAGGGACATGTGTGGCGCCTTCAAAACTCATGTTGGGAAGCATGGATAATAAATTATTAGGAGAACAAAGGCTGAGCTCATCGAAAAGCTATTGCTCTGTGGGTAAATACAACCCTACTGTGTATTAAACAAAAATTAAACCCCATTTTCTTTTTTATAGTTAAGTTGCCATCAATTCAAATAGTGAGAACAAGGCACTGGACACAGTTAATAGTCTGCAGACTGGCCAGACCCGGCTTTGAAAGCATTTAAGCTTCCCTGAAGTGCTGCTTGTGCCCAATTATAACTTACTACTTACCATCTTCATAATTTAAATCTGTCCGCCCCTTAGGGGGGAAAATTTTTTGCTAATCAAAGCCATGAATGCACCTTTTTCCTTTTGACAGCATTAAATTAAAGCTAAATGGTCGGTTTTGAATGAGTTACTGTGAAGAATAAAGGCATTAATGAGGTAATTTCATTATGGAGACTCATCCAGGCCTATGTGAATACAAGGGAAGTAAGTAGAGGGGAAAGCTGAAAGCTGCAGAGGAAATTAGGGTTCCTTCCACCCTAATTAATGTTTGGGGGCATTTAGTACAGGCACCAAATTAACTGCTCCAAAGAACTCTCATTGAAAAAAAAAATACATTGTTGCCCTCCCATATAATTAGAAGACAGTACAAGGCGAACACGCAGTGAATATAAAGCCAGCCTTTAACTGATGCTGCGGTCACAGAGAACTGGCCATTAGGGATGCGGGAGTTTAAGGAAGCACTAGGCAGACAATATAGGATTGTTTAGGTCCTTGGACTCTGGGAGCTGTAAACAGGTAGCCTCTGAATGAGGAATTATGAGACTCCTGGGAGACCCGTCTTCCCAGCAAAACAGTCTTAACTGCATCCAAAAGGAAGAAAGAAAGGTGAATGGGCCCAGCGCAGTTAGCAAGGAGAAAGCCCGATGCTTGTCTTAAGTGATTACATGAGGTTGTGCCGGCCTCTCTCATTGAGTTATCTTTACACGGCTTTTGTCTCCTCTAATTGGAGCTGATGAGGTGCTAATTGGAGGCCTTTTTTAAAAGCCCACTACTTTAATCATTGAAAAATCTAGGGAGACTGAGGGAGTGGAGTTAATGAGACCAAAAAACAAAAAAAGAAGAAGAAGAAGAAGAAGAAGAAAAAGAAAGAAAACTTTATAGTGTAGCTTGACCAAAAATAAAGCTGTCGTTTGTGTGGGTCCAGGAAAATGAAAGGGAGTGTGGTGATGAGGGGGAAAGGGGCGCAAATGAGATATTTAATGTAAGATTCTTTCCAAAGCATCTTCACAGGTTAGCTAGAAGAGAAAGACTAGAGTTAGTCCCCCTTTAATTCCCAGCGTGGGCCTAAATTCAGGCTAAAACCTTCCAAGTCTGGTCTTTCAAAACTGCAGAGAGAAACTCTATGGAGACAGGCTAAATTTTGTCCCTCCTCTCAAAGTAAAAGTTTTTCTCCAGTCCTGTGGATGTGACTTGCCATTTCTTCTGGCTGCAACGAGGACTCTTCATCTCAGAACTTCTTCATCATCACAGGCACAGAGAGAAACAGCGTTGTGAAAAATATCTTTTTTTTTTTTTTTTTGTCTTTTCAGGGTCGCACCAGCAGCATATGGAGGTTCCCAGGCCATCGGTCCAATCAGAGCTATAGCCGCCGGCCTAGGCCACAGACCCAGCCAGTGAGATCCAAGCTGAATCTGTGACTTACACCACAGCTCATGGCAACGCCAGATCCTCAACCCACCGAGCGAGGCCAGGGATCAAACCCAAGTCCTCACGGATACTAGTCAGGTTCATTAACCGCTGAGCCACGACAGGAACTCCGAAAATATCTTGAAGGAGCATGACTTCGGAAAAGAAGGCAGAATTAGTTTATCCACAGCGCCTCTAAGAGTTGAGGATGTGGGAGTTCCCATTGTGGCTCAGTGGGTTACGAACCAGAATAGTATCCATGAGGATGCGGGTTTGATCCCTGGTCTTGCTCAGCAGGTTAAGGATCCGGAGTTGCCATGAGCTGTGGTGTAGGTTGTAAATGTGGCTCGGATCTGGCCTTGCTGGGGCTGTGGCTGTGGCTGGCAGCTGCAGCTCCAATTTGACCCCTAGCCTGGCAACTTCCCTATGCCTTGAGTGCAGCCCTTAAAAAAGCAAAAAAACAAAAACAAAAACAAAAAGCACAGTTGAGTGTGTTCTAATTCCCCCCGACTCTTTGGCTTTTCCTTTATGCTTTCCAAATCTTTAGAATAAGACTGGTTCACTTTTATTAGAAGAAAAATAGCATTTTTATATCCTCATTCAAGGTAATATTGTTTCTTTTTTTTTTTTTTTTTAAGGTGGCAAAGAAATCAGAAGGGAGTGTGTGGTACGGAGGGGAGGAGATGCTCTGGAAATGTGTTCTTCCAAAAATACACTCTTGAGGGCACCGCACCTGGCTTGCCTGTTCTTGCTGTGTCACAGGGCCCCACGGAAAGTAAAGACGCCACAACGACTGAGAGACACGCATCGGGCAAGCACGTGGTTAGTTACACTGGCTCCCATTCAACTCTCCCCTCTCTGACCGATTCGAGGACTTATAAAGTATGCCAAGGGGTTTAACACTTTTTATACTATCTTGTATTATTGTCAAACATTTCTGGAAGGTTAATTTCCTGACACATCATAACTGACTTTAGGGCTGACCCGACAGTATGTCTTCCATTCCCACCTGAGTATTCAAGTGCTTCAATTGCCTTTTCATAACATGCTTCCTTAAAGTGATATCCAGCCACACTAAAGTCTATCAGCCAATGACATATGAAATTGACATGCCTCAGATCAGCCTGCAAATATGAGCACATGACATGGCAGAAGCTAGTGGGATCGAACTTTATCTTTGTGAAATGAGTTGCTACACATCAAGTGCTTGGAACGGTGCCTGGCACTGTAGTCCGGAGTCGGTCATTTAAAGCTGATACAAGGAGACTGAGATGAGAGGGATAAACATGGGAAGCAAAGTCCCCAAAGGCAAAAGTGATGTACAAGGAAAGAGATGCAGCATTTGCTTTGAAAGCTAAGGAAGAGTTTGGTTTAGGGGGAGAGATTTCTAATGAATAAACATCGTTTATGTCATCAGTGGGCTGAGAGGACAGTCTACCAGCATCTTGGCTCTGATTCCATGAGACAGCCCTCTACTCATGAGGGTCACGGCCCTAGCAGGATCCCTACAGAGTCCACTGTTCTACAGAAGAAGACATGACGTGCTCACACTCAGCCGGGTTGCCATGAGCGGCATCGGACTCTAAATCGTCCATCTATAGCTCGGTGCTTTCCCTCCCCCCAGTAACACGTAACCCCTCAGGGCCAGGAACTGGCCAGCATCCTCCTCAGAAGCTCCTCCTCTGTATAGACATACATGCATTTACATACTTATACTGACACCTAGACCTACCTGTCAGCCCCAGTTTGAGGGGAAATCCTTCTTCCATTTTACACGGATAATTTGTACATCAAGAGGAAAGTCTCTGCGTGTCTGGGTGACTCTCCATAAAACTTGATTCATTTGGTCTCTCATACACCCACGCATTCAGCACCCAGCAAATACCCGATGCCTGCAAAGTGCCAGACCCTGAGCTGAGTGCTAGGGATAAGAAGGTAAGCAAAATCCGCCACGGCCTGCCCCTGTAGAGCTGGTGTGGGATGCAGGCATTACACAGAGATTTGCGCAAGGAATGTTTTGATTCCTGATGCCATCATAAACGCTATGGGAGAAAAGCACTGTGTGTGGTGTGTGAGTAGGTGGATGTTGTAGGACACAGTCATTTCCCAAGGTCTCCAGGTGATACTGAGGCGGGGGCTTGGGAGACCCTGAGCTACAGACAGCAGAACCTCCCCCACAGCTGCAGCTTCTAATGAGTTAATGAGCAGCCCCAGGATGGAGGGCGACTGGGAGGGGGTGGGGGTGAGCACAGCAATAGGCAAAGCCTCAGCAGATGCTTCAGCAGGAGGTTGGACAAGCTATTTACCAGTTGGCTGCAGCTTCTGAAAGAGTGAGCAGAAGGGTCAATCAATGCAGCCTCCATCAGTTCAGTGACCACATTTTTAAATAATTTAAAAACCCAGAAGATGTGATCTAACAAATTTTTGGTTTTCCAAATTAATTTGGTAAAATAACTTGCACAGGCACAAAAATTAAATTGAACTTGGTTATACAATTACTCAATTGATTTTATTGGCTAAACACTTTTATATGAGTTCTGGGGCACATGGGAGCCAGGAATTAAGAGCTCTGCATCTTAGATTGAAATTTAAAAATTGTAGAGGCACCCCACCTATGTGAAAAGGAAGAAATAAAGGTGACTTCCTTATAGGTCATAGCAGTGGCAAGATTGGAGAACAGTACTGCTGGTTTATAATTCAGTGTGCTTTTAACACCCCACCATCCGCCTGGCCCGGGTATTGGTCAGGGGCAAACTTAAAATACACGAAAAGCTCCTGTACCCAACTGCTAATAAAATAAATGCAAATTATGACACCATGGAGTTCCCCGTTGGTTCAGTGGGTTAAGGATCTGGCATTGCCACTGCTGTGGTGCAGATCCAGAACTTATCGTATGCTGCAGGTGCAACCAAAAAAAAAAAAAAAGTCTTATAAGTAAGCAAGAAAACTATCAAAGATGTCAAAGATGACTGGGATTGGGTCAACAGGACTCAGGAGGCAACTTGAAGAGGCTTCCACAGAAAAGATTTGAACATCATTAAGGATAATAATTGAAGTGGAAGAAAACATGTTAAATAACAAAACACATCAAATACATTAAACCATGAGTTCAAAATGACAACAAACAGAAAAACAATGATAGCCAACATATTTAGTTTAAAACTAGTTTGCTTTTTTAAAAAGGAAAGAATCTAGCACTTCTCCTGACCTTGTAAGAACCGTAGACCAAAGTAAATACTTGATGAGAAGATGTTTCTATGGATGCAACTAGAGATTCTCATACGAAATGAAGGAAGTCAGAAAAATAAAGACAAATACCATATGATATGACTTATATGTGGAATCTAAAATGTGGCACAGGAGTTCTCGTCATGAACAGTGGAAATGAATCTGACTAGCATCCATGAGGACACAGGTTCGATCCCTGGCCTCGCTCAGCTGGTTAAGGATCCAGAGTTGCCATGAGCTGTGGTGCAGGTCACAGACGTGGCTTGGACCCCCGTTGCTGTGGCTGTGGTGTAGACCAGTGGCTATAGCATGATTTGACCCCTAGCCTGGGAACTTCCATATGCCATGGGTACGGCCCTAAAAAGACAAAGAAAGAAAGAAAGAAAATGTGGCACAAATGAACCTATCTACAAAACAGAAACAGACTCACAGACACGTAGAACAGACTTATGATTGCCAAGGGGGAAGGAGAGGGAGCAGGACAGACTGGGAGTTTGAGGCTAGTAGATGCAAACTATTACATTTAGAATGGACATGCAATGAAGTCCTACTGTATAGCACAGGGAACTATATCCAATCTCTTGTGATAGGATATGATGGATGATAACATGAGAAAAAGAATGTATGCATGTATGACTGGGTCACTCTGCTGTATAGCAGAAACTGGCACAACATTGTTAATCAACTATACTTTAATAAAAAATATTTTAAAAAGGAGGTTTCATGTTATAGAAGCATCAACCCGTAAATGAAGAAGAAATGATGGAATTAGAGTATTAGCATCTTACCAAACCAAATGAAATAATGGCTGCAGGAAATGATCGTCAGTGAATGCTCAGAACAAGATGTTATGTGTCTTCTTGTAGAACACATTCCCCACTGTCTATGAACTCTTCTGGCCATAAATTCCAACTGGGTCAGCCAGTGCTTCCCATGGCTCAGCATTCTCAGACCTGGCCTCTGTCCAGGTCTCAGCTGTTCTCACTGTTTTGCAGTAAACTCCCAATTAATCCTCAGGCATCACATGGTCCTACAGTCTCCCCAGCTCCAAACTCCAGGGTGATCTGTGTATATTTGTGTGCATCTCTCCTCTGCTCTAACTGGTCAGCCCCTTTTGGGGGCTGAATTGCATCCCTCCAAAAGATATACTCTAGTCCTAACTCCCGGTATCTACCAATGTGACCTGGTTTGGAAATAGGGTCTTTGTGGGTGTAATTAGTTTAGATGAGGTCATACTGACTTAAGAGTAGACCTTGATCAGTGACTAGTGTCCTTGTAAGAAGAAAAATTAGACACAGAAGAAAGATGGCTCTGTGAACACAGGGACAGAAATTGGAGTAATGTATTCACAAGCCAAGAAATGCCAAGGATCACCAACAACCAGCAAAAGCTAGAGAGCTGCCTTTCAGAGTATCTGCGAGAGATCCCTTCCTCACTCTCTATGTCAGCTACACTGAACCAGTCACAGGTCCTCGAGGGAGCCAGTCTTGCAAAGCTCCAGTCTCTGCACAAATGGTTCCCTTTGCCTATGATGACTGTCATCCTTCTCCTGACCTGTTCAGATGCCCCCTGGTCTTTGATCCCTCATACTTCCTCCTTGCCAGAATCTGGGACCCAAAGCAGCTTTACTGCCCCTCATGACAGGGAGTGGTGCAGGTGACCAGGAGATTGGACAAAAGTTGGGGGGTAGGGGAGACAAACACATGAACGATACGTAGTAACTTCTCTTCATGGGAGTTCATAACCTAAATCTAACCAATTCATGGATCTCCTCTGCATTCCAATTCACCAAGTGCAAACCCCAGTTGGAAACACAATCTGAGAACATATCTGAGAGGTGGTAAATGGGTTATTACTCTAATCACAAGCATAGAGCACCTGCCTATATTTTCTAGATCATTTAAACAGACAAATAGCTTCAGTTTATCTCTACAGTTGTTCTTAGGTATCTGAGAGAAATTGGTTCCAGGACCCCCACAGACATCAAAATCCAAGGATGCTCAAGTCTCTTATATAAAATGGCACAGTATTTGCATATAGCCCGTGCACATCCTCCTATATACTTTAAATCATCTCTAGATTACTTATAATATCTAATACAATGTAAATGATAGGTAAATAGTTATAAATATGGTGTAAATGCCATGTAATAGTTGACAGAAAGTGGCAAATTCAAACTTTGATTTCAAAACATTTTTACAGTTGGTTGGGCTGGAGGATGAGGAACCCATGGATGTGAAGGGCCGACTTCACCTCCCAGATGGCTCGTTCTTCCCTGCTCTTAAATCTACTTCCCTTCCCATCTCATTGCTTTTATATCTGTTTATAAACACTCAGAGAAAGGAAAATTAGATGTCCCCTTCCCTCGGCCTGTTCCATCTCCCTTTGTAAATGCACAGGCTGCATGAACATCTCAGCTGAGTCCTATCTTTCCAGTCTGAACTTCCTGTGCCCCAGCTAATACAGTGGCCCATTTTCCCCACTTGAGTGCCTTCACCATACAAAGAAGCATTTTCAATTTCCCTCAGGGGAGCTGGCATCTCTTCCTCTCTTTTTTGCCTCAAATTTCTTTGGCCCTTCTTTGGGGCCCTGCTTCTCCCTCAGTGATCTTACTTGGGTCTGACCTCTGCAGAGCATTTTGAGCTTTATTCCATAAGATAGGTTTCCTTTTGCCTTTTTCGTTTTTTGTTAAAATCAGCCCTTCATTCTTTTTCTTTCTTTCTTTTCTTTTTTGGCCATGCCAGCGGCATGCAGAACATCCTGGGATCGAATCCACACCACAGCAGTGACAACACTGGTACCTTAACCCAGTGAGCTGGTTCCTTAATTAAGGAACTCCAAGCCCTTCATTATTTTATCATTGAAACAGTTTCCTAAATAAACATCCAATTTCATAAACCCCATAAGCCTTCACATCTGTTTCAGGGACTCCTAAGAGCAGTTCCCCATAACTGTGAAATCTGTCCTTTTCCAACTTAGTGTCACATTTAAAGTGAATTACCTCTTTCCATTTCCTGTCATCTAAACCTGATCAGTTTTGGTTCACTTTCCTCCCTCACACACTCAGATATATCCTGATGAAAGAATTAGCTCCAAAGGATGAACGCCTGATCAGATCCTGAAAACACATCATGTTAGCCTTATTTTCCCAGTAAGAAGACTGAAGTAAATCCTGACCAAAATATCTTCCTTGCTCCTTATCTTTTTCTACCTTAAGCCAGAAGTTCACTACTTTCCTTTTTTTCTTTTTCTTTTTTTTTTTTTTTCTGGAAAGTTCCCAGGCCAGGAATCAAAACTTTACCACAGCAGGGACCTGAGCTACTGCAGTAACAATGCCTGATCCTTAACCTCTAGACCTCTAGTGGTCAGGAACTCCTACTTTCTGCTTTTCATTTGTTTCTAGACTTGGTGGTTATGAACTAAAAGTTTTCAATACCAGTTTTTCCTAAAAACCTTTCTTTGGGGTGTTTCATCAACCATGTCCTTGGTGATAAATCTTCTTGTTACTAGCTCTCTTTCTTGTCACCGAATATCCAAGAGTATAAGGTGCCAGATGTATGTCCAGCTGCATTTACGGCTCTCTCAGAGTTGATGACACATTTCTGCTCACTTATCTGTGAGCTCTTGCTGTCGGATACCATATTTTATTCATCTCTGTATCCCCAGCATCACAGTGCCCACCTCACACCTGGGGCTCAGTAAATGTTTCTAGAATACCGAATAAATATATCATAACTTTCAAGCCAAGAGACACAAAATCAGGGCAGATGAGACTGTTAACTAGCATGGAAAGAGAGTGTGAAATGTTCAGAAAGCGTTCAGAGAAGGGACATAAATAAGGGCTCATAGAGCTTATGGAGAATGTTAAGACCCAAACTTGGCCACTGGGGAAAAAACAAAAGAGAAACCTCATGGAATCAGTGAGGGAGCTTGAACTTTCTACGCTGTTCCTGTGAGTTTTCCAAGTGGGGCTGCCTTTGTTTTCTCATCTCATGCCCGAGCCTTTCTCATTAGGTCAGCTGCATGCACTCCTTCCACCTTTACCAACCTGGCCTAAAATCCGCTCAGGGTGCTTATCTGTGCAACCTTATCTTATTTTTCAGCCCAGTATGAGATATCAAAGACCTCGATGGACAATGCCAGTTTTTGTCTCTTCTTCCAAAGGTCCCTTGGGCCACTCTCCAGGCCGTGTGTGGTTGCCCCTCTGGAGAAACGAGGCTGTGGGGTAATTAGGTCATAGAAAGCACTGAAACCAGAGGATTCAGCTGGAGATGAGGCTAAAATTCATAAATAAAGATTGGCATACCTTGAATTCAAGATAAGCTCATTTTTAGATCCGTAGGCTTGGTCTAACAGCCCAGTGACAATTATATCCTTTCTCTAAATGTTTTGCCTCCACTGGCTTCTCAAGCATTTATTTTCTATCACTGAATCCTTCAATAGCAATATAATCATTATTTCCATTTCCCTGCTTCCACCGGGTCTGAGAGCCAGCTACCATTCCCAGTTCATTAACCGACTGGCCTTCGAATTAACAGCCCCTCCATCAGGGGGTTGCCTTGGAGACAAAGCTTCCTGTGGGTAATCCAAGATTATCCAGCTCTTTATCCTGCATGTGACCCTTAATTACTTGCTAAATTAGAATGGTTTTCTGAAAATCACAAGCGGAGGTTAATATGTTCTTCCAGAGCTGGTCAAGCTAAGATGACACTGAATTCACAGGGAATTCAAGTTACATGATCCCTGAAGGCGTCTCTTTGAGTAAGAAGATGAACTCTCCCCCTGGGAGGCACTGCCCCCCCCACAAAGCCCCTGTCACTCACTGTTCCTCTGCCTGCTTTTCTAGCTGTGGTTTAATCTCCTCGGGACAATTCACTATGTCAATATTGAGTAGATTCATTCTGGGGCAGGAGCCTGCACCCATTTGTCTTTGATAACTAACTGCTTTCAATTTAAGTGCAGATTTTTATCATAATTGCAGATTTTTGCTCTATCCCTTACACAATTACAAGCCTTCATATACTAGTTATGGACGAGGAAGAAAACTGAAGAAACTACTTTTAAAAAAGAAAGCAAACACCTTAGGGGGAAAAGTTGGGGCCCTAAAGTATCCTCCCTAACACTTTACAGGTCTCAAAGGGAGATTAGTGGAAAGGAGGGACTCTTATAATGCACTAATGAGATGCCTCTTCAAATGGCTTTTGGAATTAAGTAAAATATGACTAAATGCAGGTATTGCATGAGGTCTGTCATAAAAGCATACATTTAGCATCACTAGGTTTTTATTCATTTAGACTATAATGAAATTATTGAGGGTAGCTCTGGAAGACTTTTCTTCAACTATCTTGAAAGTCTAAAATATTATGAAAGTTCTCAACACTAAAGTATTAAACTAGAAATGGTACAGAGTCTTGACTCATAGGCATCCATTCAGCAAGTGTTGAGGAAATTGAACTGAAATCAAATGAGAAATAAAATCATTGGAGATCTGGCACCTCAAATAATTCATTCAGATTCCTGAAAGAGTTGTCTGAAAATCACTAAAACCCTCGTCAGTCAGAATGCTTGACTGATTACACATAAAGCTTTGTGTGTTAGTGATTGTTCCTCAGCTGTGTACCACCTTTAAAAATATTTAAGCATCTGTTGTGTCTAAAGCATCACACAGTCCTCATTTTGTTCAAGTGTAACAGTCAGAATAGGAATTACCAGGCAGGTCATATGTGAATCATTTTATTGCATTTGCCCATGGCTTAATCATGCTATGTGTGGAACATCAGGAAACTGACTTCGGCTATGGTGCCTTTCAATTAGCCATCAGAATGATTTGCTTTTAGACAGAAGTTTGATAAAGTGGTTACCAATGGAAACCAAAATTTTCTTTGACAGTGTTTTAAAGTAGTTTTGCTCAACATTCCTTTAATATGTTCTTTTATTTTTATTTTTTGATAACGTATAGTTGATTTATAATGTGCCAATTTCTGCTGTACAGTGTTCAACATTTTCTTAAAGTCTGTTTCACATGACAGAATGCCTGCAGTCTATTACTAAGCGTTGAAAAAAAGGAATTCAAAAGGATAATCAAATAACCTTGAGAAGTGTTGAGTTAAAACAAAATAAATCGGGCTTCATCAATAGAGAACTTTTATGAGCTTTTCATACTTTACTGTGCATATGAAAAGTCATGTCTCCTAAACTTATTTACTTACAAATTTCCTGTTCTAATTGTACCTCATAGCATTTCTCGGCACCAGTTCTTCTGGAGACACTAATTTTTTTTTTACACTGTTTTGGGTAATAGGTGCACATACAACCGATCCAAAAAAAACTGAGAAATTAAGCGTTCCGTTTTCACATCCTCACCTACAAAAAGGTACCCTCATTAAAAACAACCACGCGAAAAATTTAAGCAAATCATTTTGTAGTCTTGCTCTAGCAGTTACCCACCAGTCTTGCACAGACAAGAATCACTCAGTAAACCAGGAGGAGAGGTGATCCAGAAAGCAGAGCAACTGTTCTGCATAGAGACTAATCCAGCTCCAAGTTCATTTTCCTTAGAAACCTCACATCTTGAATCCCTGTTGACTAAAAACTGATTATGGGAGTTCCTACTGTGGTGCAGTGGGTTAAGGACCAGCATTGCTGCAGATGTGGCATAGGTCCCAGCTGCGGCATGGATTTGATTCCTGGCCCAGGAACTTCCATATGCCACAGGTGCAGCCAAAAAACAAAAATAAAATTTTTTTTTCAAACAGTTAATTTTAATCATTTTTAGTTAAATGATTTTTTAAACTATAGTGTAATCTTGAACTGATACTCTTGCTCTTATAATCATGTTATCATGTCCTCTAAGATCACTCTTGTACTTTGCATCTTAATAATCTATAAAATCTGTAAGACATTATCATGTTCTTGCTTAAACATGTACAGGAGACGCTGTTGGTTGACTTTTTTTTTTTTTTTACGGCTGCACCCACAGCATATGGAGGTTTCCAGGCTCGGGGTCCAACTGGAGCTGTAACCACTGGCCTACACCACAGCTACAGCAACGCAGGATCCAAGCCATGTTGTCTGTGACCTACACCACAGCTCACGACAATGCTGGATCCTTAACCCACTGAGCAAGGCCAGGGATCGAACCTGCATCCTTGTGGATACTGGTCAGGTTCGTTAACCGCTGAGCCACAGCGGGAATTCCTGGTTGACTTTCAGTCTTTCATTTCAACCTTCCTCCTTCTAAACAAAGCCCCGGACTTTGGTTAGATATTCACCCCTCACACACATAGCCCATGTGACTCAGGGGAGCTGACCTCCCTTCCTTTAGTCTCCTTGGATAGACCATGATTTGTCTAAGCCAGTGATTCTCAAAGTGTAGACCCCAAACAGCATTAGCAACATCTGGAACTTGTTAGCAATGCAAATTCTTGCATCCTAGCCTCAATCTAGCATGTAAACTAGAAATATTGGGGGTGGGGCTCCCCAGGGGATTCTGAATCCCAGTAAAGTTTGAGAACCACAGTTCTTAACCAAACCTGGTAATCCCAGTAACTGATTCAGTGCATGATCTTCCCTTGGCTACTGCTAATGTTCCAAAGATGGACACGTACCCTCAGTTGATGTCATCAAATGAAGGGCAGGAATTTTATTCCCAGGTTAGAAAAGAGATTTTCTCTCTCTCATGGAACATGAGAAAGGAACTGCCATCTTAGAACTTGGAGAGAAGCCTGCAGACAAAGTCAATGCAGGCAGAGCCACGAACATTTCTAAGATGCAAAGCAGAGCCTGGCTATACTTTCCTGCACACAGCCCTACCGACCTCTCACTCCCAGGTCTATCTGATACATTTTCCCTATCATTTCAGCCACTTCAAATTGAGTTTTTTGTTCTTACAGACTAAGGCATCTAATTTATTAAAATATGTATAATAATTTTTTAATTGTTTCAGATTAAATCTGAAATTTCCCAGGAGGTTGTATTCCTACAACCTTGCCTCTAGTATAGTGAAGCACTCAGGTTTGATGGAGGGAATATGAACAACGAATATGCATGCATGCATGAATGAATAAGCACATTTAAAGAACAAGCAGACAATATCATTTCCATCACTCTTATTAAATACAATTGATTCAAACTCATTATGTTCCCAAAAATAGTTAATCCACAATGCAAGCAAAGAACTAACCTTATTGTTTTTTGTTTTTTGTTTTTTGTTCTGTCTTTTTGCCTTATCTAGGGCCGCACCCGAGGCCTATGGAGGTTCCCAGGCTAGGGGTCTAACAGGAGCTGTAGCTGCCGGCCTTCACCACAGCCACAGCAACGTGGGATCCGAGCTGCGTCTGCAACCTACACCACAGCTCACGGCAACGCCGGATCCTTAACCCACTGAGTGAGGCCAGGGGTCAAACCCGCAACCTCATGGTTCCTAGTCGCATTCGTGGTTACACTGAGCCACGACGGGAACTCCTGTAACCTTAGTCTTAACACCATTTTTACTGCAACTAAGTGAAATCCTTTCCAGCTAGCTTAAACCAAAAATAAGGATTATCTAGTAGAATTCTAGGGCTACTGAAGTGTCCCATGAATCACAGATTTTACCCCTGACTCTTTGCTAACAGAAAATGTGCCTTTGGTGGAGGGGAATGTTTGAGAGTTCTCATTTCTCTATATACTAGCCAATATTTGATATTATTACACTTCTAAATTTTTACTAGTCTGATGACTAGGAAATGATGTTTCTCTGATTTAATTCACATTTCTTGGGATAAACACCTTAACATTTATCTCTTGGTGGTATGCCCTATTCTAATCCTTTTTTTTTTAGAAAAACTAGGTTGTATGTTTTTTCTTATTGATTTCAAGGAGTTTTTATGTTCTGAATACTGATCCCTGGCCAGATTTATGTATGGAGATTATATTCCTTTTTTTGTGTGTGTGTCTTTTTAGGGCTGCACCCTTGGCACATGGAAGTTCCCAGGCTAGAAGTGGAATTGGAGCTATAGCCACTGGCCACAGCCACAGCCACACCAACACCAGATTCAAGCTACATCTGTGACCTATACCACAGCTTATGGCAACACCAGATCCTTAACTCACTGAGCGAGGCCAGGGATTGAACCTGAGTCCTCATGGATTCAAGTCAAGTTCATCACCACTGAGCCACAATGGGAACTCGAGATTATATTCTTACTGTATGTGATATCTTCTACTTTGTTTAGCATGCTTTTGTTGAATAAAATGTTTTCGTAACTTTACAGTGGGTGAGCTTATCAATCTTTATGAGTTAGGCTTTTGTGTTTGAAATAGTCTCCTACACTGAAGTCATCAATATGTTCACTTATATTTTCTTCTAAAAGATTTAGAATTTTGCTTTTTCACATATAGATTTTTAATTCACCTGGAATTTAATTCTGTATAAGACAGGAAGAATCCATTTTATTTTGTTGTTTCAAATAAATTTCTAATTTTCCCAGCACTATTTATTGACTAGTCCAACATATTTCTAACGCTTTGTAATACAAAATGTCAGTGTTCCTATATATGTGTTGGGGGGGGGATGCTTTATTTTGATCCATTAAACTATTTAGCCCTGGCCAGTAACACCCTGTGTTCATTATAAAAATTATAACAAGTAAGTAGTAGAGTTCATAACAATCTACCTAACAGGAAAAAAAAAAAAAATCCATCTTCCTTGGTCTTGTTTTCCAAAACAGTCTTGGTCAGCTTTGACCTGTTGCTCTTCTGTGTGAATTACAGGATAATATAGTCAAGTTTTACTTCTCTCATATATTGGAATTGATTTTAATTTATAAATTAATGGAGAGAGAACTGAGATGTTCACCATCTGTCTTCTTCAACATGGGCAGAGTATATTTTGCTATTTACTTAGGTCTTTCAATATATCTTTAAAAATGCTTTTCTTAAAGGTTTTGCACATTTAAAAATTAGATTTATTATTTGGCCACCTATACTATTTGTTCTTATAACAAGTACCATTTTTTTCCTATTTTCTAACTGGTTATTACTGAGTAAATAGGAAGGTAATTCTCATATTTCTTCTAATAGTTAGAATTCTCTTGAGTTTTCTGTGAAGAAAATATGATGTACAAATAACAGTTTCTCCGTTTCATTCCAATTCTTTTTTTTTCCATTTTCTTGAGCTTTGCATTAGTAATACCGTCAATACAATAATAAATAATACTAAGTAATAAAGGTAAGAATAAGACTCTTATTTCTGTCATAGAAATGGCTTCTAAAATTCTATCATTAAGAATAATGTCTGGGAGTTCCCGTCGTGGTCGTGATTCAGTGGTTAATGAATCCGACTAGGAACCATGACGTTGCGGGTTTGATCCCTGGCCTTGCTCAGTGGGTTAAGGGTCCGGCGTTGCCGTGAGCTGTGGTATAGGTTGCAGACGTGGCTCATATCCCGCGTTGCTGTGGCTGTGGCAAAGGCTGGCGGCTACAGCTCCTGTTAGACCCCTAGCCTGGGAACCTCCATATGCCGCAGGTGTGGCCCTAGAAAAGGCAAAAAGACAAAGAAAGGAAGGAAGGGAGGGAGGAAGGAAGGAATAATGTCTGGAGTTCCCATCGTGGTGCAGCAGAAATGAATCCATCTCAGAACCATGAGGTTGCGGGTTCAACCCCTGGCCTTGCTCAGTGGGTTAAGGATCCAGCATTGCCGTGAGCTGTGGTATAGGTCGCAGACACGGCTCGGATTTGGCGTTGCTGTGGCTGTGGTGTAGGCTGGCAGCTGTAGCTCTGATTAGAACCCTGGCCTGGGAATCTCCATTTTTTAGGGTGCGGCCCTAAAAAATAAAAAAATTTTAAAAAGCAAGAATAATGTTTGCTGTAGGTTTTTCATCAGTTTTATCAGGTTACAGAATTCTTTTTTATTCTTAAATTGCTAAAACTTCTTGTTACTACGAGTATCATTTTATGGAATTACTTTCTCCATCTACTGAGATATTATCACTGTTCAATGCAGTATATTACAATAATAAATTTCCCAATATTGAAGTATCTTTGAATTCTGGGATGATATAGATGATTTAATCAATGATTTATGTTAATGCCTGAAATTCATAGTAAAACTTCACTCAGTATAACAGCTTAGGTGAAAACCACTTTGAGATAGTGGAAAGGTTAAAACAACATTGTTTCTCATGAAATATTAATTTATACATTGGGCAGCACTGTCAGAAATTTCTTAATGGAATCTTATTTATTTTAATGACATACTGTAACTATAATAAGTGGAAGTACAATGTTGTTTTAAGGACCAAGGCAACTAATCTATAATTATCAGCATATATTTCTCCTAAATAATTAATAAGCTAAATTCCCTAAAAATATTTGCTCTTTGAAGTAGATTCAATGTGCTGCTGTGATTCTGCTTAGAAGACCTTTCTATCTTAAATTACACAGTGGTTGTACCAGCTTACATTCCCACCAACAGTGCAGGAGGGGTTCCCTTTTCTCCACACACCCCCCCAGCAACTGTTGTTTGTGGACTTGTTAATGATGGCCATTCTGACTGGTGTGAGGTGGTATCTCATGGTAGTTTTGATTTGCATTTCTCTAATTATCAATGATGTTGAGCACTTTTTCATGTGCTTGTTGGCCATCTGTATATCTTCTTTGGAGAAATGTCTATTCAGGTCCTTTGCCCATTTTTCAATGGGGTTGTTGGCTTTTTTGCAGTTGAGCTGCATCAGTTGTTTGTATATTTTAGAGATTAAGCCCTTGTCAGTTGCATTATTTGAAACAATTTTCTCCCATTCTGTAAGTTGTTTTTTCGTTTTCCTTTTGGTTTCCTTTGCTGTGCAAAAGCTTGTCAGCTTGATTAGGTCCCATTGGTTTATCTTTGCTTTGATTTCTGTTGCTTTGGGAGACTGACCTGAGAAAATGTTTGTAAGGCTGATGTCAGAGAATGTCTTGCCAATGTTTTCTTCCAGGAGTTTAATGGTGTCTTGTCTTACACTTAAGTCTTTAAGCTGGTACAACCACTACGGAAAACAGTATGGAGGTACCTCAGATAACTATACATAGAACTACCATATGACCCAGCAATCCCACTCTTGGGCATATACCCAGACAAAAATTTCCTTGAAAAACACACTTGCACACACATGTTCACTGCAGCACTATTCACAATAGCCAAGACATGGAAACAACCCAAATGTCCATCGACAGATGATTGGATTAGGAAGATGTGGTATATATACATGATGGAATACTATTCAGCCACAAAAAAAAGGATAAAATAATGCCATTTGCAGCAACATGGATGGAATTAGAGACCCTCATACTGAGTGAAGCAAGTCAGAAGGAGAAAGACAGGTGCCATATGATATCTCTTATAACTACAGTCTAATATACTGCACAAATGAACCTCTCAACAGAAAAGAAAATCACGAACTTGGGGAACAGACTTGTGGTTGCCAAGGGGGTGGGGGAGGGGGTGGGAGGGAATGTGGTTAACTAGTGCTTTGGTGATGGAAAAGCAAGGAGATCCAGCTGTATAGTACAGGGAACTATGTCTAATCACATGTGACAAATCCATATATGTACATGTAACCGGGTCACCATGTGATGCAGTTGGAAAATCTGACAGAAATCTGTAAACCAGCTATAATGCAAAAATAAAAAATAAATAAATAAAATAAATAAATAAATAAAAATAAATTACATAGTGGCAAACTTCAGCCCAACTCCGATTTGAGTAAAGTATCTGATGACCCGAGTTTGAAATAATACAGTTTTACTGTATGCTTGCTGTTTTGGAGAGAGAGGAGAGGAAAACACCCCTCCCTTTTTTTTTTTTTTTTTTCTGCTTTTTTCTTTTTAGGGCCGCACCCACGGCATATGGAAGTTCCCAGGCTAGGAGTCGTACTGGAGCTACAGCCGCTGGCCTACGCCACAGCCACAGCAATGAGGGATCTGAGCCAAGTCTGTGACCTACAGCACAGCTCATGGCAGTGCCGGATCCCCAACCCACCGAGCGAGGCCAGGGATTGAACCCGCATCCTCATGGATCCTAGTCAGGTTTGTTAACCGCTGAGCCATGAAGGGAACCCCCCTAAATCTGACCTAAATAACTTAAAGCATTTATTTGTCAGGGAGGAGATTTGCATTGCTGGAGAATTGTTATTGACAAATCATTCTCTTTCCAGCATCATCTTGCTCTGAGCGCCACAACTTTGAAAGAATTAGGTAGAAAAATCCTTTACTTATTGAGCTAACCAGTAGCTGATAAATTTTTATTGCCTCTATGCCACTGAGATTTCTTTGAGCTTCATTATTGAATATGCTCTAGCATTCCAAATGTGTGTAAAAAACTTTACTGCTAGGGAATGGGTTTAAAAACTCCGAAAAGCTCTGGTTCAATTCTTGTTTAATATATAGTAAACGGGGGTGATTTTCCCTATTTATATGCATTGTCCCTTTTTTAGATCTAACTTTGGCTCCCAATTTAAATGTTTTGCTTAACCTGCCTTTGGCCTTTGTCATTTTGCTTTGGAAAATCAATATCTACAAATATTTATTCTGTGGTCAAAAATGGTTCAGGATATCATAGTTCAGATAAGTACATTTTCCTCCCTTCTCCAAACACTTCATTCTTCTTTTGCTTTCTGTTCTCCTGCCTATTTTTCCTCCTTTCCTCCTCACTCCTTAACTGTACTTTGAATTTGTCAAAGGAATGAAAGATAATGTTTTGTCCCACTGGAAGTATAAACGGTCATACTATGACTGACCTTTTCATGTACAAAGAAAGTTAAACAGTTCTGCTGTACAGCCAACAACACATCCTCTTTCAAGTGTCAGATCTAATTTTACATTTACCAAGATGTAATTTACATTTTACCCAAAATATCTCACATTTTGTAAAAAAATCCAAATTAAAAAAATATATATTAAGTGTTGGAATGGGCGCAGTTAGTCTATCTAAACATTGCAGGACCAAGAAAAGTATCTCCACATACACTGATTGCATACAACAAATATGATTTGATAGCCTATAGTTACCTAACCCATATATGACATATCAGTACACAGGTAACTGATGTCAATAAATACTGTGCTAAATACAGCATCATTCTTCCTTCTCTGCTCCAGCCTAAACTGCATCCAAAGTAGTTCTTGCCTATATTTCATTCACTGACTAAAAGATAATCATGAAGAACTTAAATTGCAAATTTAATTATAACTGGCAAACTCTTCAGCACTAATGACTATATCATATGTGATACAATTAAAATAGACCAAATTAATCATACTAACTCTGCACTTTCCAAATCTGTGGCATGACCCTGAGGTTATTCATAAACAATCTGCTACTTAGCTCAAAGACTTCAGGCAAATTATGTTACTATGAAGTTATTGGTAGTTCAGGGTCCACCGTCCAAACCTGACTGCACTTGGGTGTGTTTTCTTACCTTAAGGAGAAAATGAGAGATGGGAAGAGATGGACTATGTGTTCTGCTGAACGCAACCACATGTGACTGATTTAATGGGGCTGAGTTAGGCTTCTCTTTGCTATCAGTGGAAGAGTGAAAAAAGACCACCAGATAGCTCATGTTTATTGGGAGCTACTGGATTCCAGGTGCCAAATTCTTTCTAAAATGCAAAATCTAAAATGGTAGAGGTACTGCTAGTAACCTCTCTCATGTAGATGAGGAAAGTAAGCTTTAGAGATGCTAATTACCTTGCTAGGACCACACATGGGAAACCAGGGATCACCGCCCCCCCCCCACAACTGATTGATTCCAAAACCTTTGTGCTTCATCACTGATTTATAATTGGTGAAAACTTGGAGAAGAGTTTCTAAGATGTCCAGCATGTTATTTTAGGAAAGATGGTCATGCACATTGAGAAAGAGGACTGTTTCTTATACATGAAAACGCAAGAGCAAAGTAAATGAAAACATTTGGTTAATTTACCCTTAAATGAGTGAATGTATGTCAACCAACCAGAACAGTGCCTGATACGTGGTAGCACTGAATGCATGTGAGCCATGGTATCCGTCAGGATTGCAGGTAGCAAAACCCTAAACAATGGCTGAAATGAGTGAGAGTCTTATCTTGGAAGATACAAGTCTTAAGATAGGCAGACCTCGCCTGCCAGAGGGGCTCAAGAAAATTGTTCAAGATGGAGCTCCTCTGGCTTCCTGAGCCATCACTCTTAGCGGTCATAGGGTGGCTGCTGCTTTCCAGGCATTGCATACACATTTCAAGCAGGTGGGACAAATGAGGAAATGAAAAGTCTTCATCTAGTGAGGGTTAGGGTTGGTTTTATCTGATAAATTACTCCCTCCTCAAGTATTTCTACCTACCTCTCATTAGATGCCCAGTAGCCTGGAGAAACAAATATTTCAATAAGCTAACATGTTGTTAAAATAAGCTATATTGTACAACACAAGGGTATAGCCAATAGGATATATTGTACAACACAAGGCATATAGCCAATAGTTTGTAATACTATAAATGGAGTATTTAAAAATTGTGAATCTCTACATTGTACACCTATAACTTATACTGTACATTAACTATACTCAATAAATTTTTTTTAAAAATAAGCTAACATGGAGTTCTGATTGTAGCTCAGTGGTAACAAACCCGAATAGTATTCATGAGGACACAGGTTCGATCCCTGGTCTCACTCAGTAGGTTAAGGATCTGGTATTGCCATAAGCTGTGGTATAGGTCACAGACGCAGCTTGGATCTGGTATTGCTGTGGCTGTGGCACAGGCTGGCAGCTACAGCTCTGATTCAACCCCTAGCCTGGGAACTTCCATATGGCCCTAAAAAGACTAATACTAATAACAATAATAATTATAAGCTAATATGTGCGGAGTGCTTAGCGCAGTTTCTGGCAAATAGTAAGCATTCATTATGTATTTGCCATACAGATTAATAACATTTCTTTAACAAATATTTAGGATTCTTTACTCTTTTCAAGGCATAGAGTTAGTTCCCACAGAGATGAAGGAATTGAAGATAAAATGGTTAAATCCTCTTTTTTGTTTTTTTGCTTTTTAGGGCTGCACCAGCGGCACATGGAGGTTCCCAGGCTAGAGGTCAAATCGGAGCTGTGACTGCTGATCTAAGACACAGCCACAGCAACACAGGATCAGAGCTACATCTGCAACCTACACCACAGCAACACCAGATCTGAGGCCAGGGATCGAACCTGTGTCCTCATGGATGCTAGTCAGATTCATTAGCCGCTGAGCCACAAAAAGAACTCCTAAAATGGTTAAATTCTATGGACCGAAAAACCCTGGAGAGCCTGGGGCAATGACCCACACAATCTATGCAGACAATAAATATTTGCTCCTACTGTTGCTGAGGTGGTATGAGAAGTGCACTTTCATTAAGATACATCTGAAAAATGAAGAGTGGAGACCTATTACTTAAAGGTTTGACTTGACAACCAGAAAGAGATTTAGATTTAATAGTAATGGCTCATGACTCTGGAAATGAGAAGTTGGGCGGTTAACGAAAAATAATTCAAACAATGTGGGCATACAGTTCCTAGGACAAGTGTGGCCCACATTAAAAGCTAATGAAATAAACCATTTAAATCATACTTATTCTCAGATTTTTAAAAAATTAAGACATTTATGAAAAACAATACTCTGGATGATCATTAATACCTTGACAATATTTTTTCTAGGTAAGGAAAAGATTCCTCTTTAAAATGCAGACCTTGTTGAATCAGAGAACTATAGTAACTTTTTTTTTTTTCTGGCCACCTTCACAGCATGAATAAGTTCCCGGGACAGGAATCGAACCCATGCCACAGCAGTGACCCCAGCCACTGCAGTGACAACGCTGGATCCTTAACCCGCTGGAGCCATAAGAGAATCCAGAACAGGAGCATCTTCAATGTCCAGGTTCTATTGGTTCCTCCCTTCATAGCACATAATCCCCCTTATCAAAACTAAACAAAAATCAGTTTCATTTGAATCATTATTGCTATGGTTTTAAAAATTGGAAAGCTCTTGGAATTTACATTTTAAGAAAGGTAAAGGTTTAGTAATAAATTCATACCTGATTCAACACCAACAAAAAGATCCTAGGTCTCTCCAGGCCTGTGGATCGCTGGTTCCCAGTCTGAAATGCCCTAACACAAACTGGTGGAGCTCAGTGGGCTGAGGTCATTAATGTTCAGATTACGCCTCGTTTCTATAAAGACTTGGCTTCTGCAAAGCCCACCTAATGAAAACCAGCTGCTGAACAACTGGTACCACATCAAAAGGAATACCTTGGTTTATTATAACCAAGGTGTCCACAGCTGTAGGGGCTCAAGAATTCTAAGGTATGTTGAGAGGTACGAAGAAGTTGCTTGCAGGTAAACTTCAGGTCACCTCCTCCACTACTCCACGTCACGTGGTAAGGGAATGTTGGAGCCCCTTTCCCGCGCTGGGAGAGAAGAGAAGCGCGAGGACCTTGACGCGCCCGGGCCCGTGCCCTACCGCATGGCCACGCCCACAAATACTCCGTTTTCCCTAGTCTCCTGGATAGCAGAGGCTGGGGGCGGGGCTCACCCTTGCCCTCGGGGTCTCCGGGATCCGCCAATCAGAGAGCGCCCTGTTGGCCGTCCGCAGCGCCCGCCCCTCCCCCTCCCGCTGGCGTCCGCTTACCAGAATCCAAGATGGCGAGATCCAGGCAAAGGGGTACCCAGGCTGGAGTCCGGCCGTTGTTCTGCGCCTTGCTGCTGTCACTCTTTTGGTTCGTTGGGGGCTACGGCGTGGGAGGCGACCCCGCTGCTGCCGGCGCCACGGGCACCTCAGCTGCGCAGCCACATCGCCGTTTCGAGTACAAATACAGCTTCAAGGGACCGCACCTGGTGCACAGCGACGGGACCGTGCCCTTCTGGGCCTACGCGGGGAGTAAGCCGGGGCAGAGGGTTGGGGGGCTCGGGTCCCCTCCCCGCCTTGCGCCTCTTCTTCACCTTTTCCCCGGTGCACACCGTACGCGCGGTGGAGGGAACCCTTCTCAGCAGCCCCTCCTGCAGGCCGACTCTGGTCCGCAAAGTTCCCTCCTAACGCCCCCCCCCCCCCGAGTCTTCCTCACATTCTCTCCACCCCACCTTTCTCCTGTTCTCCCTTCTTTGATGTTGTCTGTGCTTTCCCGTTTTGTCTAGAGGTTTTTCGTTACTCCCTGCACTTCCAGATGCTCATCTAAGCCCGCTTCTAGGCATCATGTTTCACCCTAACGCCACGTATGGAGGGAAAACGTCCCTCATCCCCACCCCTATCCATCCCAACCTGAGACCTGGTCTAGCAGCCCTTCGCCTTCTTTCCTGCTTCCCCTCTGCCCTCCTCTGCTTTTTTCCCTTCGGGGTTAGCGGTAGTTAATGCTCCAGTTTGTACCCGATGCCCCTGCGGCTCCAGAGTTGGCATGTGTTGGCTTTCGAGTAGTTTTTAAGTCTTTATTGTCAGAAGACATTCTTCTAACCTTGTTGGAACTGTACCTTAAATTTTGCCTTTCTCAGTGACTTGATATGGTCTTCAATTTTTTCTCTTGTATTGACACAGTATGTAACTTAATAGTCACATTCGTCGCTTTATTTATTAGAAGAGTGTTTTGTGGTTTTTTGGTATTGATTGAGAAAGAGACTAAGAATAACATATGTATAGCTGTTTTTTGTTTTGTTTTGCTTTTAGTTTGGGGGGAGAAATTATTTCAGTTTCTCCTGTACTCCATGTTTTATTCGCTCTGTATTTGGCACTGTTGGACACTCTTGGTGGGTAAGAGCCTTATTAGACGTGTGCATATGTAAAAGAAGGCATATCTGTACTTTAGTGCTGATGTGTCACTGCTGACTAAGGAATCAGTGGTAGCACTTGGCACGCTGTAAGGTCTGTTCAGTGACCATCAGATGCAACCTTTGAAACAAGTGGCAAGTCTTCAAATCGGTGGCAATTTGAATTCCGTCTTTATGTGTTATGAAGCAGTCATTTATATAAGGTTTGTGTACATCATCTGAGATCAGCCAGAGCTGGAAACAAAATGTTTCACTTCTAGGAAGTATTTGCTGAATAGGAAGTACACTTTTAGGAAGAGCTATTTCACTGAAATTAATGTATTAATTACATTAAAAGGCATGGCTTTAATGACCAAGTCATTAAGTATTTGAAATAGAGTGCACTTATTTTGTTACTTGCAGACATTTATTTTATGCCTACTCATCAAGGGAATATAGCTGGGTGTTTTTTTAGCAAGGTATCTTGTTCTTAATACACAAATGTGATGCATGTGTACCCAACAAAGGTTTGGGGGATTTCTGTTTTTTTCTTGGAATGACGAATTTTTTGGTAATGGTGATAAATTTATTCATGTTTTTTCACTTCTGCATTTCTCCATTGTCAGCTTGCTCTTTTCTCTTTTTCTCACACTCACACCACATACATCAGCTAATTAGGAATGTCAGTCAACTTCTTAAATTAATTACATTGACTTTCTTTTAGAACCTATAACTAAGGTATTCTGCTGCAAAAATGTCAGATAATGTACCTGGATGAATGAAAGTTGTATGGCTAGATTGAATTTGAAATAAGATTAGAATTTAGCCATGACTTTTCTGTCTCTTGACTCTGAAAACCACTGCTGTGGGTATCCCTTGCTTTCATTATCACTGTAATTTTTACAGTCTCAGTTTTTTTAGTTCCACTGATCACTTTTCCCTTTTCGTTCTGCCCTGAGAGCAATTATTTAAAACAATTTCTTTGAATAGAGAAATGTGAGATTTAGTTTATAAACATGTCCCCTGTATCATCCCCAAATTACAGTGTTTCTTTTTCTTAACTCTAACGTCCTTTTGTACTGACTGTACGCATCCTTGGGTCCATAAGGGCAAAAAATGATAACAGCAATTTGTAAGCCTTTATAGCTCTCAAAGCTCTTTCACTTTCATGCTCTGATTTAATCCTTAGTAGGCAATGCAGATGTTATGTTTTAAGATGAAAAAAAAAACGGTGTTCAGAAAGGTTAAGGTTCTTGGAAAAGGTTACATAGCTAGTGTCAGTAGAGTAGAACTCAAATCCAGGTCTTCTGATTCTGTATCTTTCCATGATATCTGTGCCCCCAATTTTTTTTTGTTTTGTTTTTGTTTTTGTTTTTGTCTTTTTAGGGCTGCACCCTTGGCATATGGAGGTTCCCAGGCTAGAGGTCAAATCGGAGCTGTAGCTGCCGGCCTACGCCACAGTCACAGCAATGCAGGATCTGAGCTGCGTCTGTGACCTACACCACAGCTCCCAGCCAACACCAGATCCTTAACCAACTGAGCGAGGCTAGGGATCGGACCTGCGTCCTCATGGATTCTAGTCAGATTCACTTCCGCTGAGCCATGGTGGGAACTCCTGCCCCAAATATTTAAGTGTTTGAAAGTGATGGTGACAAATAGGGGCTGTACTTACTAAAGTACCTCAATTTGACTTTTTGTCAGGTTTTCCTACCTGTAAAGAAACGATACAGTTATTTCTCAGTATGAATGTCAGAATGTCAGAACTGGTTAATTAGCATCTGAGAAAATGTGCTAGAATTGTTCAAGTTTAGACTTCATAGGTGCTTTAAGTAATAATTATCTAGTCCAATAATAGGAATAGCTAACGTTTATTGAAATATTTATATGTGTTTATATAAGCACTATGTTAAAGAAATGGAGTTACTTGCCTATAATCAAACAGCTAGTAAGTGGATGGAGATGCAGACCACCATTTTGGGGATCACTGTTCTTTCTAAGAATCTACTGGTACTGAAGAACTGTTTATTGACTTGAAAATCAGTAGACCCTCTCAGAAGAATGTTATATGTGCTCAGAATTTTGCATATAACTTTCAGGGTGTGTATGGAAGTGATTGAGGCCAACCCCTTCATTTTACAGGTGAGCATATGGTAAGCCCAAGAGAGTAAGAGAGTTATTTGCTGAACTGAGACTAGGAATAAGTGTCTTTAATTCCTGGTGGTATGTTCTTTTCACACTGTTCAAGCTTTCTAACATACGTAAACTAGTAAAAACACATGAGAGTTTTTAAAAAGAAAATATGCAAATCTTAGAGGTATTTGAAAAAGAATATTATGGGAATCAAATAGTTGATTTGCCTTTTAAGCTGTAATCTCCTTGCTCCTACCCCTTGAATTTCTAGTGTTTGGTTGCAGCTTTAATTTTTTTGGCAGAGCTATTTCACTCCTCAAAACCTAAGGAGGGTATTAGAAGCCCCTAAAATTTAAAAGTTGAGACTGTCAATATGGAACTTTTTCCCTAATAAAATTACTGTACAGGTAACTGAGTTAAAATCAGATTTCTATAGGTATCTGTAACATTTTGATGATGATTCACTGAGTTTTGCTTAATTATAACATAAAGCTTTTCTTCCCTGATTTCTATTTTAGATGCTATTCCAAGTTCAGATCAAATTCGAATAGCACCATCATTGAAAAGCCAAAGAGGATCAGTATGGACAAAAACAAAAGCGGCCTTTGAGAACTGGGAAGTTGAAGTGACATTTCGAGTGACTGGAAGAGGTCGAATTGGAGCTGATGGCCTGGTATGGCAATTTCTTTAATTTGGAAAATGTGTATAAATGCATATACTACTAGCCTCTAAGTGTTCCCTATTATATATTTACAGGCAATTTGGTATACAGAAAATCAAGGCCTGGAGGGCCCTGTATTTGGATCATCTGATATGTGGAATGGTGTTGGAATATTTTTTGATTCTTTCGACAATGACGGAAAGGTATATTTGTTTTCATGACTGTTACCCATTTTAATATATTGGCTAACAAAGTTAGGTTGTGAGCAGTATAGCTTATGATGATTAGTCTTTATATAGCTGGTAATTTATAAATTTAAAACTAGGAGCTCATGATTTGTCATATACTAGCTTGTCACAGTAGAACCTTCTACCTGAGAACTTTTCAATACCACCTCCCCAGTACCCTATTTATGTTAAATAATTTTGATGGATCAACACAAGTCATTTAGATATAGGCAGTGAGACCACTAGTGTTTAGAAGATTGTTACTGTTTGTTTTCATGAAAATATGTTCATTACTACTACTAGCTTACATTTTGATATCTTTTCATGTGTTAATTACTCTTTTGATCAGCCAGTTGCCCTAAGCCAAGAACACAATATACTTACGAATTGGAAATATTAACCTGTGCTTTTGCAGCCCAAAGATTTCATTGTTTCAGCCAGTGGTTTGCTGATTTATTAGAGGTTGTTATTAACAATTTAAAGGAGAACTTTTATATTAAACTCCTTAAATGCTGAGGCCATGTCAGTCTTTCTGTTACTCAGCTCCCATAAGTCCACTTGTCGCATGCTCAGTGTCCTAGAATTTTAGAGGTATAAGAGAACTTAAAGCACACCCGGAATTCTTTGATATAAAGAGTTTAAAACAAATACATTCTCTTTTATTTTTAGAAAAATAATCCTGCAATAGTAATTATAGGCAACAATGGACAAATCCAATATGACCATCAAAAGTAAGTGTGTATTTTTACATTGTTCCTAATTTCAGCATCTTTTTGGAAACCTTATAAAATATGTTTCAAATCTGAACATTTTCCAGATGAAATAGAATTATCTTTTTTCTTGAAATGTTTTTTGTAACTTAGTGGAAAGGTCTTATCTTAATTTGCTTGTGTTTTAAAGTGCTTCCTGTGGACCACCTAGATTTTAGACATGAAAGTGTTTAAAGTTATGTAATATCTTTAAAGATTTATAAAACATTCCTGGCTCTCAGTGATGCCAATAGTCATGTTTTTTTCATCTTTATTAGGAAATACCTGAACTTTAAAAAATAAAGTTCAGAGCCTTAACCAACCTAATGAGTAAGCAATTTATGCCACTTCCTTCAGCCTTAGCGTTGCTGTCTTTAAAATACAGTCTCAGGGAATTCCCATTGTGGCTCAGTGGGTTACAAACCCGACTAGTATCCATGAGGATGCAGGTTTGGTCCCTGGCCTTGCTCAGTGGGTTAAGGATCCATTGTTTCTGTGATCTGTGGTGTAGACTGCAGATTCAGCTTACATCCAGAGTTGCCATGGCTGTGGTATAGGCCGGTAGCTGCAGCTCCAGTTCAACCCCTAGCCTGGGAACTTCTATATGCTGCAGGTGTGACCCTAAAAAGCAAATAATAGTAATAATAAAATACATTCTTTGTGGTCTCCAAAGCTTCCAGTGTTTAGTATATTTAAAACGTGTATGAGTTAGTATGTACATTTTAAATTTTCACATGTTTGTTGTGGGGGGAATTACTTTTTAGCCAGTGAACTATAAGAAAAATTACTCTCCTCCTTTAGTGATTTTTAACTCAGGTAGTTCATCATGATCACCTGTTGAGCTGTTTAAAGTAACTCAGAGGTGTCAGGGCCTCCCCCTCCTGATTCTCCTTCTGCTGATTGAGGGTGGCATCTAGGAATCTGCAGTATGTGACTCTGACTCCACGCTAGTCTCATGTGGAAGAATAGTATCACTTCCCTGTGCCAGCAGCCATGGTAGCACTGGCTCCTCATGTTACCCAGAGTCCTGATCCACATCACAGGAAAAACTCATGTGTCAACTTTTGTTTTCTGCATAAATAACTTAAAATATTACAGGCTTTGTCATAACTTGATATTGTTTTAATCTGTCTAGACATTAATCATTTTAAATAGTAAGTTTTTAAATATTGAGAAGCCTTCCTAAGTTTCTTGTTTGTCTTCCTTTCCCTTATACTATAGTGATGGTGCTAATCAAGCTTTAGCAAGTTGCCAGAGGGACTTTCGTAATAAACCCTATCCTATCCGGGCAAAGATTACATATTACCAGAAAACATTGACAGTAAGTAACATGCATTTGGAGATAATCAAATAAGCAGTATTCTAGTATGACTTTCAGTCTGAATCTTTGATGGAAATTAAATGCCTTTTAAATCTGGATATTGTTCACATACTCATCATTGTTACTGCAAGAGAACAGAAGTGGCTTCAAAGCTCCATGTAAGTGGTCATGTAGGTTTGCAGTTAGTTAGTGAATGTTTAGGCATCCTACTGTGTACCACACAAATATGAGTAAGACACAGGTCATTTTCTCCAAAGCATTTGTCTTCCAATGGAAGATGGACTTAGGTAACATTATGCTTATGTAACATTAGTGTACTGTGTGTTGATGCTACAACACAGATACCTTTAAGGAATCAAGAGGTTGGTGTCCTATAACTCTGCCAGCCTGGAGTGGGGAGGGTCAGGAACAGTTTCTCACAGTTCAACTGCGCCTTGAAGGGGAAGTAGGAGTCCCCTAGATGGGGTGTGTCAGGACTGTCGAAAGATTTGGGAAAGGCACGAGTTTGGTATGGCTGATGGATAGAGGAGATTTGGCAAGTGAAGTTGAAAGGTTAGCAGTAACAGGCCTCACAGACTCATGTAGTTAATCCTCTAAGGAACTGTTTAAAGATTTTTAAGCAGGAAAGTGGAATGATCAGGTTTGATCAGTCATTAGAAAGATGACTAGGTAGCAGTATTTGTGTAAGGGTATTTGTGAAAGGGGCAAAAAATAGGATGATTTAAACTCCTTGACTCTTAATGGGCCGCATCCTGTGCTTGGGACTTTACATGCAATTTCTCATTTTTTTCTTTCGGTTTTGTTGAAATATAACTAACATACAGCACTGTTAAACTTTTAAGTGTACAGCATAATGCTTTGGCTAATATACGTCATGAAATGATTATCCATTAAGTGTAATGAACACCGTCATCTCATATAGATACAAGATTAAAGAAATAGAAAAAAAAATGTTTCCTTGTAATTAGAGCTCTTAGGATTTACTCATAAAAGTAACCACTTTTATATATAACATACAGCAGTGTTAATTATATTTATCATGTTGTACATTACGTTCCTAGTACTTATTTATCTCATAACTGGAAGTCTGTACCTTGTGACTGCCTTTGTCCAATTCCCACTCTCTACCTCTGACCCCCCCTACCTCTGGTATCCACAAATCTGATCTCTTTTTCTATGAGTTTGTTTTTTATTTGGTTTTCAAGTAAAATTGACCTATAACACAATGTTATTTCCTAGTATACAATGCCGGATTCAGTATTTCTGTACATTTCAAAATGATCACCATACTAAGTCTAGTTATTTATCACCACACAAAGATACTACATAATTATTGACTGTATTCACCACACTGTACATTTCATACCTGCGACTCATTTATTTTGAACTGCCTGTTTGATCTCTGATTCTGTGACTCTGTTTCTGTTTTGTTGTTTGCTTATTTTGGTTTTTAAGAGTCTACATATAAGTGAAATCATACATTGTTTTACTCTGTCTGATTTACTTCGCTTAGCCTAATACCCTCTAGGCCCATCCACATTGTTGCAAATGGCAAGATTCGTTATATTTTATGGCTGAGTAGTATTTTTATTTTATTTTATTTATTTATTTATTTTGCTTTTTAGGGCCACACTCTTGGCATATGGAGGTTCCCAGGCTAGGGGTCCCATTGGAGCTACAGCTTCTGGCCTACGCCACAGCAACATCACATCTGAGCTGCATTTGCGACCTACACCATAGCTCATGGCAACGCCGGATCCTTAACCCACTGAGTGAGGCCAGGGATTAAACACGCAACATCATGGTTCCTAGTCAGATTCTTTTCCTCTGCGCCATGACGGGAACTCCTGGCTGAGTAGTTTTCTATTCATTTTCTGCCTTTTTTGTTAATATGACTTGTCGCTTTTGCTGTTCCTCTGCTAACTTGACAGACCAATTACTCCCCTGATTTAATGAAGGAGATCTCATTACTTGCTAAGGCAGTCTAGGGAATTCTCAACTAGCTACAGTAAAAATTGTCAGTTCAGCCTATTCGTTGTAGTTTGCCACTGTGGTTTCAGAGCAAGCGTGATCCCTCTTCTGTATGAACCATTCAAAGAAAGACTTTGTGGTTCCCAAAGTCTTCTCTAGAAAAAGTGAACCACATTCTGTTTTAGAAGGATTTTCATGGAAAGTTACCAGATTTTTCTTTGACATATAGTAGGGCAAAACCATTTTCTTAAATGAAATATCTTAATGTATAATGATACCAAATAAGTGAATTTATTTAATGGACAAGGGATTACCCTTTATGACAATCAGAGAAAGCTGATGGCTTTTAACTTTTTTTAATTTATTTTTGTCTTCCAATTTTATTGTGATGTAATTGACATACAACACTGTGTAAGTTTAGGATGTCCAACATAAGAATTTGAATCTGATAGCTTTTTGACAGTTATTAGACCATATATAAAGGTCAGATAATCATGCACTGATTATAGTATGTCTTTCTAGGTAATGATCCATAATGGCTTCACACCAGATAAAAATGATTATGAATTTTGCGCCAAGGTGGAAAATATGATTATCCCTGCACAGGGGCATTTTGGAATATCTGCTGCAACTGGAGGTCTTGCAGGTAAAATATTGTTATCTTTTAGTATTAAAAGGTTGTGAATTGAATTTTATTGAGAATACTGTATTTTGGAAATGTGTAGCCTGGTTTATTTTTAACCTTTTATGACTAGTTATAACCATCCCATAGTCTATGGTGCCAGTCTTTTGGTCTCTCGGGACTGAAGGTTCTGTTTACCTTCTGTAGGTATATAGTTGGCTAGGGCTACATACAGTTATGTAAATTTGGATACAGTATTTTATGGTGAAGGAGACATATTTAAAAGGTTAATTGCGAAGTGTTTTAGGATCCCGAAAGTTGTCACAGAGCATTTAAATGAATTTGGGGAGTTCCCATTGTGGCTCAGCAGGTTAAGAACCCGACATAGTCTTTATGAGGTTGCAGGTTTGATCCCTGGTCTCACTCAGTGGGTTAAGGATCCGGTATTGCTGCAATGCAACTTGAATCCTGAGTGCTGTGGCTATGGCATAGGCCGGCAGCTGCAGCTCCGATTCGACCCCTAGCACAGGAACTTCTATGTGGCCATAGAAAAAATAAATGAACGAATGAATTTGGTAGCCTTAGGAAATATTGGAAACTAAACTTCAAAGAAATTGCATTTTTTTCCATGTGTGGTGATAAATGAACTTACCATTGGATGTTAATACCATCTGTGGTCGTAATGTATAATATCTTTATTATTTTCAAACGTGCATTTTTCCTTAAAATGACACAAGGTAGGAGGGAGAGAACATGAGTTTGCCAAATATTGGATTAAAGTACTTTGTAAAGATCATCAGGCCAGTACATCAGATCCAGGCAGAACTTGATTTGGACTTCTGGCTCCTGGGTCCAGTGCTCTCCTAACACTGCATGATTTTTCCTAACATTACCTAACCTACATTGTGCTATTAAAATTTTCTTTTTTTAATCTGGCTACATAGATAGATCTCCATAAAAGTGACAGAAAGCAAAGAGGTATTCGCAGTAGAAAGTCATTTATCTTGCTTTGTGGATGTGACATTAGCCAGGATGAATATTTTAGTTCTAAGTTGTGTGGTTTGATCAGTTAGCTATTTTTAGCTTAAACAGCTTAGAATTAATTTGACTTTTTTTTTTTTGTCTTTTTGCCTTTATGTAGAGCTGCACCCACGGCATATGGAGGTTCCCAGGCTAGGGATCTAACAGGAGCTGTAGCTGCCGGCCTACACCACAACCACAGCAACGCGGGATCCGAGCCTCGTCTGCAACCTTCACCACGGCTCACGGCAACGCCGGATCCTTAACCCACTGAGCAAGGCCAGGGATCGAACCCGCAACCTCATGGTTCTTAGTCGGATTCGTTAACCACTGAGCCACAAAGGGAACTCCTAATTTGACTTTTTAATACAATTTTAGGCAAAATAAAATTGTTAATACCAACTGTGTAAGGGAAACAAATATAAATGATGTACAGAAGAATAATCATATTATCTAATTCAGATGCTTTGAGAGTAAAAGCAGATGCTACTAGTAATACCAAGATCACATGGATAAATCAGGACTGTTCCTATAAGCCAGGACAGAGCAGTATCATATTTAAAATGGAAAGTAGGGCTGGGAGTGGTAATTGCTATTATAAAGCTTCAGAGACAGCTAGGAGCAGGAAGTACATGAAGGACAGGATCTTGTCTCACTGACTGAGACCCAGTCCCTGAAGGAGATTTGTAGAAAAATAAAGGAAGATCTTAGTGCCTAGATTAGGACTTGGGGCTTGTTTGGACCCTTCGTTTATTTGTTCCTTCCCTTATCGGACATGTATTAAACATTTGTAATATGTTAAACACTGCTAAATATTCTGGTTTTGTATTTAAGAAAATGAATTCCAACTTAGCTTCAATATGTCTTCCAGAAAAATTTTTGTGTTTTGCGCATTTACCAAATGATAGCTAATTTTAGTTATTTCCCTTACTGATTATTATTTTAAAGCAACAGATGTCTGTAAAGTATATTCACAATCATAGAAATCTATTATGGCACTTTTTTCGGATTTTTTTTTTTTAATTTGTAGATGATCACGATGTCCTTTCTTTTCTGACTTTCCAATTGACTGAGCCTGGCAAAGAGCCAGTAAGTACACCCATTTTTTTCAAAAAATGTATTTACAGTTTAGTGGTAATGCCTTGTAGCTGAAAACTTAGGAGGGCTGACTTAGGTTTGGATCTTGATTCTGCCAGTTATTGCTGTGTGCCCTGATACAAGTTACTTAACCACTGTAACTCTCTGTTTCTTCACTGGTAAAACTGAGATGCTTGTACTGGCCACCTTGACGTTGTAAAGCATTAAAGACAGTGCTCTTCTAGCGAGCACCCAATAAATAGTAGTGGCTGGTTTTTTTTGTGGTAATATTAGTATATAAATTAATCTTTCACCTAGTGGTAGAGTAGTTAAAATGAGAAAAAGAATATCGAGGCTTATTTTTTTCCATTTAATTTTTTTCAATGATCTATTCTTAAATTCTAAAAAAGCCTACACCAGATAAAGAAATTTCTGAAAAAGAAAAAGAAAAGTATCAGGAGGAATTTGAACACTTTCAACAAGAATTGGATAAAAAAAAGGAGGAATTCCAGAAGGACCACCCTGACCTTCAAGGGCATCCTGGTGAGTTGGAGCAAAGCTGTCCTCAGCTGCAGCAGTGGTTGTGGCACCTGGCACTTTATTCATCTTATCCTTGCTCTTATCTGGTATATTCCAATCTCTGGAAAGAATTTTTTGTGCAAATCTCCAGTCTTTAAAGGGCTTGGAGATTGATGTTTTCACCAGGAAAAGTGTGGCTTGTGACATGTGCAGTTAGGAGTACCTGGGTGACGCGGATGAGCAGTGAACTGTTGGAGTATAAGCTCCGTGAGTGCAGGGGTCTCTTTGTTGTGTTTACCTAAAGCCTTAAAAAACAACAGCAATGCTGACGTAGCAGTTGAGACTTAGTAAATATTTGTTGAATGAAAATTTCCAAGGTTTATTTCTTTCCTTTTAGTGGCTCCCAGTTATCTTAGTACTAGAGAGCCAATACTTTATCAAAACTATCTCAAGAGTAATGTGAAGTGATTACCTGAGTCTTTTCCTCTTACTTTATTCAACAGAATTCTGACATTAAAGGCTGAAAGTTTTAAAACATTAGCCTAAGCCAATACAATTAAGAACTTACATGGGTCACATGGCAAAAATAAAACAAGATAAAGCCAAATAGAGTGAGTGTATAATATGCTAACTTTTTTGATCTGAGTTCTTCGTCAGCACAGGTGATCAAGATTATATTTCATAAAGCTTGGAGATAGCTTTTGAACTAGGTTTATAATGCTATAACTGATTAATGGCGTGATTCAGATTTAATGATAAAAATGATGAAACATATATTTTATTTTTTTCTTGGATTTGTTTTAAGCATCACATATGATTCCTGAGTATATCCTGAAGCTTATTGTTGTGTTTGAATGAAATATGTTCAGCATAGTCAGGAATAAAAGGAAAATCAACTGTTCTCAACTCCATTTCTAAATCTTTTCATAAATGTACAAATTTTAAGAGAATAATTTGAGTTTTGGCAAATGTATATACCCCTATAGCCATCAACCAGATCAGTGTGTAGAATGTATTTATCACCCCAGAAAGTTCTCTTATACCTCTTTCAAGTTACACTCCACAGAGGCAACACTATTCTGATTTCTATTAACTTAGATTAGTTCTGCCTCTCCTTGTAAATAGAATCACACAGTATATTTAAAGAAGATAATTTTTAGTTGAAAAAAATTTAGACCTAATTTATAATAAGTGTCCAACCACCAGAGATGGTTGGACAAAACAATGGTTGGCAAAAACAGTAATTTAATCACAATTGAATTAATTACATGCGTGTTTATTATTTGAAAGATCGTAACACTGTGTTGATGTTTTTTAACATGTTGGTACTTTGGTCTCTTACAGTAATTTGAAAACTACATATTTGTATGTGATTATAGTATTTTTGATTTGTAATTTCCATTTCAGCTGATGAAATATTCGAGAGTGTAGGCGATCGTGAGCTGAGACAAATCTTTGAGGGGCAGAATCGTATCCATCTTGAAATCAAGCAGCTGAACCGACAGTTAGATATGATTCTTGATGAACAAAGAAGATATGTCTCTTCCTTGACAGAGGAGATCTCTAAAAGAGGAACAGGAATCCCAGGGCAGCACGGACAGGTGAGCTTTCAAAATATGCATATGTGCCTTAGTTAGCCTTTGAGGAGAGGTGGAACATAAAAGCTCCTGTGCTGTATGTTCTGTAAAATGGGGATTACTGAGCTGGCTGGTCATCTTTTGTTTTTCCTCCAGGTCACTCAACAGGAACTGGATACTGTTGTGAACACTCAGCGTGAGATTCTGAGACAAGTGAATGAAATGAAGTAAGTAAACAAAAGTAATGTCTGAGTATTAAGTGGTATCTTTATCCTAAACCCATGACTTCTGTAGCTGTGCAAGCACATTATTGTTGTAAGATTCCTGCGTAACAATCATGTTCTAGGTTATTTTATAAATAGGGGAATGTAAAGTACAGGGACTTTTGATATTCAGAAACTTCAGACATGTCTAAATTTTTCAATTATTCCAAGCTAGAAAAGAAAAAAAAAGTGCTTTTAACATCTTTAAAGAAAAATAGGTTTGTCACAGTTACTTGACAGCCAGTAGTATATGTGCATTTCTAAAATATAAGAAGAATAGGGGTAATACATAACAATTCTATGAAAAATAATTAGGTAAATAAGCACGAATTAGCGTTATAGGATTGTAATGCATGATATAGGAACTTCTTCTTGATGGAATGAAACGATTTTGAGAGGAATATGCTATGTGTGACTACCTATTTTCATTCCATATTGTACTCTAAGAGAGACTTGGCAAAGAGGTGCTGCAGAGAGGAGATACTGTGTCCTCGGGACACTGTATGATAGGTCTTTAAAAAGGATTCACTTGTCAGATAGTTAACAGCATTCAGTGCCTAAAGCAGAGAAACAGGCAGCATGTCACATGTCATAAGCTAATACTTCAAAGCACTGCCTCAATCAGTACAACCCTTGACATATTAGAATGTTAAGGTGAGTTCTTTACGACTGGAAAATTAAACTGAATGAGGTTAAACAGAGGGTGATAGCATTTAACATCTAGAGATTAAAGGCAATCCAATTTGTAACTGCAAACTTGTACTTCTTTCAGTTATACTGTTTGGCATTTTTAAAAATCTTCAAGTTTTTTAAACTCATGATTAAAATATTTATGATGTTAAATGAATAGTTAAATTATTTTTAGAAACAGATTGATGCACAGTTTAAATCTTTATTTTGATCTAATTTTAGACTTGAGATATTAAAAAAAAGACATATATTCCACTTGTCTTCCTCTGGGTTAACATCTTACATAACGACAATACAGTTGTTAGAGCCAAGAACCTAACCTTGGTGAATGGTGTAGTACTATTAACTAAACTAGTGAACTTACTCAGTTTCACCAGTTTTCTGTCAATGCCTTTTTCCCTCCAAGATCCTATCCGGGATTTCACATTGCATTTAGTTATTTCTCTTTTGACTTCTGCAGTCTGAAATAGTTCATCTTCCCTTCTCTGTCATGACTATGGCAGTTTTCAAGAGTGCTAATCTGTTATTTGGACCAGTGTGGTTCCTCTATCTTGAAGCATTTTTCTTTAAAGCCTTCATTCTTGATATTCTTTGGCCTCTGCTGCTTCTTAAGTTTTTTTTTATTTGATGGTCTTCCTTCCATTACTCCTTAAAATACAAGTTTTTTCTGGGTCTCTATCCAGCCTTCTTTTGACTTATTCCCTAAGCTAAATATGTCCTCCTCCCATTAGTCCCATCCATATAAAACTCTCCTTATCCTGTTGCACTCAGCTCTGGGTGCCCAGCTCATTCAAAGGCATCTTCCTCATAGAACTCTATCACACTGCTCTCCTGCTAGACTAATAGTTTCAGCACGGCAGGAATTATGTTTTTCTTGTACAGTTTATATCCCTAAAAATTGCCTGACTTATAACATGTAGCAGATGAACATTAACAGAATCAGTAGGCCAACAAATGAATGATTGAATAGGAACATTTAAATGACTCAATCTTGGTTTATTAAAAAGACGTTTGTGGACATCTCAAGTTAATGCTCTGGGATTCAATATCTTAAAATGCAGATATGTGAGAAGGTTATATATTCTAGGGTCCTTTATTCTTGGTAAGTATTGTAGAGATGCTTTGGGATTCAATATCTTAAAATGCAGGTATGTGAGAAGGTTATATATTCTAGGGTCCTTCATTCTTGGTAAGTATTGTAGACATAGTAAAATGTAATCTTTAATTTGGGTTTAAGTGGAGAAGCTTAGACTCACATGAATTTTCTTGAGCAAATGTGCCTTAAAAGAAATTTTCTTTCTTTCTTTTTTTTTTGTCTTTTGCCTTTATCTAGAGCCGCACCCACGGCATATGGAGGTTCCCAGGCTAGGGGTCTAACAGGAGCTGTAGCTGCTGGCCTTCGCCACAGCCACAGCAACGCAGGATCCAAGCCGCGTCTGCAACCTACACTACAGCTCATGGCAACGCCGGATCCTTAACCCACTGAGCAAGGCCAGGGATCGAACCTGCAACCTCATGGTTCCTAGTCGGATTCATTTCCACTGAGCCACAACAGGAACTCTCCAGAAAAGAAAATTTTAATCAACACATGTCATTTATTCAGAAAGCACATGAGATATTTTGTAGCAAGTTTATAACTCCCCATTGCTCATGTAACTCAAATAGAATTTAAGATTTTTATTATAGTTAACATTCAGCCTGACCTAGTCTGTAATTTCTAAGTAGTATTGAAGTTTTTTATTGTTGTTGTTTTCTTATAGCAAAGCTTTTACTTTTTAAAAATAAATTTTACTCCATGGAATTAAGTGGGGTAACTTATTCATTCATCCACATTGAATTTTAACTGTTGAAGACACTGTCAGAAAATCAGACACATCCGTGTCCTCATGTAGCTTATACAACATGAGGGACAAAACCTGTGTATGTAGTCCTGCCATATCCGTGGTATTGGTTCCAGGACCCCTGCAAATACCAAAATCTAGTACTCACAGCTTTCTATAAAATGGCAGAGTATTTGCGTATAACCTCCTCTGCATTTTAAACCATCTCTAGATTGCTTTTAATACCTCATACAACTTACTGGTATGTAAAAAGCTCTAAGTACAATGTAAATGTCATGTAAATAGTTCTCTGCACATGGCAAATGCAAGTTTTGCTGTTTCGAAACTTTCTGGGGTTTTTTTTTTTTTTCTGAATATTTTCTGTCTGTGATTGGTTGAATCCATGGATGTGGAAACCACAGATACGACGGGCTGACTATATACAGACACAGAGGAGAAAAATGTGTGTGATGTTTAGGGGGTGGTTGCATTTGACAAAGAAGACTCAGAGGAAGGAAAATAAATGTAGAGGAGAGGCAGTCATTTAAACTGGCCCTTCTATTTTAGACCCTGACTCTTGGAAGGCAGGGTCAGAACTAGAAAAAACATCTCAGACACAGCATATTTTCAGGGAATGGCAGGAACCAAGACAGGTGAAAAGGAATAATAATGTTTTCAGGTAAATTGAATTTCAGGTATGTGTCTTTTCTTAATAAATAGCCCTGTTATGTTTCTATCAATATTTAAAAATATATGTGTGTAGTCCCTTACTGCTTGTAGACTCATATTCAAAGAATGTACCCAGCTCTTTATCTTACATCTGAATAATGGGATCACATCTTACATGGGGATTGTATACTGAGGTCAGGGTGTAAGGTAAAATGTTGTATAACATCACAATTATCACACTTCTGCTCATTATGCCACACAACCAGGTTTTCCTTCATACTTGAAACAGATAGATGTTCTTTAGTTGGTTTCTGGTTAAAGCACTAGGTTTTGAATATAGGGGCCATCTGATAGAACTGCAGGAAGAAATAGAATTACATTTGTCTTACAGGTCCCCGAGACCGCCCCTAGGTTCTATGATCTTCTGGAAGTACTTACAGAACTCAAAAAAACTACTCACAGTTGTGGCTTATTGCAATGCATAAACCATTAGGATATAGAATAAAATCAGCCAAAAAAAAAAAAAAAAAAACAGGGGATAAGGAGAAACCAGGCACAAGCTTTTGGTTGTCCCCTCCAATTGGAGTCACGTGGACAGTGCTTATTCTTCTCAGCAGTGATGTGTGACAACATGTGCAAAGTGTTACCAACCAAGGAAGTTCACCTAAGCCTTGGTGTCAGGGATTTTTATTAGGGTTTAGTCACATAGGCATGGAGCACCCACATGAAGTTACCTGCTCAAACTTCAGTCCCCCTACAGACCAAGATAATACAGCAGCCTAAGGCCCCAGGTGAACAGAAACATAAATTACATTGTTGGCCTGGCTCAAAGCCCCAGGTAGACAAAGATACTCTGAGCAGACAGGATATTCCAGGAACTAGTCAGGAACCAGTTCTGAAAACCTTTGGAAGGTGCAGAGTTTGGGCAGCCCAGGCGTGATGGATTAGTCCTTTACTGCCCAGCATTGAACAGGTAGAATGATGTGAGTTCATTAGGGGTGTCATCCATTATGTTATTCAATGGCCATTTATAATACTGGTTTTAACACAAATTATTTTGTATTATCCCCTATGTGGTTAGACAACCTTTAACAAGAAGTAAAGGCATAATATTAAGTTGTAGTTTTTATAAATTATTTTCCAATCTTGAAGGTAGTTTTATTAAAATAACTGATTTTGTTTATTTTTTAAATGATTTGTTACATTAGGCTTGGAAATGTGTCTAACCATTTGAAATCTGTAAGTGGAAAAATCATCTTTCTAGTGATTTCATTGTATAAAGGGATCTTCTATTTCAGGAATTCCATGAGTGAAACTGTCAGACTGGTCAGTGGCATACAGCATCCTGGATCTGCAGGCGGCGTATATGAGACAACACAGCACTTCAATGACATCAAAGAGCACCTCCACATAGTCAAGCGGGACATAGATCACTTAGTGCAGCGAAACATGGTGAGCACTTTTTTCTTCTAGTTTATCATTATCACAATCTTCTTTTGGAAATGAGGAACAGATATTCTGCTTTATTCTACTGAAAATATTTTAACTGTTTAATTAATGCTGATACCCATTTTTAATATTCAATGTAGAGTTATTCCATAGATCCAAATGTCGCTATGTTCCACATCATGCTTCCATAGCCTATTGAATAGAATTTTTTAGAAAATAAATTGCTCTTCTGACTAGTGGAGTCATCATATCAGAGTTCTTTTCCTAGATTCTTTTCTATAAGTTTTCTTTAAAAATCACGGCTCTTGTTATCAGTAATACTGTCCTTAAACAGCTTTGCAAAAGGTATATATCTCTCAACAAATCCATTTGTTAGGAGTTCCCCCTGGCTCAACAGGAGTAGCAGCGTCTCTGCAGGGCCAAAACACAGATTTGATCCCCAGCCCGGCACAGTGGGTTCAAGGACCTGCAGCTACAGCGTACTATGACTCAGAGCTGATTCCTGGCCCAGGAACTCCATAGGCTGTGAGATGGCCAGAAAAAAAAAAAAGTTTGTTAAACAAGCACTGGGTAATTCATGCTCACGTTTCTCCCTGTCTGGGCTGTTCAAGAAGCACAGATCTAAAACTAGCTGACTGATAGCTTTCTTTAGGCGAGATTTGTCTTTTTTCCAGCCACTTTCCTGATTTTTATTTTTAAGTTTTATTTTATTACTTTATTAGATCTTCGTTTTTAGTGTAAGTCCCATGTACTTTTTTGGAGATAGGCAATAAATATTAAAAATAAGTAGCATATTTTTAAAATTTAACATGCATAAGAAACAATATTAGAAAAAAGATCCCTGGAACTTTTAAGTTTTAAGGTTTTTCCTTAACTTATTTACTGGCTTTGAAAACCTTATATAGTAGTTCCCATTGTGGCTCAGTGTGTTAAGAACCCAACTAGTATCCATGAAAATGCAAGTTCAGGAGTTCCCGTCGTGGCGCAGTGGTTAACGAATCCGACTAAGAACCATGAGGTTGCGGGTTCGATCCCTGCTCTTGCTCAGTGGGTTAACGATCCGGCGTTGCCGTGAGCTGTGGTGTAGGTTGCAGACGTGGCTCGGATCCTGCGTTGCTGTGGCTGTGGCGCAGGCCAGTGGCTACAGCTCCGATTAGACCCATAGCCTGGGAACCTCTACATGCCACGGGTGCAGCCATAAAATGACAAAAGGCAAAAAAAAAAAAAAAAAAAGAAAATGCAAGTTCAATCCTTGTCCTTGCTCAGTGGGTTATGAGCTGTGATGTAGGTCGCAGATGTGGCTCCAATTCGACCCTAGCCTGGTATCTTCCATATGCTACAGGTTCATCCCTAAAAAGCAAAAAGAAAAAGAAAAGAAAACCTTTATAAAATTCGCAAATCTTTGTAGCATTTGCCTCTTTTCCCTTCAATGTTTCAAATATGACAGGAGGAGTTCCCATTGTGGCTCAGCGGAAACAAATCTGACTAGCATCCATGAAGATGCAGGTTCTATCCCTGGCCTCTCTCAGTGGGTTAAGGACCTGTCACTGCCATGAGCTGTGGTGTAGGCTGCAGATGTGGCTTGGATCTGTCGTTGCTGTTGCTATGGTGTAGGCCAGTGGCTACAGCTCTGATTTGACCCCTAGCCTGGGAACCTCCATATGCCGCGGGCACAGCCCTAAAAAGACCAAAATAAATATATATATGTATATGTGTATATATATATAGCTTAGGAGTTTTCTTATTGAACGTTTTACCTCCCATCCAAATTGCTGTCATCTCTTCCCTTAGTTCTTTTTGAGATTATTTTCCCCCAACTTTAGCTGTTGTTGCAATGGCTAAGCTGGTACCATGGGTAGTTTATATGTAGTGAAGAACTTTGTCCCGAAGTTGTGAGCTTATTGAGAACAACTCATCTTAGAAGCCACTCTGTCTGGATACCTTGATGAGCTCTTTATCCCTGGTATGTAATTGCCTCCTTAAAATGGAAAGAATATGGAATACGTATGGAAATAGGAAAAGAAACAGTTTTCATAATACTGTTAGTGATGATGAATGCAAGGAGATTTCGGCAGATGAGGGCTGAGAAGAGGCCGTTCTGTCAGGTGGTTCATTGATAGGGTAACCTATGCCATTGTCTGAACGAGAGTGCTTTTGAGAGTGAAGGTGCTGCTAGTAATAATTATTCTACTACAGCAAGTATACGCTGGGCGTGTTCGGGGAATTGGTGATCTCTGACCTTCCAGGACTAAGATCATTGTCACTGTGATGAAGACAGGAGGCACACAGCAGTGAGTTAGTGACTGGACAGTGGAAGGTGGAAGGCATCCTCTGTCACCTACTTTTTTGAAGTTTGGTGGCGAAAATTAAGGGAGTAGGAGATATTTGTGGGATGAATAAATGAATATACTTGAGTTTATACAATAAACCATGTGTTTTGTAAAGATTTCACATTTATCTCCTTTTCTAAAATACTGATTTGACTAATCATAATAGAAAGTTCTTTGCCTTACAGCCATCAAATGAAAAGCCAAAATGCCCAGAACTACCACCATTTCCGTCATGTTTATCTACGGTGCACTTCGTTATATTTGTAGTTGTACAAACGATGTTATTCATTGGTTATGTCATGTATAGGTAAGTCTCTAAAATTTGACCCAACATTTTTCTGTATTTAATTTGAAATATTCAATAGTTATCTGTGTCCGTAGTAAAATACATATAAAATTAGGTTTATAGAAAGCAAATATTTTTTCTAGTCTGTTTCAGTTCATATAGGAGTTTGTGTATAGGACATATGCTTATGTTCATGTATTTCACACTTCAAAAGGCATTGTATATTTTAAGCAATTCTGTTACTTTCCAAAGTAAAGTATATAGAATTTCTTTCAGTCTTTCTTTTTTCTCTTCTTCCTCAGGAGTCAGCAGGAAGCAGCTGCCAAAAAATTCTTTTGACCACCATTTTCATATGTGTACATCATGTATGTATGTACAAAATATCTTTCTGAGGGAATTTAAGTATTTAAATTTCTTTGTAGTCTAAATTATTAAATTTTGTAAGAATAAACCTTAAAGACAACCATATGTAAATTTGTTCATAGTATATAAATCTATTTAAATTTCAGTGAATTTCTGGCCAGTAGGATACAGCCACTGAACAGAATATTGATAAATCAGAACGTGAATAATAGAAAGTGGGGACACCCCCACATATGAACTTTACCCTGTCTCTGATGTTGGAGGTTTCTAGCTTTAGCATAAATACCCTTGCCCTCCTGCCCCTCCCCCCCAAATATGAGATCTGAGAGCTACCCAACAGGTTTATTTTATAACTGAAGTCTTTCTTTAAAGGCCAGAATTTCCTACTCCAGCACTCATCCTGAAGACTCTGACCCTAATACAACTCCCTTGAAATCAAAGACTATTCTATCTGAGAGTATTCGGATCTGGATAATAGGCTTCAGAATGTTTATTGAAGTATTTTTTTTCTCCCTGATTATCAATGATAGATTTCACTTTTAAGGAATTTGGGGGGGAAATTAAGAGCTACTCTTTACCTAAAAAACTGTTCAGGTGAGAACATTCCTCTGATAATGGTTTTTATGAGTATTCTGCCTGGTGTTATGTTCATTTCATGATTGCTTTTATTTTTGAATGTCTATGTTCCAGCAGTGTCAGTTCAATATTATGGAAATAATTCTGCATTTATATCTGTAAATTCAACTCAGATTGCATGTCCTGAGACTATTTTAAGGTCACAAAACCTACCACTGCATTCTGATTTTCATTGCTCCGTGCAGCCTGGTGTTTGTGACTGCATATTTGTGGAACTCAGGGCGGCAGTAGAAGAAACAGAGTTGAAGTTTTGGAAGGCAGAATTTGAAAAGTAGCGTTACTACTTCTGATTTCTTTCTCTGAATGCCAGAACTAAGGATATCGTGAAGTACTTGTTAGTAAGCATAACCTTGGAATGTCTGGCTGAAAGGAATTGTTGCAGTCAGTGCATAGTCTTAGGTATTAGAGAACAATCTGTAAATGACACTTAATTTCGTCTGCGCAGCTGAGGTAGACTTAAAAATACTCTTTTATTTTCCTTCTTCTACCTCAAGTGATATATTTCATGTCATAGAATCAAAAATAGTACTGGTTTATAAATAGTACTATTTAATTCTTCACAGCCTTGATAAATTTGCTCTGAGGTATCATTTACAGATTGGACTAATTGCTTAAAATCCATACAGAGACTCTGAAGAACTCTGCATTATAGCAATACCTAACCGGTACTATGTATGCAAACAGTCCCGCATTGCTCTTTATAGTAGTGTTTATCCTGGAACGATGAAGGAGACTATTCTAACGGTCATGCTCGCTGCTTTGGCCACTTCAACATAGAATGTGCTTTGCTAGTGTTTTCTTTGTAGTGTTAGCATTTGGAAATTCATGGTTCAGAGACATCACAGAATGTTTCCTCATCACAGAATTTACTCTTACTCCATGAAATCCATGGAAAAAAAAAGTTAACACCTTCAGAAGAGTGTTTCAGTTGTAGACTATGAGACTTGGAAATCCTCTTGAGGTAAAAGGCTGCAAATACCCAGTATTATAAAATCCATAGTCACGTGTGCCTGAACTTATTAAAGGAATACCAGATCTATGCAGTATATACTTTCTAGGCTAAAATTCAAGAGGAATCATTCCTAATGCGAGTGAAGACAGCCAGGACAAAAGAGCGTGAGCACGAATTCTTCTTTCTCACTAATTTGCAGAAACTCATTCAGTAAAGTAGTTCATACAGGTTATACTATTGGAAATTTGGTTTATTTTCCTCAAAATCATTTAGCTCACTTCTGTAGAAAAATGGCTCTGTGGAATAATCGATCACTGCCAGGATTCTTTCATTTCTGTACTGTTTTATATAATTGAATTTAACTTCTCTCACCAGCAAGTATTTTACAGGTGCCTTGGATTAAAAACAAAATTGATTTTACAATTTTAGTGTAAGTCTTTGTGCTTATGCCACTTTAAAAAAGAAATGCAAGTATATAATGGTTAGTTATTTAATGTACCTATTTGTGTTCTAATTGTTTGAGTGTTTATTCAGCTTGAAACTTTACTATGAGGCCACATATTCTGTTATGTATTAAAGGGATATCAGTGTTTCTCAAAGTGTGATCTGTGGACCGTCTGGGTCGTGGGAGTGTTTGTTAAGAATCTGTATTTCAGGGCTCCGTTCCAAACCACCTGAATCAAAACTCGGGGTGGAGGCTTCAGAATACCAGTTTTCAACAGGCACCTCAGGTGATTCAGAACACACTACTGTTTGAGAACCACTAAGATTGGGTGGGAGGGATGTGTAAAGAAGATAAGTCTTTTTTTGCTTTAAAGCTAAGCTCAGAGCATAATATAGCATTTTCATTGTCAATGACATTTGCAACTGTGCACTGATTCTTTTATACTTACGATTTACTACTTCGATGTTCTTTTTACTAAAATTCTTGGTTTATTAGCAACCACAAACTAAACTCAGATTGCTGCCTGTAGCTCTTGGTTCTTTGGTAGATGGCTCTTAAACTTACAAAATCATCTTTTTTTTGCCTTTTGTCGTTTTATGGCCGTACCTGCAACATGTGGAGGTTCCCAGGCTAGGGGTCTAATCGGAGCTGTAGCCGCCAGCCTATACCACAGCCACAGCAACACAGGATCCGAGCCACGTCTGCGACCTACACCACAGCTCACGGCAATGCCGGATCGTTAACCCACTGAGCAAAGCCGGGGATTGAACCAGCAACCTCATGGTTCCTAGTCGGATTTGTTAACCACTGAGCCATGACGGGAACTCCCAAAATCATCTTCAGATCGTGGTCAAGCCATGAAAATCCCTATCTTCAAGTCTGCCTGCTAAAGCTTTTTGCTTTCTTGATTGTGATTTTTGTGAAATTTTATCTCAGACAGTTGTATTTTTTGATAACTTGGGGAAAACAAAAATTACTTGAATAAAGGATCGCCTGACCTACTGCTTTGCAGTGATCCAGTCTTTGTAAAGAACATAAATGATAGTTGTGAATATCAAGATGTGATTATCTTTTCCTGTCCGCATGCTTATTGCAGGGAGACAGTGAACAAAGGATTATATTGGGGATTTTTTAATTTATAAGATCTAATGTAAAATCACCACTTGCGACTTTTTAGATCTGGGTGTTGCCTGTTTATTATATTTCTTTTAAAGTTTAAAAGGGTTTTCTATCCACTATTAATTTCAATTGAATAACATTTTGTCAAGTGTTTTTTTCCTGATTGTTTTTTGATGCTAGCTGAAATTCAAGAAATGACATTGACCTTATTCAAATAAAGAAATATTTTAGTAAATTTACGTTTTCCTTCTTTGATCATGCGTAGTAAGTCATTTTTTATTTCCCAAATAGTCCCTGATTTGTGATGGTTTTTCATGTGTTGTTTGCTTTGCGTTCTGCCCTGGGTGGCCTACCACCTACAGAGTCAATATACAGACGCATAAAAAGAGAATAAGAAATGATAATGGAGTAATGCTTACCTTTGCTGGTAATGAAAAATACAAAATAATTAAAACAATGTATTTGATGTTTGCATCTTTATTAACCAAATACTGGTAAAAGTGTAGCTAAACCGGAACTTGCAGTCATTACTAATGGCAGTTTTTTTTTAATCTTTTTGGTAAGCACCATTTAACCAAGTAATTCCAGTTCTGGGAGTCCATGTGGTATAAGAAGGAAAGAATAGAGCTTTGGTGTCAGTCAGAGCTGGGTTTGAATTTTGGCTCTGCCACTTATTAAAAACGACCCTGAGTTCCAGTCGTGGCGCAGCGGGTAACGACTCTGATTAGGAACCATGAGGTTGCGGGTTCGATCCCTGGCCTCGCCATGAGCTGTGGTGTAGGTTACAGATGCAGCTCGGATCTGGCGTTGCTGTGGCTATAGTGTAGGCCGGCAGCTACAGCTCCAAATAGACCCCTAGCCTTGGGAACCTCTATATGCCGCAGGTCAGACCTAAAAAAAAAATTTGGTAGGTCTGAAAGAAATCAGAGGAAACTTTTGGCCTGATCAGTGAGCCTCTGGCAGAGGGTGGTGGAGACTAGAGATACAAAGGCCCTGAGCACTAGTTGGGGCACTGGGGACGTAACCTTAGGAAAGATTTGGGATTTTAGTCAAGTCCAATAAAAAACTTTGGAGGGATAACACCTAGTTATCCCATTTCACCTGGGATATTTATTTTCCCTTTCTGGAGGATTCTACACACAGCAGCAAATAGTTGCTGGATGCCCAGGTGGAAAGTCATTGTAATAAATTGAGGAGCAAAAAGTCTTTAAAGGCGTGATCCCATTTTCAATGGAAATACCTTTCAAGAGAGAGGTTTGATTTCATAACACAGAGTCGTACCAGGGAGTATTCATTGGTCACAGTGGTGTTGTTACCACCTAAGAGTTTCCGTAATGCTTGGCACCGGCCCTCCCCCTTCCCACATGCATAGAAAAGGACTGGACAGAGAGACGCTGCTTTACAAACTGACTTTGGAGTGTAGAATCAAGGCCCTAACCATAATATTTCCTAATTCCCAATAAGTTGGAATTTTAATAATTTTATTATCTAATAATTTAAGTAATAAGATAACTTATAAAATGGATTTGATTTTTATTACTTTGGTTTTTGTTACATTGTTTTGTTTTTTAAAGGGTACCATTAAGCCTCTTTCAGACCTATCATGTCCAATTTGGCTGTAAGTACAACTTTGGGGACTTTGCTTTCTGACCAAAAGTGTTGCATAGGACAGACCTTCAGCAGAAAATCCTTTTCTTTGGGAAAGGAAGTGTCTTTTAGGAAACACCTGTGCAGTGTTTTCTAAAGGAATATTATGCTGCACTGGGAAAACAGCAATAGACAAAAAGGCTATGGCTTTTACATTATCATTTGAAAAACTGTATAACACTTTATTAAAATTAGTAATTCTCAGTGGAGATGAAATATAGTTTATTATAAATAATAATTTAGACATCGTGGTTTGAATGTATTAAGTCCAACCAACACATATTAAAGTAAAAGTGGAGCTAAGTACTCATGTACGTTCCCAGAGAACACTGAGAAGTTTCTGTTTCACCCTAAATATTTGTTAATCTTTCAAAATGAGACCATTTTAGCTACATTTTAAAATATGTTAGGAATACGAAAAGCAGATCTTAAAATACATAAAACAGGCATTTTAGGCAGAAATTCAGATTATATAGGTCTGTACACTGAGGGATAGTCATCTATTTCCTAAAGGGGCTTGTGCCTACAGATAAAATAATAAGCATAGGTTACAAATAGCCGGCATCTCTCCTCTCTGCCCCACCCCCTCTTGGAGTGCTTTAATTAGAAAGATACTAAAATAGATTAAAGTCTTAACCATGCTCAATTCCTCCCTTGACCTGGCCATCAAGAAAATGCTGTATTGCAAAACATCAGCGAAAGTTTTCTCCAGGTTTTCTCGCTGTTTCAGACAGTGATCTGAAATAGTGTACCCAGAAAGTGGACTGCATGTAAGAAGGAAAAGCAACCTTGTTACACACTCATGATTTGACTCATATGTTCTTACCTTCTGGATCCGAGCATTGAAAATGTCCAGGGCATTGCTTCCATGCAGAAGTGTAACTTTTCATTGCAGGGACAGCCTAAGGTATCTTCCAAATATAAGGGGAAGGACCTGCTGGTTTGCTGTCTGTACTTGCACTAGGTGGGTATTTATGTTCAGGACACGGAAACTGCTGAAGCAGTATGGGAGTCAAGCAGACCAAAAAGCAAATGCTTGTGTGGTACTTAGAGTCCAATGAGATAAAATGATGGATCAAAGGATTATTTCTGCTTAATGAAGCATTTTGGGTTTTGAGTCACTGGGCTCAGTTTTCAACAGGATGTTGTACTCAAAGGTGGAATTCGGAAATTCCACTATAGCCATATAATCAGCCCACTCTGATTAATTTAATTGAACCAACTCTTGATGAAGCCCTGGTGCACTTATAATTTAAAATTTAGAATGGGTAGGGAGAGGAATGGATAATGTGAAGAATTTTTTTCCCCTCTGAAATTAGCTTAGTGTATTAATTCAGAAAGTAGTCGGTTGCATCTGATTGTATGCCTTAGTAATCTGAACCATCTGCCTCTCTATACTAAGGAGTTCTCCTCTTTAATCCAGCTTACAGCCCACAAACCACTCTTCTCTATCATTATGCCCTTGAATCGATGAGGCTGTGCAAAGTCCTTTGCTTTTAAATGTGTTGCTCTCGTTGAAGATATTTGGAAATTTTGTGTTGGTTTTTTTTCCCCCTTCAGATTTTGTCTGGGTCTTTGGTTTTCTTTCCCTGGGTCAGAAACAATGGCTTTCCTTATGAAAACTATGATAAGTAACCAGGTAAAGAATTTAGGACTTGGAGGTGGGTCTGAAGAAAAAAAAGAAGAAGGAGGTACATCCGACCCTGCAGCAGCTCACGGGATGACTAGAGAGGAATACGAGGAATACCAGAAGCAAGTCATTGAGGAGAAGTGAGTACATGTGACTTCATTTCCCTCCAAAGCAGAAGGAAACTCATTCTGGCCATACTGTCTTCGGCTCCCCACTTCCTACCTCTTTCCTCATTAGATGCCTTTGCTCCTGCTGTTTGCCTCTAACCTTAGGAAAATCTGTTCTGCTGAAGTGAACCATTTCCTAGCATCAGCAGTTACTACGTCCTCCTTGTAGGAACGGAAATGAAAAAAACTAGATGAATCGATGTGTCTATTCTTAAGGCAGCTGAACACTTTCTGGCCTAAGCACATTTTAACTGACCTCAGTTGCTAAAATGAAAAATTGTGAGTCAAATATCTTTACAGTCATGAGATTCACCCTCCTAGCTAGTGGAAAGCTTTCAAATTGTGAGAATTCAGACTTTGCCCCTGGAGGAGGGCCTTAAAGAATATATGGTACAATGTTCTTGATCTTACACGTGCAGGAAAAAAACTTTCTAAAGTACGACATGACAATTATGTCGTAAGACTTGGCTTCTCAAAGATTCTGAATAAATGTGTGGATTGTCTATTATGAAAATTTAAAGATATAGAAGAGTAGTACAGTATAATGTATAGCCATATATACCTATGGCATAAAATTGGCAGTTGACATTTGCAACATTTGCTTATAGATGATTAATTGGTTAGATGATAGATAGATACAGAGTTTTGTTTTGTTTTTTGTTTTTTTTTTTGTCTTTTTACGGTCGTACCCACACCCTCGGCGAACAGGAGTTTCTAGGCTAGGGGTCAAATCAGAGCTGTTGCTGCCATCTCAGATCTAGCAACACCAGATCTGAGATGTGTCTGCAACCTACACCACAGCTCACGGCAACTCCGGATCCTTTAACGCACTGAGCAAGGCCAGGGGTAGAACCTGCATCCTCATGGATACTAGTTGGGTTCATTACCATTAAGCCACGGCAGGAACTCCCAGAGAATCATTTTTAAATAAATTACAGACATCGTGATACTTTATCTCTAAATACTTTGGCTCTATATCTCCATAAAATAACGACAGTCTCCTGGCTACATAAAATGTAATTAAAATATTAGTAACATTACAGTTGGATATTATGGAATGTGAGTATTACCAATTTTTCAATGAAGATTGATCTTTCAACAAGTGTAATCTATATGTCATGTTTTTAAGACAAAGTCTTTTAATAATCAAATCAACTAAGTATTGAAACAATCTTGAGGTTAAATTTTCATTATATGTTATAAAAGAAAAGTATTATTTTTGCCACCATACCACTTTTGCTAATGATCAATTACATAATAGGTGCTTAAGTCCTATTGCTAAGCTGATTATAGGTGAAAGGGTTAATGACCCAGAGGAATCTAAGAAAGCATGAAAACCTACATTTGGTGGAAACCTTGTCTATTGTATTACTTTCCAGAGAGAAACTGTGGCATATAAAATTACCTACAGTATACTATGCTTGGCTCTGCAGTAAATTTAAGATCAGTTTAAAAAAATATAAATGCAATTGCAAAAATAATGTTGACGCTAAAATACTACTGGGGCCAAAAAAAAGAGGCATCACTTGAATATTGGCTATTTTTGCCTATGGCATGTTAAATAAAAAGGTATAATGAGGCAGAAATAGAAAAATAGCACCAAACATTCTCAGCTTAAGAGGGCTAATAAAAAAAAATGGTCAGAAATATAGACCATACACCTGATATTAAAATATCATTTAATACGTCTTCACAATAAATCTGCACACAGATATGGCATTATTTGATTAACTAATGACCTAGTTTTCCTTCATTTCCTGGGTAAATGCAAAATGGCCAAATGGTGTGGTCAGTCAGTGGATTGGGTTATTTACCAACTACTCAGCTGGGCGTGTGTTACATGTTTATGCAACCAACTGATTTAAGCAGTAGCAGAACAATGAGGCCAGCCTGCTTCCCCAAGGGAAGAGGCATGACTTCCAGTCCATTGCTTGTGTTTTCAAGAGCTTCATCACCTAGAATACAACATAAAGAAGTAGGCATCAGGGGCGTTTCCATTGTGGCTGAGCGGAAATGAATCTGACTAGGAACCATGAAGTTGTGGGTTTGATCCCTGGCCTTGCTCAGTGGGTTAAGGATCCGCCTTTGCCGTGAGCTGTGGTGTAGGTTGCAGACGCGGCTCAGATATGGTATTGCTGTGGCTGTGGTGTAGGCCGGCAGCTGTAGCTCCAATTCGACCCCTAACCTGGTGGACCCCTAACTTCCATGTGCCTCCTAAAAAGCAAAAAAAAAAGTAGACATCGAAAATAGTTGCTTGTTAAAAAAAAAAAAAAAGCATTTGTCACATAGTTCCCTGATGGCATAGGATTCAGCATTGTCACTGCTGCGGTTCAGGTTTGATGCTTGGCCCGGGGTCTTCCACATGCCACGGTCACAGCCAGAAAAAAAAAGTTTCCTCGCAAGTTACATCTGGAGAGAGTTATAGACATGATAGTATAAACGAATATTAGCAAATAAAAGTCTCCTAAATTTGTCCTCATCATTTTAGATAAGTTATAGGATTGACTCTACTAACTAAATAATCACTCAACAATCTACTCTATTGAGCATTCATTTTTATTTTACTTCTGTGTTCAGATATTTTTTTTCTCCTCCTGGTAACATTAGTACTGAAAGAGGTTTATACCTAAACAGAATATTTGGAAAAGTATAAACAAAACAATCTGTTTTTCCCTCCCTCTACTTCTCTCCATTGTATTAATTTCCCTTTAATTATGGAACAACAATTGCTATGGGATCAGTTGTAACTTGAACTTTGATATTCTTTACAGACCTAAATATAAAAGCTAAAATTATAAAGCATTTAAAATAAAAAATAGAATATTTTTGCATCTTGGAAGTAAGCAGAAGTTTTTTTTTTGTTTTTTGCCTTTTTTTTTTTTTTTTTGCTTTTTAGGGCCGCACCTGTGACATACGGAGGTTCCCAGGCTAGGGGTCTAACAGGAGCCGTAGCTGCCAGCCTTCGCCACAGCCACAGCAACACCAGATTGGAGCCTCATCAGTGACCTACAGCACAGCTCATGGCAACGCTGGATCCTTAACGCACTGAGGGAGGCCAAAACCTCACGGTTCTTAGTCAGATTCATTTCCATTGTGCCACAACAGGAATTCCCAGAAGTTTCTTGAACATGACCCTGAAGGCAGTGACCATAAAAAAAAAATTTTTGGCCATACCCATGGCATGTGGAAGTCCCCAGGCCAGGGGCTGAACCTGAGCCACAGCAGTGACAATGCTGGGCCCTGAACCCAGTAGGCTACCAGGGAACTCCTAGTGATCATAAAATTTTGAGATGAATTAGACATTATCAGAGTTAAAAACTATGTCAAAAGACACCATGAAAAAAATAAATAGGTAAGACAGACTGAGAGAAAATATTTGCAAAATGAGAAAATTTTTGCAGAATGTTTATCTGACTAAAAAAAAAACCTGGGATCCAGGATATTTAGAGAAATTCTACAACTCAATAATAATTTTTAAAAATGGGCAGAAGTGTTGAACAAATACTTCACAAATATATACAAATGGCAAGTTAGTAAATGAAAAGGAAATGCATGATATTGTTAGTCATCATGGAAATGAAAAATTAAAATCATCTTAAAATGAAAATTAAGGTACCACAACACAAACACTAGGATGGCTAAAATTAAAAAGGCACAAAAATTTGGTTGTGATGATTTTTGTACAACCATAAATGTAATAAAATTCATTAAGTAATTTAAAAAAAAAAGGCACAGTATCCAGTCTTGGCCAGAATAGGACAACTGAACTCCTGATCCAGTTGATGAGATGTGGAACAGTATAACCACTTGGGAAAAGGTCTGCCATTTTCTTATAAAACTACAGCTACTCAACCAAATTACCATATAACTCAGCAATTCCACACCTAGATATTTACCTAAAAGAAATGAATATATGTGTCCACAAAAAAACTTTACAAAAATGTTCATAGCATCTTCATTCACAGTACCCCAAACCAGAAAATAGTCCAGGTGTTCCTCACAGGAGAGTGAATAACATAATATACTCATGTAATAAAAAGGAATACAAAAGGAACAAACTACGGATAACTGAGGCAATCTGGATAAGTCCCCCATTTTTTTTTATACTGAGTGAAAGAGCCTTACACAAAAGAAAGCACAGTGTATGGTTCCATGTATATGAAGTTCTAGAACAGGCAAACCCAATCCTTGGTGGAAAAAAGACAGTGGTTGCCTCTAAGACCGGGAGCCAGGATTGATTGGGAATGGGATGGAGGCATTTTCTCAGGTGACAGTACTGTTTTTTATGTCTTAATTGAGGTTTGGGTTACACACAGAAACAGAATCAACAGAGAAGAAAAAAAATGTATGCATCTGTATGTGTGTATATACATATGAGATTGATTGCAAGGAGATTTATTGCAAGGAGAAAATGCTCACATGATTATGGAAGCTGAGAAGTTCCACCATCCACTGTCTGTAACCCAGGAAAATCAGTGGTGTGGTTCTGGGAACTGGAGGGGCTGATAGTACAAGTCCGGGTCAAAGCAGAAGATTGATGTCTCAGCTCAGGAGGCTGGCAGGGGGTAAATTCTCCCACCCTCTGTCTTCTTGCTCTATTCAAACCCTCAATGGATTGGATGAGGCCCACCCACCCTGGGGAAGGCCATCTGCTTTACTCCACCACCGTTTCAATGTTCATCTCGTCTGGAAACAGCCTCCCAGACACACCCAGACATAGGGCACCCTGTGTGCCAGTCAAGTACATTTAAGGTTTGTGCATTTAATTGTATGCAAAATTTTAATTCAAAAGAAAAAAAGAACTAAAAGCATAAGTAACTAATTAATGGTAAGCATGTTGAAGCTTGCTGGGCAGAGAAGGGTACTGATGTCTACAATTGCAATCAGAAATAAGGTGGATAAATAAATGAATACAGAGATATGACATAAAAAAAAACCACGCATAGCAATAGCATATGGGTCTCAACTGTAAAACTGTTTCACTTTTTCTGTATATTTGAAAATGTTTTTAGTAGTACTTGGGGCTGGGAGGAGATTGCTTCTGCCTGCTGCAGGTCACTGAGCTCTTGAGCAAGTGCTCAGTCTCCAAAACCAGAAGATTGAGCCCAGCTTTCTCTCCGGCCCATCCCAGGCCTGTCATCTGGTGGAGGAAAGTGAGTTCAGAGAATACCTGAGTCCAGGGCCAGGGGTTTCATCTGATGCCTTCAGATCCAGCCCTTCCTTCAGCCAGGCTTCTGTGTAATGGTTAAGCTGATTCCAAAACTTGGAGTCAGGAAATAGAAAACGACTTAGCCATCTGAAAATGAAAACAATTTATTTTAAGGCAAATCATGCTTCATGCAAAGATGCTTCACAAACCTGTAACAGAAATCCCACCAGGCCTCCTATGGGTCTGAACTAGGATCAGAGCGTTGCTTCAAAGCCACGAGTCCTCCTTGTCTACCTCTTGGCATCACCTTCACCTCAGTATGGCTGCTTTGTTCTTCCTGGGCAGGCAGCTTGCTGTTACCCAGACCATGTGGCCAGTGAACAATGGCAGCCAGAATCCTCCAGCCACACCGCAGGTCTCTGTCTTTCTCAGTCCCAATCCCAATTCCCAGAGAAATTTCATTTACCCAGACTGGTCTAATCCTATACAGCCAGAGGATATGTATATAAATGTAACCTCGAATAATGTGCTCTGTGGGCAACTAGGAGAAGGGCGGTCACTGGAAGCTTCATGTCCCCAAAATTGCCCCCACCTCCCTCTGGATCATCATGAGCCAAGGAGCCCATTTCAAACCAGCGTAATCACAAGTCCAATTAGGCTTCCCCAGAGCATTCTGGAAATCCATTCCAGCTTGTGTGCCGAGACCTCCCTCCAAGCAGGGAAGGAAACGATGTACCTAAACTGAGGTTTAGAGGGTCAATAATGCAGAGAAATAGCTTTCTATTTTTTTCCCATTTTTGGCCACCCTGCAGCATATGGAGTTCCCCGGCTGGGGATCACATCCCAGTCACAGTTGTGACCCAAGACTCTGCTGCTGCAATGCAGGATCCTTAACCCACTGTGCCAGGCCAGGGATCAAACGGGTGTCCCAGCACTTCCAAGACATTGCCGATCCTGTTGCACCACAGCAGGAGCTCCTATACTTCACTTTTTTTAATTTAAAAAATAAATAGGGAGTTCCCGTTGTGGAGCAGCAGAAACACATCTGACTAGGAACCACGAGGATGTGGGTTCGATCCTTGGCCTTGCTCACTGGGTCGGGAATCCAGCATTGCCATGAGCTGTGGTGAAGGTTGCAGACATGGTTTGGATCCTGTGTGACGTAGGCTGGCAGCTGTAGCTCCGATTCGACCTGGGAACTTCCAAATGCCATGGGTGTGGCCCTAAAAAGCAAAAAATAAAAATAAAAAATAAATTAATAAATAAACAAACCTGGGAGTTTCCTTGTGGTACTATGGGTTAAGGATTTGGCATTGTCACTGCAGTGGCTCGGGTCTCTACGGTGGCATGGGTTCGATCCCTGGCCCAGGAACTTCCATATGCTGAGGAGTGGCCAAAAAAAAAAAGTTTTAGTTAAAAGATGAATAAATAAATAAAATGTATATCCCATAAATAATAGTCAACATCCTTTGTCATCAACTCATATATCTAGGATTTCAGAAGCCTTCAATGTGTTAACCCTTAATCAACATAAAAAATACAGGAGTTTTCATCATGGCTCAGTAGTAATGAACCCGACCTGAGAATGTGGGTTCGATCCCTGGCTTTGCTCAGTGGATTAAGGACCCAGTGTTGATGTGAGCTGTGGTGTAGGTTGCAGACACGGCTCATATCCCCGGCAGCTGCAGCTCTGATTCAACCCCTTGCCTGGGAATCTCCATATATGCTGCGAGTACAGTCCTAAAAAGACAAAATAATAATAATTAATAAGATGATTTTTAAAATGCAGCTTCTCTCCATGATGTGGTCGGGCTGGGATCAGCCCCAGGAAGCTGCATTCTTAGCAAGCGTCCGAGTGATTCTGATGCTTGCGCTCCCAAGGTGCCATTAGAGTAACAGGGTGCGTGCACTCAACTCTACTTTGGGAAGAATCAGCCTGCCCTTCTCATAGGCTGCATCAGAAAGAGGTCTCCAGAACCACGCTGTCTTTGGGATTTAGGGTCTGTGCTGAGTTATGACGGCACAATGACTGACAGAAAGGCAGACATTTGGGGACATAGGAAAAATTCCCCTATTTCCCATTTTTCTTCCAGCAGTGGGAACTCAGCGCTGTGTCACAGCATCTGGCTCCTCTGAGCAGAGGCTGGAATGGCCTTAGCTCTCCGTGTCCTTTGATCCTTTATCCTATTCTTCTACTTTTAGGATGGAAAGAGATGCTGCATTTACACAAAAAAAGGCAGAGAGGGCGTGCCTGAGAGTTCACCTCAGAGAAAAGTACAGACTCCCAAAGGTGAGACACTCTTTACATGGTAAACATCCCATCATGTCTTATGTAATAAGACATGGAGCGTGTTTGATTATCAGCAAAGGGTCACACTCCAGAGTGGGTATCTCTATCTATCTATCTATACATATAATGCATAACATATATACATATGTATATATAATACATAATAGTGTATATATAACATAATTATATAGATACTATATATAATACACAATATATATTATAATATACACATATGTAAATGTAAATGAATATATACATATATAAATACGTATTTATATCTCGATTATAATTGAGGTTTTTGATATAGGGAAAAGAGCATTGAACTAGTTCATAAAAACTAGATTCCAGTCATTTAACCTCTATGAACTTTCGCTTTCTCTCAACAAGATGGCAATAATACCTTCAGAGGACACACCGATGTGTGTAAATTTCCCTAAGGACTGTAGAACATGTATGTGTAACTGTGCAGTGGGGGTGATAATCAGAGCTGACATTTCCTGGGTTCTAAGCACTGTAAACATATCAGTTCATTTAATCCTCAGGACAGTCCTGTAAGGTAGCTTCTTAGAGTAGAGGAAACGGAACCAGAAAGAGAGTAACCAGAGGCCACTGCCAGGCAAAGCAGAGCGCAGGGTCTTAATTCTCTGCTACTCTGCCTCTGCCTCAAAGGAACAATCCATTCCTTCTCTTTGGAGGTGACGGGGACGGTCATCACCAGCATCATCTTAATGCATCTTTTCTGGCAGGAGGACAAACACCTGGGGCTTTGGTCAAGTAGCTGATTTACAAAAATCGTGGGCCTGACTACTAACTGTAAATTAAAAACTGCTCCCAATGCCCTCTGCTGCACAAATATTTACCTTTATTGCCTGGGAGGTGGGAGGAGGATGTGTAGACATTTCTGGCCCAGGGCTGGGATGCACTGCTCCAGGATTTGTATCCTGGGGCGACCGAGGGCCCAGCTCCTTGCTCCCCTGGCTTATTTCTTATATCTCTTCACCTGGGGATCACCCAGCTCCTCTAAATTATTCCATCTCCACCTTCTGGCTCAGCTGTCCGACTTCCCATTCCAGAGGCTTCCCACTCCCTTAGAAAACGGCTTCCATCCGGAGAAGCCAGCGAGAGCCCTCCACAGGGATGAGGGCCGCCTCCGGTGGGCTGGGTGCTTTAGAAAGTGCCCTATACCAATTGCTTCGGTGGGTCCCCTGAAAAATCTGCAGATCCCTGGAAAAACTGCCTTCAGAGGCTACAAGCACTAAACAAAGGCCGTAGGCCCACTGCCCATGCAAGGTCACAGTGGTTGAAGTCACCAAAAAGTGTCAGAGCCTGCCCTGGGGGGAGATTGATCTCAAGATGCTCTCACAACAAGCAGAGGAAAACTCACAAGAAAATTTAAATTCATTTTCATTTGCGACCAATTAATTTGGAAATGTGTGCCTTGCTTTTGGCCCACCTTATTCATTTAGTAATTTTTCCCACCGGGCTTGCATTTTGAAAGCACGGAGCACCTCTAGACACTGTCCTTCCTGCTCCTGTTTGAATTTCCTGGAACTCCCTGAGATGGCACGGGCTGTGCTGAGCAATGTGGCAGTGAGCCTGACTCTGATTCACCAGCTGGACTGAAGCCCCTGCCTCCTGCCTTGGGGGCATCTGGTGAAAGCACCACAAATCTTGTTTGGAAGGATGCAGAAATTAAATGCATCTTGGGGTGTGCACACGTACACACACACACACAGACACACACACACACACTCAACTGACTGTGTTTCTTCCAGAAAAGTGGGGCTTTTAAGAATATTAAATTTGTTGGTTTTTGAGGATGTATTTTTGACAACGGTTCTGTTGTTCTGTGAGGATTCAGGAGAACTGGGTTTTAATTCCGGCTTTGCCACTCTGACAGCTATGATCTCAGGGCTTTTTAATATATCTTGGTCCCCAGTTTCTCATCTATAAAATGGGGGCAGTGATACCTTCTTCCTGAGCCTCTGCCTGAGATAATACAATGTGCCTGACAAGTCAAGCGCCCGACAATGGACAGAGCTCCATAGACGATAGCTCTTACTGGAGTTCCTGTCGTGGCGCAGCAGTTAACAAATCTGACTAGGAACCATGAAGTTGTGAGTTCAATCCCTGGCCTTGCTCGGTGGGTTAACGCTCCTACATTGCCATGAGCTGTGGTGTGGGTCGCAGACGTGGCTCGGATCTGGTGTTGCTCATATGCCACTGGTGCAGCCCTAAAAAAAAGCAAAAAAAGAAAGAAAGAAAGAAAAAATCAGACGAGAGCTCTTATTGCTGTTATTATCTCTATGCACAAACATCTTATTTCTTTCTATTTTTTTTTCTTTTTGTCTTTTCAGGGTCGCACCCGCTGCATGTGGAGGTTCCCAGGCTAGGGGTCTAATCGGAGCTGTGGCCACCGGCCTTCACCACAGCTCACGGCAATGCCAGATCCTTAACCCACTGAGCAAGGCCAGGGATTGAACCCGCAATCTCATGATTCTTAGTTAGATTTGTTAACCACTGAGCCACAACGGGAACTCCCAGACATCTTATTTCTTGATAATATCAACCAGAAGTCTTGCAGGCCTGGGGTTGGGCACACTGATGCGTGTAAACAATGCAAGAATTGGACGTTCCTAAACCTCAAGCTTCTGAGCTTTGATGGCTCTCTTCCTTAATGGTCCAGATCCTTGGGGCGAACACCTTCTGGCTTAGCAAAATAGGTTTGATGCTCTTCAGAGGGAAAAAAAAATGACTTCCAGGTAGGGCTTCCCTGGGGTGCTGTATAACATGGCTGGATTTTGTAAGAATGCATGGTGCACATGGTGCTTTAAGAATTTACCTATGATGTGAAAAATACCAACAATACAACTGCCTGCTTTTTTGTAAGCACATGGAAATTCTACCTAATGCAAAGTGCACTATTCGTATTGTAATTAATAGGAAGAATGTCATTTAAAAAAATCTCCTGGCTTACATTCCATTTAGACCAGTTCTCACCAGACACGGCCGACACCCCAACCTCAAGGCCGGCCTCGTGCTTGATATGCAGCCCTGCCCCACCTCCTCTGCCTTGAGTGGCTGTCACAGGCCCCATGTTTGCCTAGCACCCACCCCTCTGAGGCTCAGGGAGCAGTGGGCCTTCAACAGCACCCAAGGCTAGAAAGGGGCCCTGAGGGACAGACTCGTGTCCCAGACCAAGATCAGCCCAAGGGCAGTAGCTTTCTGTCCATGCTGACAGATCACTCCTGTCCAAGCCAGATCCTGGCTTCGGCATTGTAAGGGCCTCCTGCACAGGTCAGCAATCTGGATTCTTCGAGCCCCTGGGTGTCCCTAGTTGCAGCCATGGGGAAATGCACGCATGCTGCCCCAACAGACGCCCCCCCTCAGATGTTTAGTTCTTTCTGGGGACTCTGTTGTAGTAAGGACAGTGATGGTGATGGGGATCAGAAATACATTTCTGGGAGTTCCTGTCGTGGCTCAGAGGGTTAAGAACCTGACTAGCATCCATAAGGAGGCTGGTTCAATCTCTGGTCTCACTCAGTGGTGAAGGTTCTAGTGCTGCCGTGAGCTGTGGTGTAGGTCACAGACGCGGCTTGGATCCCGTGTTGCTGTGGTGAAGGCCAGCAGCTACAGCTCCCATTAGACCCCTAGCCTGGGAACCTCCATATGCCACGGATAGGGCCCTAAAAAGCAAAAAGAGAGAAAGAAAGAGAGAAAGAAGGAAGGAAGGAAGGAGAAAAGGAAGGACGCAAAGAATAAAAGAGAAAGAAAGAAAGAAAGAAAGAAAAAGAAAAAAGAAAGAGAGGAAGGGAAGGGAAAGGAAGAAAGAGAGAGAGAGAGAAGAAAGAAAAAAGAAAGAAAGAGAAAAAAGAAATACATTTCTGGAGGAGACTTTTTCTTATTCCAATTCTTTTGATATTAAGGACAAGATTGTGCATTTTGTGCTAGAGTAGCTGCTGTGCTGTTGAGCCTGGAAAGCCTAGGGCCCTCCTGTGATCATCTGTCACACAGCAGGAGGCAGCAGCACCTTTGAGGGACAAGGGCGGGGGCAGAGCATCTGAGCAGTGGGACCCTCCCATGGCATGCCGGAAGACAGCCAGCAAACCCGTGGGTTTTAGCTGTCTCTGCAGCAACCAGGATGGGGAGAGGTCTTGAAACCATGGCAGTATTTGAGGAAGAGTCAAAGTGATTGGCAGATTCGGCCTTGAAGGAGGTGATTCTGGGAGAATGATGGCCACGGGGGACCTGCCGTTTCCCAGGCCTTTGGCTCTAGTGTTTGTATCCAGCCAGCTTCTCTGGAGGGGCTCGCGCTGTGGCCCGTATGGAACTGGACATATGTAACTCTTAGGTCTTTCTATGATTATTCAGAAGAACCCTTCATAGCGGAGCCTTTGAATGCCTTCCAGGAAACACATCAGGGATATGAGTGGTAGGTTTTCATCTCCTAGATGCTCCAAGAAGGAGCAAAGCAGCTCTAGAAGGTCAGGCAGTGCCTGTGGGCGTCGCTGTGGTTGGGAAAGGCCAAGGCCATGGCAATGTGTACAGGGATTTGGAGCAAAAGGGATGAGGGGCTGGCTGGTCAGTTCTCAACCCTCATAGCAGGCTGGACAGGGCTGATGGAGGCCTGGGCCAGCAAGGAGATGGGGTGACAGTGTCCTGAGTCAGTCCTTGAATCCCTTTCACGGGGCTTGCCATTTTGATTACTGCCCTTATTGGACCGCTCATCTGATTACCACGATTAAAGCTGGTCCTCATGGTATATGTACACAATGAAATATTATTCAGCTATAAGAGAAGGAAATCCTGCCATTTGCAAAGGCATGACCTTGGGGACATAATGCTGAGTGAAAGTTGGACAGAAAAAGACAAGTACTGTAACTATCTCACTTATATGGAGAATCTTAAAAACCCGAGCTCATAGATACAGAGAGCCATTTAGTGGCTGGCGGAGGCAGAGGGTAAGGGCGTGGACAAAATGCGTGAAGGGGGTCAAAATACAAACTTACGGTTAGAAGGCAGTTAAGTCCTGGGGATGTAATTTGTTGCATAGTGACCATTTTTTTAAAAGTCAGCACAAGACTTTTAAGTAGGACAGCCAGAGTTCCTGCCATGGCACAGTGGGTTAAGAATCCGATTGCAGCAGCTCGGGTGGCTGCAAAGGCAGGGGTTCGATCCCTGGCCTGGTGTAGTGGGTTGAAGGATCCAGCATTGTTGTGGGTGCAGCCATTAAAAAAAAAAAAAAAGGGTGAGTAGGACAAACAAATGGTATTATCTTTAGCCAGGAGCTTAAGCTCAGGTTAGGTGGGGTCAGGGAAGGGGCACACACCCCCCGCCCCTCCTGCAGCCTCTCTCCTAGGGCAGCTGCAGGCTCCTGGGCTGCCACTCTGCCACTCTGGCTGCTTGATCACAGGGACTGAGTGACATTTCTTTTTATTAAACGTTTTTTATATACAGAAGAGCACCACAGGTCTACGCTCAAGGCATCATCATAAAACTCATGCAAATCAAAGAACTTGCCCCAAGTCCCAAAGCCCTGAGCCTCCTGCAGGTCTTTTCCCAGTGCTTCTTCACGCCCCACCCCCACCCCTTCTAAACCCCGTACCTCCACCCGGACGGCAGACTTGAGAACCGAACGCAACTGTCCAACAAACACAGTGGTGTTGGGCCAAAAGCAAGGCTCACGGGGACCTCACTAGGCAGGCTCCTAAAAACAACTTTCTCTCCCCTCATGATCTGCAGAATCCTCAGCCCCTGTGCCGTCTCCTAAAATCTGTGTTGGGTAAACAGCCCAGCTAATAGTATTAACAGCCCACAGGGGGTTGGACACATTCACCAGGTCCTCCCATTAACGAGGAGAGACCGCCTGGGGGCCTCATTCACAGTTCCCCAGGGTCACTCCCAGCGGGTTGCATAACCAGCAGGGGGCGGTTCTGGGCCCCGGTCCCCTCTCCAAGGCCCAACCGAGAGCAGATTTGAGGAAAATGTCATCCCGGGAGCTGTCAGGTCTAATGAGGATAACTGTGTCACATTTTGGAATTAGAACTGTATTTTCTAAAGAAATTATTTGGCTGGTGTCTCCTGTGAAAAAGAGTTTCAGTGGATCGCTGAAGGAGGGAAAGGAATTGCAGCCTCTGAAGGAAGCAGTGCAGGTAGTCTTGCCTCTGGTGAATAGCCACAGGCCACCTCTCCCAGTTTACTGTTCTCTGTCAAGGACCAGCCGGTTGGTTGTGCCCTTGTCTTTTGACCACTTTTCACTGCAGTCCGCACGCAAGCAGTCTAATAAGTGCTGTCATAAAATTGCAGTGTCGGAGTTCCCATCGTGGCACAGCAGAAATGAATCTGACTAGGAACCATGAGGTTGTGTGTTCGATGCCTGGCCTCACTCAGTGGGTCAAGGATCCAGCATTGCCATGAGCTGTGGTGTAGGCTGCAGAGACGGCTCGGATCCCACGTTGCTGTGGCTGTGGCGAAGGCCAGCGGCTACAGCTCCTGTTAGACCCCTAGCCTGGGAACCTCCATATGCCGCGGGTGCAGCCCTAGATAAGGCAAAACAAACAAACAAACAAAAAAAAAATCGCAGTGTCACATGGCAAAGTCTACCGCCGTGAGGACCAACTCTTACATGGATTTCCTCTGGTTTTCCAATCCCAGATAACTGGGGACTTCCCATGCCTGCTGTAACTCATGATGCTGAGTATCGTCTGTCCTGTATCTTCAGTGTTTCCTCCCTGCTGGCCTCTCCTTTATAAAGTGATCAAGTCTTTCCCAACTCAAGCAAACAGCACTTTGAGCAGATGTGGCTTTCGGGGTATCTTAAATGACCTGTTCCCGCTGCAACCTTCCTCCTGTAGTTGCTTGGTCTCAATGCAGTAGATGGTTCCGCCGTTTCCTTTGGGGACCTCTTCCTGGAGCAGAACTTTGCCTTGTTTAGCTCGTCAGTTCCTCCTCAAAGCCCCCTCTCCTCAGCTTCTGGTTCTCATTCTCCTTGAACTGTTTCTTCTCCATCTTCTTCATAGGTTAGCCTCCCCCTGACTGCCCTCAAATTTCCCAGTATTCTGGGGGGTTTCCTCCATCTGCTCTTTGTCTCCCTCAAGCAGGGACACTCTCCCCACCTGGCTGCGTCTTGCTATTGCCTTCTTCTTCTGTGTTAATGACCCTCCAATCTGGATCCCTAGCCTACAGCTTCTCCTCGAATTTCACCACCATATCCACCTCACCTCTGGCCCCTCCAGCTCAGATTCCGACAGACAGCCCCCCCACTCCTCTCGGGGCCCCACCTCCACTGAGGGTTCCCTGCCAGCCCCATCCCCTGGGCTGACAACTGGACATCACCCTTGTCTCTGCCCTCCTCCTCCAGCCCCACCTGCAGCAAATCACCGGATCAGTTTCACCTCCTGAATAATTTTTAACTCATCTCCAAGCGCGGTTCTCATCACCTCTCAGCTATTGTACCACAGCACGTCTTCGGTAGCTTTTTGACTTTGAGTCTTGCTCCCTTCAAAACTGCAGAGTGAGTTTTCCAAAATGCAAATTGATCCTGTCATTCTCCTGTTTAAAAAAGAAAAAGAAATTAAAAAAAAAAAGAAAAGTTAACCATGTCTTTTTAAAATCCAAATCCCTCGACTTGAACCCCATGATGTAGGTCCTAGCTTTGCAGCTTTACCTCTAGCCATTCCCTGTCTGGACTGTACTCTCCTCCTATTTCATCTGGTACACGCTGCATCCCTGGCCTCTTTCCTTCCTGTAAGAGGTTGGTCTAGTGCCACTTCTTCCAGAACCTTCCATGCTTCCTTCCCCTTCCCCTCATCCATTCGCCCATAGTACCCAAGTGTGCATCTCATGTCATCTTCCCACCTTGAATACTCTCACCTGCTGGATTGTGTGCTCCTTGACAAAGGGACTGAGGATTTTGTCTTTGTCATCAGGGCCTTGCATGGTGTCTGACATGTAGAAGCTGTGTGCACACGCACACACACACGCGTGTGCATAAATATGCACAAACCACACACATATCACACACACATAAATATGCATATACTGCATACCACACACACACAAACACCCCCACACGAAAGGATTGCTGAATGATTCATGTAACTGGGAAAAAAGAAAAACAAATCCAAAAATACACCCAAAGAACAAAGTATCAAAAATAGCAGAAGGAATCTCTCTGCCCTAAGAGTTGTATTAAAGCCAATTTTCATGAAAAGAGCAAGTCTGGATTCCACATTATGATTTTTGTATAAAATACAAAGTTACTTTATACTGTTATTAAGAATTCATCCCTTTTCAAGTAGAGGAAATAATACATTTGAAATGCAGCCCTAAGATTTTTTTCTAAAAACAAAGGTGCCTTCCCTTCCTAGCCAGTTCAAAATGTATATGTAAGTCAAGCCAAATTAATAAGAGAAAACAGTTCCACAAAGAACCCTAATCCTATTAACGGAATTGTCAATCTAGGTTAGTCATTGAAAAAATAATGTCGCGCCCCCTGCTGAGCTATATGATTTAGTTACACCTGGTGTTTGTCTGCGGTATTAAGGGCACGGTTCACTTTGAACAAAGATGAAGACAGAAGAAAATCTAACAAGAGGGTTTCTTTAACCATGTTACATTGAAAGAAAGCTCCATTAGAACTGAATTGTAAAGTTGCCTCTTAATGACAGATACGATTCTTGTAACCTTCCTGCCTCCCTCAGATCAGGGGCTCCTGGGGCTGCCCAGCGGGGTCCCAGACACTGAAACCTCCTGCTTCCGAGCAGCTGTTTCTGGTGGCAGCACGAGGCCATCGGGAGGGGCTGTCTCTGCCCCCACTTCAGCTCACTCTGTCTACTCCTGCTCTTGAAAGCACCGTGGGTTGCATGTCCTAGGGGAAGGTGGGAAGGGGAGAAAGAGTTATTGGATTCACATGTGTGTTCCTTAGATGCACAGGCTTTCTCACTTAATCCTCCCAGACAGCCTGGAAGGTAGCGAGATATCTTTTTCCCCTTCATAGATAAGAACAGCGGCTATGGAGTTCCCAAGGTGGCTCATCGGTAAAGAACCCAACTGCTATCCATGAGGATGGGAGTTCGATCCCTGGCCTCGCTCAGTGGGTTAAGTTTCCAGCGTTGCCGTGAGCTGTGGCGTAGGTTGCAGATGAGGCTCAGATCTGGCACAGCAGTGGCTGTGGCGTAGGCTGGCAGCTGCAGCTCCAATTCGACCCCTAACATGGGAATTTCCATGTGATGCAGGTATGGCCCTAAAAAGCTGAAAAAAAAAAAATAACAGGGGGTCTCAGAGAGGGAACGTGACTTCCCCAGGTCACATAGCCATCAGTAAGTTGCAAGATTCAACCCCAGGCCAATCGGACCCACTGGCCATGTTTTTCCCACGAGACCTGGCAGCAGGGCTGGGTTCTTGTCCCCTAACAAGTGGGGAATGACATTTATGCAAGTATCTTCACCTCCCAGAACCTGTTTCCTCATCGGAAAGGAGAGGCTTGGACAGTGGCCTCTCAGAGTTGCTTGAGTCCCTCTGGAATGCCTGCATAAAGGAAACACATGTAGGATGTACACAGTGCGGCTCTGTGTGTGCACACTCCCAATCAACATTAAAAACTGATATTTGAGGTGTTCCCTGGTGCTTAGCAGGTTAAGGATATGGTGTTGTCACTGTTGTGGCTCAGGTCGTAATTATGGCCCAGGAATTTCCGAATGCCACAGGCACAGCCAAAAACAAACAAACAGGAGTTTCCCTCATGGCACAAAGGAAAAGGATCCGACTAGGAACCATGAGGTTTTGGGTTTGATCCCTGGTCTCGCTCAGCGGGTCAAGGATCTGGCGTTGCTATGGCTGTGGCGTAGGCCAGCAGCTGTAGCTCCGATTCGACCCCTAGCCTGGGAACCTCCATATGCCGCGGGTGCGGCCCTAAAAAAGACAAAACACAAAAAAAAGAAAAAAACTGACGACTGTATTTAAGGAGTCAAATCCACTGTCTCACTCTGAGTGTGCCGGGGCCCCTTTAAGTAGCTGAAGAGAGAAGGACAATGTGGCATAGCAGAAGTTGGAGCTAGCAGGTCCAGACAAGGTCCCCACACGGCTCACACATGAGAATTACCTGGAGAAGCTCCGTAATGATTCTATTGCCTGGGTCCCTGCCACAGAGCCCGAGAGCCCGATCTGGGGGTGTGGCCTGACCCTGGCATTTTTCTACATTTTACAAAGGATTCAGAGGCACCGAGGGTGAAGAACCGCTGTCCCAGGGAAGAAAACATAAATTCAGTCCTTCGGCAGCATCTGATCAGAGCAAGGAGGAGTGTCTGCTGGAGCCTGGCCCGCATGGGCCTCAGCCCCACTTCCCTCCGGGTCTGGCCCCATGCCCCCCTTACTTCTGGCAAAGAGGCCACGCCCACTTTCCCTCTCTACAGGAAGTCTTCGCTGCCGGCTGTATTCTTCCATATACATCCCCACCCCGATGTCCTGTAAGGCCTGGCGAAACCAGGGCCAAGAGGATGCTGGCACCAGACCAGCATGGCAGGCTCACCCAGCACCAGGACGGTGAGGGCTGGCGTGTGCACACAGGACTGCTGACGGCGATGATCCTCAGAAACAGGTTGAACATGGAATATTAGGTGAATATTAGGTCAACTCATCCAAGGGAAAGAAATCCATTAATCCAGCTGTTGTGTATCTCGTAGATTTGTTTCCAAATAAAGCAACCACCCAAACCCCAAATCAGTCTGCCTCCTATCAAACAAGCTGTTGTTTGCTTGTCCACCGAGCTTGATTGACTGGACTCTAAGCAGTGAGTGATCTTTCAGCGCTTCGATGACATGACTACGTAGAGCACTTTATCACCTTATCTCCAGTTTGGTACCAGATGAAGACCAGTTTATCAAGAATAGGATGCAGGAAATCTGAATCCAGGGTCCTGCTTACCCTTCAGAGAAAGGTCAGAAATCAGTCACAGGAAATAACAATGGCGGGAAACGGGGCTATTTAAATAATGGGGCATTCAGCACTGGCAATTAAGCCTATAAATCTGGTTAAAAAGCAAGAGATTAAAACTGATGCTGGTCAGCCAGCATAAAAATAATTAGTCCTTAACTGCATTAAACAATATCCCAAATTGATAAGATTTCTAGAAATGAGAAGACTTCTGAAATAGAACCCTGAAGGGTAAAGTGTAGCCGCTAAGTCCCCTCATTAGAAGCTGGTTCACCTCCCTCCGCCTTCACTCCTTCGTTCATTCCCACATACCATGGTTCTCAACGCCAAATGTCCCCTCCTCTGGAGCTGATTCAGATCGGCCGTAGCTGCACGTGCCTGTGGGGTACAATGAGACGTTACTGCCTTTCCTTGGTAGGGGAACTCTGTCAGAAGATCCCAGGCATTCCCAAACTTTGTCTGTGGGAAGCAGAAAGTCAGGACAAGACATTCGCTGCTTGGGTTGTAAACAAGGTCCTATCAGCAGGGCGGTTTGTCATGCCAGGGCGAGACCAGGACTAGGTCCCAGTATAGGTCCCACGGTGCACCTTATTTCCTTGCTCCGTCCCCATCTTTCTCTTCAGGGCTGGTCCTCTCCCACCCTCTACTTCTTTTTCCCAGGGATCCATTCAGCAGGAATCTTGACACCCAGCTGCCCTTGTTCCTCTAAAAAAAAATTGCTTTTCTTCTTCTTTGGCCACCCCGAAGCCTAAGGAGTTCTCAGGCCAGGGATCAGATCTAAGCCACAGGTTCGACCTACGCCACAGCTGCAGATCCTTTAACCCACTCTGCCCAACCTGCCTCCTGGCGCTGCAGAGACCCGGCTGATCCCATTGCACCCCAGCGGGAACTCCCTCTAAAATATTAATAACCACAGCTCCTGTTTGTCCAGAGCTGAGATTCTTACAAGGCCATTTCACAACATATCTCGTGCAATGTGCTCAATTGATGCCTTCCCGGTGGGCATCAGAGTGTAAGGTGACTTGCCCAAGGTCATGTAGCGGGTGAAGGACAGAACCAGGTCTCCTGACTCCAAAGCCCATGGTCTTCCCATCTCCTAGGCCACCTCAGCAGGACAGTGGCCTGAGTGGCTGCAGGTCTGGAGCTAGCCCACTCGTTAGGATCCAGTGGGAATGAGTGCAAGAGTCCAGGTCTGGTTCATTTTGTGCTCTAACCACTCTTTAGCCCTGCCTGGTTATCCTATGCCTTCTTACCAGCTGCCCATGCCACATACTTCTGTGGCAGCTTTGGGACCCCACTTTGAGAACCACTTTGGTCGCAGTTGTGCTGATCAAGATCGTCTCTGTGCGTTGGGAGGCAAAGTGGAACACCACTGCATTCTCTTCCCGGGCAAATGGAATGAGGAGAAAATCGAGCTGAGCTGGTAAAGGGGGCAGGGGAGCAGGGGAGCCCTCGTGAGCAGATCGGGTCTCTATGGGCACCAGCTGGATGGCTTACTGGCCCTTTGGTCCCTCAAGCTACCTGTCCCTCCAGGCCCACAGCAGCTACTCTGTCCATGTTTGAATTTGGTGACACGCTCAGAGATCTTATCACCAGCCTGAGGTGGGGGGTGCCAGAAGTCCCAGGAATGTCTTTTAAAATCGTGTCCATTTTTATTTTGATGTATTTATTTTTCTTCTTAGGGCTGCACCCATGGCATACGGAAGTTCCCAGGCTAGAGGTCGAATCAGAGATGCAGCTACTGGCCTACGCTACAGCCACAGCAACAAAAGATCCGAGCCACGTCTGTGATGCATTTGTCAGCTCACATCAATGCCAGATCCTTAACACATTGAGCGGGGCCAGGGATCAAAACTGCATCGTCATGGATATTAGTCGGACTCTTAACCCACTGAGCCACAGTGGGAACTCCCAAATCGTGTCCGTTTCATTGGGGAACAGCAGAGAGGGCAGGGGTCCCACACTGATGTGAACTGAGACTTGCCAGGCGCCGCCCTGCTTTTCCTTGCCTCCCAGCACAAATGCCCAGAGGACCATCTGCAAGGGAGGCAAGCTCCAGGGCAGGTAAATAAAAAATAAACAGAAATGGAGGATTGGCTGGGAGCCCCTGGGGATTAACTAACTAATTAATCCCCACACCAGTTTGACGAGGAACTAATTAATCCGCTAAGAGCTCTGAGGGGCCAAGGCCTGGCCAAGTGCACCAAGAAGCTTCTCTCACCTCAGGAGGCAGAAGGCGATGCTGAGAGTCGCCCTTCCCCCTGGTCTCCAGGGAGGGCCTGGTTGAGGACCGTGTCGCCCAAAGGCCTTCATCCCCATCTGCATCAGAAATCCACCTCTCAGGCTGTTTCTGGAGCCAGCCTTGCTGTCACTCCACCCAGAGAATCAGATAAAGGGAGCTCTGGGGGGAGTTCCTGTTGTGGCTCAGTGGGTTAGGAACCCGGTTATTATCCACGAGGATGCCAGTTCAATCCCTGACCCTGCTCAGTGGTTTAAGAAACCAGCGTTGCCATGAGCTGTGGTGTAGGTTGCCCATGCAGCTCAGATCTGGCATTGCTGTGGCTGCTGCAGTGACCGGCAGCTATAGTTCTGATTCAACACTTAGCCTGGGAACTTCTATATGCCACAGGTAGGCCACTCGCTTTTCTGATGCTCTTTTTAATCTTCTGTGTCCCAGGAGCCCGGTTTGCCTCATGTTACAACCTGATCTCAGAAAATTCCATCTGAGAATAAAAACGATCCTTGCCTTTCCCAGAGAAAATTTTTCTCTAGATCCTTCATTGTAACTAAACAAAGGGCTCTGCAGCCTAAGGGCAGAGGGATTTCTGAGACTATGAGATTCTAGAAGAGCCACACCTAGGACCCCAAAAGGAAATCGTACTGCACCAGTAACATGCAAGGCTAGACGGTGGGGCGCTGGGTGGGAGACTTGGCACGGACGATTCATTTAATAAGCAGGTGCTGTGTAAAGTTCTCTGGTGGCGCAGTAGGTTAAGGATCTGGCATTGTCACTGCAGCAGCCTGAGGTGCTGTGCACAAGACTCACGTCCAGGTGACAAGGATGTGAGGTTGCGTTTGGCACGATTCTGTACCCTGTCTGGTAGAAGTCGGGGGAAGGGGCAATGACTAAACAGAAGTTATGGCGTTCCCATTGTGGCTCAGTGGTAAAGAACCTGACTACTATCCATGAGGATGTGAGTTCGATCCCTGGCCTCGCTCAGTGGGTTAAGGATCTGATGTTGCCGTGAGCTGTGGTGTAGGTCACCGACACAGCTTGGATCTGGTGTTGCTCTGGCTGTGGTGCAGGCCAGCTGGTACAGCTCTGATCTGACCCCTAGTCTGGGAACCTCCATACGTTGTGGGTGCAGCCCTAAAAAAGACAAAAATAAAATAAATAGAATAAAATAAAATAAACAGAAGTTGCCCCTGAAAAGTGATGGCTGGATCCAGGGATTGCTGTCTGGCCCTCCGAACCCAAACGCTATCCTGCAGAGGGGGGACCAGCCAGGACTGCTGAGACAGCCTGGGGCTGCTGGACGGCAAGCTCACAGAGCTGCCCTGAGACAGACCCAGTCAAGCTTTTCAGGCATCAGCGCGACAAAGAGGGATTCTTAAAATGGAGATTGCTGGACCACACCTTTCTGATTCTGTAGGTCTGAGATGAGGCTGGAGAATTTGTGTTTCTAACCTGTTTCCAGATGATGCTATGCGGTTCGTCCAGGGACCACACTTTGAAAACCACTGTGCTAGAAGGTTCTGATCGATCCAAGTGCAGTGAAAGGGGTGTCTCAGCCGGGCTCTATGGCCTCCACGACCACCCCCGGGGCCAAGCACCTCGCATTCCCTCCATCCTTCCTCAACAGACCTTTATCTCCCTGCTGCTCTCAGAATGTGTTTGTTTTCAAGTGGTTGCTCTATCTTCATGTTTATTCTTCTGCACAGAGTGAAATGGATGAGAATCAAATCCAGATGGCTGGAGACGATGTGGATTTGCCCGAAGATCTCCGGAAAATGGTAAATGAAGATCAAGAAGAGGAAGAAGATAAGGATTCTATTCTTGGGCAGCTGCAGAATCTTCAGAACATGGACTTGGATACCATAAAAGAAAAAGCCCAAGCCACCTTCACAGAAATCAAGCAGACGGCGGAGCAGAAGTGTTCTGTGATGTGAGGGGCAGGGTGGGTGTGGAAGGAGGGACCAGATCCAAGTGGAGGGGGCCACTGTCCTGCCGAGGGTTTCAAACAGCATATACCTGAACGTAGTGAGCAGTTAGAGGAACCGTGATGATCAGGCTGTCTACAAATACATAGACAACAAGTTGGTTGTTCTAAATGTTCCAGGTAGAGGGTTTAGCTAGCACCCTATAGCAGGAATTCATACTATCCTTTTAGTTATAATTTTGGTTAAGCATGAACTTTTCAGCAGAGAAAGAGGCAGAACACACACCTGCCTAAAGATCTTCAGGACAGCCATGAAGAAACACAAGCCAATGGCATTTCATCTCCGACTTCTTAGAGGGCAAGTTCTCACCCTGTCCAACTATTAGCGGGAGTCCAGGTCCCCTCAGAGAAAGATGTGGAAGGTCAGGGTGCCCACTGCAAGCCCAGGCTGCAGGATCAAGGGCCATCAAAGCTCACACCGCTCTTACTCCAGCCCTCTTCCTATTCTTGATGCTTCTCTTTGAGTTCTGCACGAAGCCAAGGGGCAGGAGCAGGGACTAGGCTTTGCCAGGGTTTGCACTGCAGATCATCATTCTAGAGGCTTATGAAGAATGGATTTAGGTGGAGGTGGGGAGCTGGGGGTAGGGACCAGAGGTGGGGGGGTGTGGGGGCAACTGGAAAGGCTACGGCTGTTTCTGCATCGCTGTCATCTCTTGTCTGAACTTGGTGATAGCGTGTGGACTGAAGGGATGGACAAATAGCACTAAGTTAAATCAGTCTCTGCGTGTGTCTCTTTCCTTCTCTCTTCCCCCACTTTCTCTCTCAGCCTCTTCCTCCTCTTCTTGCCCCTCTTCCTTTCTCTTCTCTTTCTTTCTTCTCCTGTGTGTCTCCATCTCACCCTTTCAGACTAGCTTCCAATAAACCATGCTGGCCTTCTGTGCCGCCGTCTTCCAGGGTACAGTTGGCTCTCCATATCCACAAATGCGGATCCCATGGATATGCAGAGTCGGCTATACTTCACCGTTTTCTATACGGGACTTAAGCATCTTCCTCAGATTTTGGTGTGCATGGCAGGTCCTGGAACCAACCCCTCAAGCTGCGGTGTAAGTCACAGATGCAGCTCAGATCTGGCGTTGCTGTGGCTGATGCTGTGGCATTTGCAGCTCGGATTTAACTTCTAGCCTGGGAACTTCCAGATGCCTTGGGTGTGGCCCTTAAAAAATGTTAAAAAAAAATAGATGGGTTATTTTCAGCTCCATGCCTGACTCTGCCCTGTAATTGATGGAGTGGGTAGGATGAATGGGTGACACATGTGACCCTATTTGGTATACTTTGTTGTGACATAAAATACTGCGACTGCCAAATTATCCCACAGACCAGTTGCAGGCTGATGGTGAAAACTTGCTTTCTTGTCAAAGATGCAGCCAATGCTGCTGAGAAAATCACTAAATTGGCACTTCGTCTTGACAGCCCAAATTGCCCCAATACCATTTGATCCCGGTCCCAAAGGAGTTATTTAACTGCAAGAAGTCTATGGCCATGGCTATCTGACCCCTCTCACAGGATGGAACACCACACCACTTTACACCACACAGCCCCACACTGTGGTACATCACACCACACCACAGCACACCAGGCAACACCACCCCATGCACACCATGTCACGTGTGTACGGGCTTGGGGCAGGGACGGCATGTATTAGGGCCTTCAGAAGGCCTTTTCTCCCCTGGAGGGTAGAAGCATCTATGCCATGGGATGGACACAAAGCAGAGAATCCAACAATTGTCAAGGACCTGGAAGGAATTGAGTCTTTTTTTTTTTTAAGGGCCACACCTATGGCATATGGAGGTTCCCAGATTAAGGGTCTAATCGGATCTGTTGCTGCTGCCTACACCACAGCCACAGCAACACCAGATCTGAGCCACGGCTACGAGCTACACCAAGCTCACGGCAATGCCGGATCCTTAACCCACTAAGCGACACCAGAGATCAAACCCGAGTCCCCATGGATACTAGTCAGGTTCATTACCACTGAGGCACAGTGGGAACTCCTGGAGGGAATATATTCTAAACTCCCGCACAATAAAGGAACCCGCTTCTACCACAGCCCAGTTGAGTCTTATCTGAAAGCGCCCAGCGGTACGGAATTCACCATCTTCTGCTCCAAGGGAATTCAACCACCACCCCTTCCATTTGTGGACACCTTTAACTGTTAGAAAATCCGTCTTTGTCTTAAGTTGAATTTGGCCGCATCTTCCAGCCCTTGGTCATGGTTCTGCTATATGGCGCTCGCTCTACAGCTGCGCCTCCCTCCCCACTCAGGCCCCACTCAATTTCCTCTTTTCCAGTGAAAACGGCTCCAGTGCTTTTCTCAGTTCTCATCACATAGAACTAACACTCTTAACACATCAGATAACCTTGCTTTGACCAGCACTGTCCACTAGTGAAGCCAGCCTCGCAGAAGACTCTGATGCTGTTGCTCTTCATGCCCTGCCCCTGGACTTGATGCTTGCAGCCATTTCTTTGAGCCAAATGGGAGCCAGAAATCAGGATTCTACTGCCAGTTCTGAAGTATGTGATCTTGGACAAGTCATTGACCATCTCTGGAAATTCATTATCTCAACAGTAAAAATGAAGGGGCTGGATTACTTTATAGCCTATGATACGTGCAATGGTTTCAGGGGCTGTCAACACCAAAGGCAGATTTGTCTTGTGAAAGAGAGTGGATTGTCCCATTGGTACTGTTACAGAAACAGATTTCTGTCCCTTTACTAACCTCATCTGAGCAAAGGGACAGCAGGCCCCAGGGGCAGTGAGGGGACGGGATTTGGGTAGATGCCAGAAGGGAGAAGGGCCTGGAACATAGAGGGCTGCCCGTGGAGAGAAAATCTAGAGGTCCCGAAGGCTTTTCTAGCCCAGTAGGAGGAACCATAATGGCTCTGGGGACGGGTGTGGAAGAACAAGTCCAAGAAGACAAATTAAATGGACTTTCCAATTTGCCAGAAGTTAGTCTAGTCCTCAGTTAGATATGCACTCTTACAGCACAATGAAACAAGAGGTCTTCTTTTGAAAGAATATTGACATAGTTGAGCCATTCAGAGGCCAACTAATCCAGTTTGCGTGTTATATAAGCACTGCAGTTTTCACTCCTGATGCTAGAAATCTAGCCAAATCACCGCTTAGATACAGAACCATCAGAGGGAGGGAGAGGAATGAGATTAAAAATGAAGGAACTGGGGGCTGGTAGTTTCTGATAACAGAAGAGGATTACTTCTTACTGAATCAACCCTCCTGCAGAAAACACCACTAAACTCTAGATAAAATATAGAGACACAATGACCTGAAGCCACCAGAGAGATCAAATCTATACTTGGAAGGAAAAAAAAAAAAAAGGCAGTGGTGAGCTTTCCTTTGTTTATAGGTTGCATTTGCAGGCATGCCCCAGCCAAGTCAAGCCAATTAAAACTCAGAAAGTCTGCACTGTATTGGCTCAAAGAAACCAGCAGAGTTTAAGGTAACACAGCTGTTCCAAAGTGAAAGAGCGCTTCACAGAAGCATCATGGGAGAGCAATTCCTAAAGTCTGTGTGCAAAGTGCATTCAAGATACTGGCAAAGGAGTTCTGGTCGTGGCTCAACAGTAACGAACCCAACTGGTATCCATGAGGATGCAATTTCGATCCTTGGCCCCCACTCGGTGGGTTAATGATCTGGTGTTCCTGTGAGCTGTGGTGTAGGTCACAGATGTGGCTTGGACCCTGCGTTGATAAGTTTGTGGCTTAAGCCAGCAACTGTAGCTCCGATTCGACACCTAGCCTGAGAACTCTCATATACCATGAGTGCAGCCCTAAAAAAAAGACCCCCCCCAAAAAAAGATACTGGCTAATCCCTGACCTCTGCATGTGTTAGGCAGACTCCGAGCAGCCCAGTTAAGGTTAAGCAACTGAACTAAAAATTCTGTTTGCTGCCCACCAAAGAGAAAGAGTTTGGCATTTATACCCAGCTAAGTCAACTAATTGCTAAACAAAAACAAACAAAGATACTGTTCAAAAAAACATAGCAAAGTAAGTAGAAGGTAGGAAGTAATAAAGATAACACAAATCAGCAAAATAGAAGACAAAAATTAGAAAAAAAAAAAGCTCAAATGTTGGCCTTAAGAAAAAAAAGGGATAAACAAAGTTGACAGATTCGAGGTAGACTACTCAATGGGTATGAATACAGATTACCACTATCAAAAATGAAACAGGAAGAGTTCCCATTGTGGCACAGCGGAAATGAATACGACTAAGAACCATGAGGTTGCGGGTTCGATCCCTGGCCTTGCTCAGTGGGTTAAGGATCCAACATTGTTGTGAGCTGTGGTGTAGATCGCAGACACGGCTTGGATCCTGCGTTGCTGTGGCTGTGGCTTAGGCCGACAGCTGTGGCTCCGATTAGACGCCTAGCCTGGGAACCTCCATATGCCATGAGTGCAGCCCTAGAAACAAACAAACAAAAAAAAGAGTTCCCACTGTGGCAGTAATGAACCCAACTAGTAACCATGAGGATGCAGGTTTGATCCCTGACCCCACTCAGTGGGTTAAGGATCCCACATTGCTGTGACTGTGGTGTAGGCCGGCAGCTGTAGCTCTGATTCAACCTCTAGCCTAGGAACTTCCATATGCTGCGGGTATGGCCCTAAAAAGACAAAAAAAAGGAAAGAAAGAAAGAAAGAAAAATAAACAGGATGTGTACTACAGATCCTCCAGACATGAAAAGTTTAACCAGTAAAAGAAAAACAGAAAACAAAAGTGTAATAAGGGAATATTATGGAGAATTTTATGCCAGTAAATTTGACAACATAGTAAACCTGACCAATCTTTGACAAAATATACCTTATAAATACTGATACAAGATGAATAGAATAATGCCATGTTTATCGAAGAAACAAAAATAATTCTCCAAATTCTATCCACAAAGTAAAACTCAGGCCCAGGTGACTTCCCAGGTAAATCCTATCAAATATTTAAGGAAGAAATAACACCAACCCTACACAGACCATTTCAGAAAATAAGAGAGGAAGGAATTCGTCTAAGTAATTTTATTAGGCACATACCCTGACCCCAAATTCTGACAAAAACATTATAAAAACAGAATAGCAGGCCAATATCCCTGTTGAACAGAGATGAAAAACCCAGGTGCCCATCAATGGGTGGATGGATAAGCAGTCATGGACTATTCATACAACTCAGCAATTAAAATGAATGAAACTTGGAGTTCCCTTAGTGGCTCGGTGGTTAACGAACCCAATCAGGATCCGTGAGGATGTGGGTTCGATCCCTGGCCTTGCTCAGTGGAAAGGATCTGGCATTTCCGCGAGCTGTGGTATAGTTCGCAGATGAGGTTCGGATCTGGCGTTGCTGTGGCGTGGTGTAGGCCGGGAGCTGCAGCTCCAGTTGGACGCCTAGCCTGGGAACCTTCATATGCTGTGGGTGCTGCCCTAAAAAGAAAAAAAAAGAGAGAGAGAGAATGAAACGCTGATACACAAAACAACGAAACAACGTGGTTGAGTCTCAAAAGCATTAAGCTGAGTGAAAGACATCTTGCATCTCGCAAGACGATTAAAATATAAAAGTTAGAATTACATAAATATACTCACTGTCTAACCACAGGAATTCTGAAGGGACAATTCCTGTTTTCTTGTTCTCATAGGGATTTAAAAGACTCCTAGTGTTTAAGCCAAAAGTAGTGTTTTGTGTGGACTTTCAGATCCAGTACAATGCTAAACACAGAATGCTCAGCCGTCCCTGGAGTCTGTCTTCCTCCCTGTCCCCTCCCCTCCCTCTCCTCCCCCTCCTTCTCCTCCTCTCCTGCTCCTCCTCCTCTTCCTCCTCCCTTCCACGGCCAGTCCACGTTTTGATCATAATCACTGTCAACAGATGATGGAGTTCCCGTCGTGGTTCAGTGGTTAACGAATCCGACTAGGAACCATGAGGTTGCGGGTTCGATCCCTGGCCTTGCTCCATGGGTTAAGGATCCGGCATTGCCGTGAGCTGTGGTGTAGGTTGCAGATGTGGCTCGGATCCCGCGTTGCTGTGGCTGTGGCTAAGGCCGGCGGCTACAGCTCCTGTTAGACCCCTAGACTGGGAACCTCAATATGCCTCAGGTGCGGCCCTAGAAAAAGCAAAAAGACCAAAAAAACAAAAAACAAAACAAAACAAAAACCACAGATGTTACATCCAGACGTCTCCGTGAAGATGCTGGAGACAAAAAAAGTATTCCCATGCAGTCACAACTTAAATTCCCTAGAACACCGAGATTATAATGTGGCTCTTTCAAATAAAAACAAATTTGGGGAGGGAATGGTGGGATGGAAAACAGATTTGCAAGGTTTGCTGCAGTAGAACTCGGACTCTCCCTAGGTTATGTTTTTTGCTTTGTCCCTTTAAAAATTATTTTATTATTATTTTTACAGCGTGGTAAAGTTCACATGACATAAAATTACCACTGTCATCATCTTGAAGTGTACAGTTCTGTGGCCTTAGGTGCATTCATTGTCAGGCAACCATCACCACTATCCACCACCAGAGAGCTTTTCAAACTTCCTCAACTGAAACTTTGTACCCAGTAAACACTAACTCTCATTCCCTCTTCCCCCTAGACTGTCAGCCACCAGTCTACTGTCTACTTTCTGTCTCTATGAATTTGACTATGTAGGACCCTTATACGAGTAGATCAGACAATATTTGTCCTTTTGGACTGGCTTATTTCACTTAGCATAGTGTCCTCAAGGTTCATCCATGTTGAAACACGGGTTAGAATTTCCTTCCTTTTATGGCCAAATAATATGTAGATACCATATTTGGTTTATCCATTCATCCAGGATAGACACCAGGCTCAGTCCACATTTTGGCCACAGTAGATAATGCTACTAGGAACATGAGTGCATAAATACCTATTTCAGTCCCTGCTTTCATTTTTTTGTCCCCAGTGAAATTGGGTGGAATTCCAGCCAGAATTGGAATTGATGGGTCATCCTTACACTTTTGTCTACATTACAAATACCAGTTTGGGGACCTACAAAAATTACATTTGGGGAAGGTGTTAAATTTTGGTGTCATACAAATTAAATTCAGATTCAGAAAACTTGAAATTGTTTTGCCTCTTAAAAACCTTTTTATTATGGAAAATTTTCAAACCTAACCAAAAGTAGAGATACACATCCACACGTACCCAAGTTTAGCCTCTTCACCCTACTCTAAAGTGCCACCATCCTTGGAAAATTATAAGTTGTCACAATTCCATCTAAAACTGATGACATCATTCTTAGATGGTGTCTAAGTCCTTGAGCTATAGGAAGATAACATAAGTGTACACACTGATGCTTGCTTGTTTTCTAAAGTCATTTCAGAAACCTCAAAAGATTTCCAAATTGTGCTTCTTTAAAGCTCATTCCTTTAACGATGCATACACCCTGCAGTAAGTGCAGTAAGCTCCTGACCTTTGAATGAAGATACTTCTGGGGAGCATCTTGAAAACTCCATTGAAAGCATCTGATGGTTAAAAGGGGCTAATTAGATTGGTCAGGACATATAAGATCAGCATTTTTAGGGCCTAAGGAGTCAAAGGAGAAAGTACAATAAAAATTGACAAACAAATGTCTGTAAGGTTGCAGTCAACTGTAAAAGCTAATAGTCTGCAGAGAGATGCAGGAGGCACTTTGGAAAAAGAATTGCATTCCCTAAGATGATGCACCCCGCTAAGAGAGACGCCCGGTGGCATGGGCTCTGAGCAGAGGGCAGTGGTGCTGCACAGAGCCCGTCTCCTCATTCGATGAACACTCACATCAAAGGCAATGGAGGCAACCCCAGCCAGCGCTGATGTTAACGAGACTGGAGTGGACTGAACTGACTTTTGAAAGCGATCAAATGATTTCTGTGGACTATTTGGGAAGGAAAGCAAAGCAATTTGACAGTTTCCAAACCTCTGGGAAATAATTAATATTTTAGAAAAACTCCGGAGGACTGATTAAAAGAATGTGAAAAAAAAAAGTATATTCGTGCTAATAGCTGTGTGAAAGGAGACAACTTACCTAATCTGTTTCCTCATCTGTGAAATAGAGTTCCTTGCAGTTACTCATGAAATCAACCACGACTATGTGCCACACATGTTCCAGATACTAAGGATCTAAAAACAAGGTCCCTGTTCTCATGCCACTTAGATTTTAATGAGGAAAGACAGGTAAACAAATAAACCAGTAATAGATAAGGTAGTTTTGGAGTGTAGAAGGTGCTATGAGACAAATAAGATGACAAGAAGGATCATGTGAAACGTTTAGGGAAGGACATTGCAGGCAGTGAGAACAGTCAGCGCAAAGGTCCTGAGGCAGCTAAAGGCTTGGAGGATTTCAAGAAGAGAAAATCAGGAGCTCCCTTCATGGCTCAGTGTTTAACCGACCTGACTAGGATCCATGAGGCTGTGGGTTCGATCCCTGGCCTCACTTAGTGGGTTGGGGATCTGGTGTTTCTGTGACCTGTACTTTAGGTCACAGGTACAGCTCGGATCCCGCATTGCTATGGCTGTGGCGTAGGGCAGCTACAGCTCCGATTTGACCTCTAGCCTGGGAACTTCCATATGCTGTGGGTGCGGCCCTGAAAGGAAAAAAAAAAGGGGGGGGTGAAGAAGAGAAAAGGGCCCATTGTGGCTGCAGTCCAGTGAGCCAGCTGGAGAAGAAAGGAGAGTATTCCAGGAAGCCATCTGAAAAGTAGAGAAGAGGTGAGTCTTACAGAGCTAAATGGGCTTATGGGATGCAGGTGACTGGGGGAGAAAGCATTATGATAACATTGACCTTACAGGGTGCTCTGAAGATGAAATGAGCACTGGCTCCCTGATAACAGCCCTTTCAAAAGGAGGAGGGGAGAAGAATCCTGAAGATGGCTGAAATCTGAGCGGGGGGGCTGGGTCAAGGCTGCTGAAAATGGGCATCCTCAGCTTTGCCTTCTTAGCATTCTAAGAGGATTGATGGGCTTCAGGACCATCATCCCCTTGAGATAAATGTCTCTTGTGCTTCCCCTAGACACTCTGAATTCAATTAGTTTAATTAGAAAACAAGTAAAGAGGAATTATCCTAATATAGCTTTGCTCCTAACAACTCAAAAAGGCCCGTTTCTCTGGCAGAAATCCAAGTTTCCCTCTATTTACGTATTCTGAGATAATGATGTAATGATGTAAATGTCTCTTTTTTTTTGCCAAAAGGGTGGACACCTGTGGCCCAAGAGATCATATTTTAGTTTCAATAGTAATGATACTTTCTGATTTCTTCATTCCTATAATGAAGTAGGAGAACTGATATGCTAATAGATATTTTTAAAACATTATTAGGGGCTGGGGGAGGGGGAAAGAATGACCCGATTTTCAACGTTTGCTAATTTCTGTGGTGAAAATACTCCTACTATGGCTGATTTCAACTCAGACCTGGGACGTGATCTTCCCCTTTGACTCTCACAAGACAGAAGAACTGGTTCCGCTGCGCCAATAGGGAGGAGTATCAGTCGTTTGCCGAATGCCCTGCAAATCTATTACCAAAGGAACTTTTTCTCCTTCATAGAGGACATTTGGATTTGCACCCCCTGCAAAAGCAAGCTCAGGACCAGGTAACTGTGTTGATAAATTGGGGAGCAGGGTGAGGAGTAACTGCATTGTGTGGGTACAATGAACATACATACGCCTCAGGGATTCAAGCACAGACTTACTCTATGCACAAGTGCAGCACATTCAGTGAAGGATCCTGAGAGCTGAGGAGCGGTGGTAAAGCCACGGCAGCCTGATGGAGTCTGGGAGCCCTGAGACCGCCTCTAACCCAAGCTCGGCCGTAGACACGCTGCCTCATCTGGGTCAAATCACGTCACTTCTCTGGGTCCACATTTCCACATCTACAAAGGAAAAGTAGAGGCGAGACATGAGAAAGCAGACATGATCAACACTAAGCTTCGTCATTTTATGTTTTATTTTTTTTTATTTGGCTGCATCCACAGCATGTGGAAGTTCCTGGGCCAGGGATCGAACCCACACAATTGCGATAACCAGAGCCACAGCATTGAAAATGCCGGATCCTTAAACTGCTTCGCCAAAAAGGGAATCCGCCTCTTCTAATTCTTAAGCATATGTCTTCCGAAATAATAGAAATCCGAATCAGAAACTGATCGGAAAGTGTTGTTGTTCCCAAAATATTGTAATTTGGAAACAACCGAACTGGGAAGGAGGACAGACCTCTTGCTAAGTACTGGGTGGTTGTCAGAAAGCAGTAGTCCCTGTTCTTACACAAAAGGAAGACTTTCAAACAAGGTGTTACTGCGGGGAAACACGACACCTTCCAACTGCCCTACGTTACATTTTTGATTAGAAGAGATGTCTGTTTCCATATGCCCTTTGGACAGGGCTCTCAGTGCAGCCAGAGATGCCTGTGAGGGCATCTTCATTGCTTTATGTATTTTAGCCACGATTATGTGATGGGATTTTTATTTACTGCAATATCCCTATGCTTACTTCAATCTGAAAACAGTAGGGAAAATGCAGGTGCTCCTATTGACTAATAAACTAGTATGTAGGAAGTATGTTGCTCATTGGTGCCAATTTTGTGAAAGGGACCAGTGAATATTCATTATTAGTTGTCTCCTTATATAAATGGAGTTTCTGGAGTTCCCACTGTAGTGTAACGGGACCAGAGGTGTCTCTGTAGCTCCAAGATGCAGGTTCCATCCCTCTAGCACGGTGGGTTAAAGGGTGGAATATGAGGTACAGGTCGCAACTACAGCTTGTATCTGATCCCTGGCCCTGGGAACTCCATATGCCCTGGGGTGGCCAAAAAATAAAAGGGGGAGTTTCTGATAGTCATCTCCAAGTACCTTTTCCAGATACATCTTCTGTGGTGCTTCAAGTAGGGAAATGTTTCGTCTATTAGGAAGATCTGATAGTGAGATATGAATAAGCACAGTGTATTTTATCTCTGGTCTCAACATGTCAGTCTTAGAGAATTTAGCTATTGATTTTTTCCAGTGACTGTCAGCAGCTTGTATATGGTGCCTGTGACATACAATATTCAGTAGAGTATAGGGGAGAATGCATTGCATCAAAGGCAGACAAAATAAATATCACTTGCTTAAAAATATATGGTTTACAAACCATGGAGAGTGAATTGGAACTCCAGAAACAGAGAGAGAATCCCCCAAATTTTATAAGGCAGCCTTGGGAAGCTAAATGTCATCATAAACCATATCTGCCATCATTATTATTGACCAAATAAATCATAGACTGTCCATCACATCTTTTTCCCATCCACATCCCTCATTCCTATATCCTTTGATCTCAGATTTTCTTACTTCATCTGCTAGTTCCCATTTAGCCACAGGAGAATTAACTGTACACACACTGTATTGGGATAGATGCATGCAGTGATTAGATGGATATTCCTGATAAAACATCAGGGTTCAAGTCCTGACTCCACCTGAAACCAGCTGTACAAACTTAGGCAAATGATTTACCCTGTGTCTCAGATTCCTGGTCTGTAAAGTGGAGATAATAATAGTGTATACCTCACAGGGTTATTGTGAGGATTAATCAGGTAATCCACATAAGGGACTCAGAAGAGTGCCCACTGGCATATAGATAATAACTGTTATCACATATATACATATATATACACTCATATATATATATATATATATATATATATATATATATTAGCTCTCGACAACAGAATTTGTTGAACTTTAGTGTGTATGTATGTGTTTAAAGATTATAGGAATTTTACTTTGGCTATAACCAGAGTTGAGTCGCTTTGCTTGCATGACATCTATCAGCCTGTGGGAAGGGATGGTCCTCCAGTGTGTTTTGAGACAGATGGAGTTATTCCAGAATTAAATACATCTGCTAAGGGGATAGCCTCCCTGCAGACAATCGAGTTGGTTTTATACACTTTATGGAGCAATATCCTATAGGTCTTCCGATAGACATGTTTTGCCCAAACCTAAAACATCGCTTCCAGGTGAAATGACCGGGTTCCCACGGCGTGAGCTCACTTTGTGAGTAGGTCCCCTGCCCACCCAGGGCACAGAAAACTCACTCCATAGATGCCCGTCTTCTCAAGAGGGTTGTAGGTGAAGGTCCACCTAGAATCCTTGTGAAATGGGACCTCGTGCATACATCCAAGAAAAAAGAGCCACTTCGATTGCATGTTTAGGGTTCCTTTTCTTCACTCTAGCCAGTCCCCACCCAGTCCCTTTTCCCCAATCTCCCAACTCCCACTGTCATTCTAGATTTTCCACCACACATCATGCGGAGCCTCCCACACTTAGACATTCCTCATCCCCCACCACCCCCACTCTCTTCACTTCTGGAAATGTTTCTCTGAACCAGCCAAGTTTAAAGGGGCTTTAGCTGTGCAAAGTTCAGCCCACAGGTGGGGGCTGGGAGGAGGCAGTTTTCTTTGATCCACCTAATGAATTAATGAATTAAACAGAGGTGGAGTTCAGAAGCCAGGCTCCCTACTTTTGCCGAAACTGGGCTGATTACCACGAGCTGGCGTAACTGTTGGAAAAATGCAGCTTTGGGCTAGAAGAATTAGGGACATGGCCGAGTCCATTCATCTTCCCTAATCGAGTTCTTGGGAAATACACATGTAGATTAGCCCCTAACAATGACCCCCGGCTGCTTGCTTGGAGTACCCTCCACTGTGCCCACAATAGTATTGACTAGCTCTTTATGTTGCAGACAAAAGGCGTCCCAACCTCCCCTTGTCCTGCTTTGCCCCATTTCCCCCACGGTCCCTCGACAGTGGCTGTTGAAGTCTTTTCTACTTTTCTCCGAGACTCTGAAATAAACAGTAAATAAAAGCTAACCTCACCTGGACCTATTAGGGAGAGCTGGGCAGTTCCAGAGGGAATTAACTTTGGAAAACAAGACCATAAGCCCCTTAACGTGTGGGCAAGAGCTTAAAAAAACGCTGCCAATCTTTCTTTAGTGGTGATTATAGAGATCAATACTGGGAGAGTTTACATAAAAAGCATACTCCATCAGAGGGGAAACAGCACGTAACGATCAATTATCCTCATGGCTGCCCTCTGGTCATCAAAGTGTCAGCCAACCTGGTCCTTGTAACTGGTTCCTGGGAGTTTGCGGGTTGCCATCAGGTATTTTTCGGGAAGAAACACATTTTGACAGCCTAGAAACCGCGCAGAGGGCCTGGGTGGCAGGATTCTCCTGGACTAGGGCGGGAACCTCCCAAGGGTTTGTCCTGTCGTCCTGGACACCAGTGGCTACTGACTATGGGATTTGACTTCATTTCTTTGGGGAACTAAGCTGCCTCTACCTCAGCCTCTTACATGCAGGATTCAGTCTCTGGAAAGGATTAAAGATGGACTCAGATTAAGATGTGCCTTGATTCTTTTCAAAAATATCACACTCTGCCATATGAATTACAAATGAGGGGCAGCCAGAAAGCCCTGGACAAGGAGTAGGTTTGAGTTCTAGTCCCATCCCCTCCACTTAATAGCTGTATCACTTTGAGCCTTGGTTTTCTCTTCTGCAAAATGGGGACAAATATATTTGTCCTGCTCACCTCAGGACTGTGAGAATAGGATGGTAGAAAGAATGTGCAAGGCCTCTGAAAACTATATAAAACTATGCAAAACTATAAGATGCATATTGGTTTTCATTAATTCAGCTTTTTCTTACAAGATAATTTCCAACTTGAATCAGCATCTCAGTCCTACCTTCTGCAAACTGACATGTTTGCTATTGTAATTTACCTTTGCATAGTTTTATTAAAAACAGACTAATGTACTGACTCCCACCATGTGCCCATCACAGAGAATGAACCTTTTAATGTCCTTAAAACATTAACTTAAGGGTGGAGGAACTTGAGAGACGTGTTTTTCTCTTGGTTCTTCCTTTGTCTTGTCTCCCAAGCTGGATGTTAAATTTCTCAAGGCCGGCAGCCCCAGTCTTTCCTTTCTTTTGTGATATTGATGTGGCCACGACAGAACCTAACCCACAAAATGGAAGCAGTAAGTGCCGGTCTCAAGGCAAGATGAAATCAACCAATGGTAGTGGGGTAAAAGCGCCCCTGCGTAGAGATTAGAGGGCCTCTGCAAAAGAGATTTTGAGTCTCTATTTTATATCTATATGAGATGACAGGTAACTAAACTTACTGTGGTAATCATTTACATAGGTTGTGTGTGTGTGAAATCATTATGCTGCCTACCTTAAACGTACACACTGCAGTATCTCAATAAAGCTGAGAATCAAAAGCAAAAGCACCTCTAGGTCTTAAAAGCATTTTGGTTCACGTTTCCCGCTACAACAGTTTACTGAGAGCCGACGGCTGTCGCGGGTCTAACATCAGAAAGTGCCAGCATGCAGTGTCCTTCACAGCACTGGGGAAAGGTGGAAAGAAAAGAAAAAAAAAACCTTAGCCCCCACAAATCATCTTTCCGCTTGGCCTACGAGTCACTCTGGGCCACGGAAGCCTCGTTGGGTCCTCGAAGCGAAAAGAAATACCAGCGGATTATCTACGCCTATAGCGCCCAGAGAAGCTCGAGGCCTTGGCCCCTGACGAAAGCCCTTCCCCACTCAGCCTGAGGTTGGGTCATCTCCTTGGCATGGAAAACTGCCCGCTGGACAAGGTTCCCTCAGGACAAATAGTCTACGAGAGTGAGGAGCCCCTAGCTGGTCTCCCACTGGCTTGAGCTCGGCAACATATCCGACTCGGCGCCTCCCAGCCTCCTGCTGGGCCGTCGGACACTTGAGGTCGCCGGGCCTTCGGGCACAGATGGCCCCACGGCTCCCTGGGGCGGGCGCCAGGGTCGGAGAGTCTGCGAACTTTGCAAGTCCGAGGTGACCCGGAGTAGTTAAATCAGAAAATAGACAAACAAAATGAACCCCAAAGTCCAGGGTTTCGGACTATGGAGCCGAAAGAGGAGTGCTCACGGGGGTAAAAAGAAGGGAAAATTTAAACTAGAAATGTGGACTGACTTCCCAGTAAAGCCAGGTAGCCGCAGCTCGGTCTTCCCAAGGATGGTCCCGTCACTCATCTCGGCGGAGTAAGCGAGTCTGGGGACAGAAGGCGAGTCTGGTTGGGGAGATGGCCTTACGAGGGAGGCAAGCCCGAAGGGATTGGGGCAGGTGACACCAAGGGCGTCTGCCCCATTGAGGCCGAACCGGGGGGAGCAGGCCCCCGGGGCCGGGTCCCCAAGCTTGTTAAACACCCCCAGCTACCCCGGTCCCCCGAGCGTTCGGAGTGTCCGGTGCTGATCAAGAGGTGGTATGGGAAGGTCCTGAGTGCGGGCCCCTCCGGGGGTGGCAGGGCGAGGGCCCTGAGGCTGGGCGAGGCAAGGGCCCGCCCCGCGGCGGGGGAGGGACCAGGGAAGAGGCTGCGTCGCAGGCGAGAGGGGAGGAGCCGGGGCGAGTGGGCTCCCAGCCTTTAGTGCCCGGAGCCTCAGCCACCGGGAGTCTGAGCGCCAACTCCTGCCGGTACCCCGGCAGCCGCGGGCCAAGTGCTCGCCCACCTCTAGCACGCGCAGCCCGGGTCGCTGTAGCCCGCGGAGCTTGACCTTGTGTCGGGACCTCTCGGGTTGGACAGACTGCCGCGACCGGGAGGAGCCGACCTCGAGCCTCTGCTCTCTGTCTTCCAAGCAGGCGGCGCAGCGGAGAGCGCGGGCTAAGTCTTCCCGCGTCCCCGCGCTCCCCATGCACCTGCCAGGCTGCGCCCCCGCCATGGCCGACGGCAGCTTCTCGCTCGCCGGCCACTTGCTCCGCAGCCCTGGCGGGAGCACCTCACGGCTACACAGCATCGAAGCCATCCTGGGATTTACCAAGGATGACGGGATCCTAGGTTCCTTTCCAGAGGAGCAGGGCGACAGGAGCTCGAAGGAGAGGGATAGGAGACCGGGCTCGCGGACCGCCTGCCCAAAGGCTCCTGCAGGAACCTCGGAGCTCTCTCCGCCGCCCGCCCCGGCGCGGGCTCCCGAGTACGAAGGTGAGTGCGCACCCCGCCGGCTCTGAGACCCTTAGGGCTCCCGAACTTAAAGAGTTCTGCAAGAGGAGAAAGCCGTCTGGGCGCAGGGATGGGGGGCTGTGTGCTTAGCAGGAGCTTCCAACTTGCGCTCAGAGCAAAAGCTTAGTGGCCCCTCGCAGCGCGCACCCCCGACCTCCAGGGGCCATCTCGGAGCCCGCATGGATAGGCGGGGGTGGGCCCCGGGATACTCTGGGGAGTGTCTCTGACGGTCCCGGGTCTCGTCGTCCCAGCCCCTCGCTCCTACTGCCCCAAGGAGACCGGGGAGGCACAGAGGAGCCCTGGGCTGCCTGTGGGACCCGCCGCCCCCAGCGACTCCAAGCTGTCAGAGGAGGAGCAGCCCAAGAAGAAGCACCGACGGAACCGCACGACCTTCACTACCTACCAGCTGCACGAGCTGGAGCGCGCGTTTGAGAAGTCCCACTACCCCGACGTGTACAGTCGAGAGGAGCTGGCAGGCAAGGTCAACTTACCGGAGGTCCGGGTCCAGGTAAAACGCCCAGATGGAACCCCGGGGTAGCCGGAAGCTCAGGCTTGCCCTCAGTGCTCCCTTGAATCCTCGGGCGTCCACGCATTTATTTTGGCACCTTTCCCATGGGCTTTTCTAGACTTGGTTCGCCCAGGGCCCCATAGGAGCGTAACAGACCTTTGGCGTGTTCCACGTAACGTCCCTGGAACAGTCTGTTCCAGTTTGCCATAGCATCCCCCCTTACGGAGAGGGTCTCCCTCGCCTAAGCTAAAGAGAAATTGGGAACGGCTGGCAAAATGAAGAGGCGACAGCTTGGCAGGGGCGGGGAGGGGGTCGGTGCGGGGAGCACTGAGTGAAGAGGGAACGTAGGCAGTTGGCTCGAGGGTCACCGGGTTGCGGCCCCAAAGGCCACCCTGGTCACTAACTGTGCACACCGCGTGGAAAATGAAAACCTCATCTTCTTAGGAGGGGCCTGGCGCCGCGCAGTTGAAGCTTTCGGTGGATTTGTTTAGGAAACTGACTTTTGCTCCTCTGCTGCACATCCAGCCAAACTTCCCGCTGCTGCAGAGGCTTTTTCTTTTTATTTAAAGGGGTTTTCGCTTTAATTAAAGCTGAATTATCTTTAATCCCTGATCATTAAAATATTTGAAAGCTTAAATATTTGCTAGTCATCTGTGAAAAATCTGGGAGGATTTCCAAATTGGGAGAGTTTACAGAGGTCTGAAAGAGAGACACTGGGAACAAACTTCACCGCATCTGAAAGGCAGTGAAACTAAGATGGGATTTGTGTGTGTGAGTAATGAATTAGATTTCAGGAAGTGAAGATACTCAGATGTTTGGAAATTTTAGCCTTATCTTAAAAGCAAAAGTGGACAGACTTTGGTCTTTGGTCTTTTGTCTTTCCCGCTTAGTTTTAAGGGGGTTAAAATAATGAGTGAATGCCATGGTTTTAAAAAAAAGTTCCCTAATATGACTCAGGATCAGCTGGGCAGGACAGTTCAATTTCTCCTAGTTTAGGACAATAGAGCTGTAGTGATTTCATTGAAGAAGTGGACATGTTAGCACCTGCTTTTCCAGGAGAGAGGATGGGGTAGGGAGGGGGAAAGAAAAGCAGTAAAAGAGAAAGAAATGGGAAAAGGGCAAAGCCCTTCAGCCCCCCTCTGGAATACAGGCACAGCCCATTCAGGGGTTGCCTTCACCCCTCAGTCCCACCTTCCTTCCTTTTGTTCCTTCCCTCTTACTTGTTCAGGGATGTCGGTTTCTTTAAGATGTGAGCTTCTTGAGAACAGTGTATGTGACTCCTCTGCGATCACAGGGCCAGCACAGTGGCCCAGCATATGGCACTTAGGGTTCTTAACACATGGCTATGATGTAATCAGATGGGGGTGGGGGGCTAGACAGGGTCTCCCATTGTGCTTAGTACAGCGGTAGCGCAGAAGAGCAGACTGTCCCAGGCTTCGGCCCTGTGACTCTGGATACTTGGTCTGAAGACTATAACTGATATTTTGGGGAGTGGAGAAGGATGTTGGGAGGAGGAGGCAGTGGGGTGGGAGGCCTCACTCATGCCAGTGTTTCTCTATGTACCTTATCATTTTGGGAAAATTGGGGCCTCAGATAAGCATATGAATCTTTCATAGAAAAGGGGGCAGGGTACCTACATTTTTGTTCTTTCTCTTTTCCTCCCAAACCCCAGTCCTGCACACAGTTGCCATGCTCTGCTCAGGTGTTGGGTGGCTTTTTCCCAGTTCTCCTAGGAGGTCCCTCCTCACTATTATTACTCAGAATGGCTTTCTTCCTTCTGAGATGGCAACTGTTCCCACATTTCCCTTCATAACTGTATTACTGAGGGCATCAGTTTGGCCAAATTTCTTTCTAGAGTCTTCACTAAGCTAGACCAATCAGTTCTCTCTGTTCTGCTCCTGAGGGTAGTAATTTGACATTGAAACTTTAATGACACCCGTTCTTGTGCTTTATCAAATCAGTAATGGAAGTTTCAGCATTAAGAGACTAGACTTCAGTCTTGGCCTGGACTTTCTATATGTAAAGAAAAAATCGAACTCATTGAACTCATCTTATGGTAATGTCAAAACTAACTCCATATAATAAGTTTAGATGATTAAACTTGAACTATTTCAATCACTGAAGGTCATTTATAAGAAATATCAGAAATACTAGTCAGGTATCAATTAAATAAATATGAAAATCTTACTAAAGCAGCAATGCACGCATTTAAATATGCCAGGGATAAAATCCAACTTTGTTTCACCAGTTATCATAACCAATAATTCATGGAAATAGCCCCATTTTAACAGCCACTGTTGCCAGTTACTGTAGTTAGAGTATTTGTTTATACATATGTTTATAACAGAGACAAAGGTAAGTAAAGCACAGAAAATCTGCAACAAAAGCGCAGCCACTGAGAGCTGTACCACACAGGGAGGAAGCTGGGTCTAAAGTGAAGGGACAGGAGGGGCTGCCAACCAGCAGGTCACAGAAATTTGGTAAGATCTGCTTTCCCAAGTCCCACAGTCCGATTCCAGGGTTACGTTTCTTTTCTGAGCACCTGCTTGGTGCCAGGAGTTGGAAACAGATACAACCACAGCTAAGGGTGGAGTAGACAGGGACGAGGGTGGGAACACCACGAAGGACAGGGATGAGACACAGAGACAGCGGGAGCGACAGAGAAGGGGGAAGGAGATAGGAGAAAAGAGACAGAAAAGAAGGATAATGTGGGTGGGCGACGAGTGGGGTGCTGGTGGTGGTGAAAGGAGCAGATGAAATAGCAGAGCCCCAGTTTTGCTCGGAAGTGGGGAGTCCTGCCTCTGCCGCAGCCCGATAGCTCTGTGCTGCCTTTCGCAGGTGTGGTTCCAGAACCGACGGGCCAAGTGGCGGCGGCAGGAGAAGCTGGAGGTGTCGTCCATGAAGCTGCAGGACTCGCCCCTGCTCTCCTTCAGCCGCTCCCCGCCCGCCGCGGCCCTGGCGCCCCTCGGGGCGGGCCCGGGCGGCAACAGCGGGCCGGCGGGGGGCGCCCTGCCGCTCGAGTCGTGGCTCGGGCCGCCGTTGCCGGGCGGGGGCGCCACGGCGCTGCAGAGCCTGCCGGGCTTTGGGCCCCCCGCGCAGAGCCTGCCGGCCAGCTACACACCACCGCCGCCGCCGCCTTTCCTGAACTCCCCGCCGCTCGGCCCCGGCCTGCAGCCCCTCGGGCCGCCGCCGCCGCCTCCTGCCTACCCGTGCGGGCCCGGCTTCGGGGACAAGTTCCCGCTGGACGAGGCGGACCCGCGCAACAGCAGCATCGCGGCGCTGCGCCTGAAGGCCAAGGAGCACATCCAGGCCATCGGGAAGCCGTGGCAAGCCCTCTAGGGGCACCGGAGACCGAATCAGGCCAGAAGCCCGTCCTGGGAGCCGATCCCGAGCAGCAGGCGTTCACCTCTTCTCCCTGGGTCCCTCCCACTCGACCACTCTTGCCCTGTGCCGCCTGAAGACCTGGACGCGCGTCTGCACCTGGCTCACCGCGGAGGGCTGCCCCTCAGGCCAGCAGAGGCCCTCCGGCCACCACTAAACACGCACGGACCCCTGGCTTTGCTGCCGGAGGGGACCAGGCGGCCACGCTTCTCCCACCCCGGCGGGCACAGGAGCCTCCAAATTCAGGGGCCCTAAGCGTCTGACCTCCGGCCGCACCCGGGCAGCGTGGCAACCCCCATAGAAGGACGGCCGGGAGGAAGGAGAGGAGGAGAAAGAATTTGAGGGACTGTTTGTATAAGTAGTTTCAAAGAACTGGGGAGGGGAATTAAAGATTTACCTGTTTTGGCTTGACTCAGGTTAAGCGCGCTCAGGACTGCGGTGTCGGGGAGGAAGGTATGTGTGCGAATGCGGGTTCCGGAGGGGCTGCGGTCATGGACGTGAGGGGTGCGGGAAAGCAGAGGGCTGTGCGAGAGCAGAGGCTCCTTGCTGGCATCCTCTTGAGGGCGCTGTGCTGCATCGGAGAATCACCCGCGTCCTCCACGCCGCGGCGTGCTACGCCCGAGCTTCCTTCTTCCGGTGCGGCGGGCGCCTGCTAGTGAGTGGGGGGTTCTGGGCGTTTGGAGCCTCAAGCTCAGTTACCCGCACGTTCCCAGTGCCTCGATACCCCAATACCGAGCTTCCACTGCTACTTAGAAGGACTGACCGCTATAAGAATAGGTCTACACCAACTTCTTAAGGTAAGAGCTGAACTTCCCAAAGCCCCTGGAGGCCCCACCTCCCTCTTTCCAGCCCGCCACGGCCCCAAGGCCCCACTCAGATCAGTGTCCAGGTCACCCGCTCGGGGCCAGCCCCTGCTACCGAGGGTTGATGACATTAGTGCTTCGAAGACTGACACAGAGCGGTTTATGCTTTTCTGAGTCCTGCGCTTCACTCTCGCCTCCCCAACTCGCTCCGCAACGCCCAGCCCAGCGGTTGTTTGACGCGCCTCGGGTTAGCTACAGCACTCGGAGAAAATGTCCTGGAGCGCTCTGCGCAGCGATCCGAAGGGCACATCCTAGTCGGGCGCTTCGTGTGCAGGATGGCGCCCTGGGCAGTGGGTGGGACGGGGAAGTCTCCGTCGGCTTCAGAAGCTCCCGCGGTACTCGCGGAGGCCTTGGCGGAGGCGAAGGCGAGCCAGTAACTCCCAGCCTGAGAGGCCGCGCTGTGCATAACCCTTCCGTCGTCACGCAGGTACTCTGGACTCCCAGCTATGGGTGCTCCTGGGAAGACTCGGCCAGAGCCTTAGCTTCCACCGGCTTCTGTCGGTCGTTAGCACGTTAGTGAATTACTCCAAACCTCTCCCCGTCTACATGAACCGCACCTCCCTGGGAAATGGGAAAAACGGAATAAGAACAGGCTGTGTAAAATACCAGTGACCTGGCATGAGGCATACACACCGTGATCTCGTTTCTCGGATCCCAAGTATCCCTGTGCTGCACTTGGGTTCCTGAAACCTACTTGGGAAAAGGACAACTATTCCCGGGCTGGGAGTAGAGGGGATGTCATCACAGGATTCAGTCCTTGCCATGTGGGTCCTAAGAGGCTGTGGCATAACTAGGGCTGTGTACCCCTAGACTCTCATCTGGCGCCTTACCATGCATAGTAGGCTGGTCAGTCAATTTATTGAATGAGTTATTTTCCCCACGAGGTAGGGAGTAATGTACTTGCACTTTCTCTGACAAGGGTGTTCCATAGGGAAATGAATGGAGTGGTCCAAGTTATATCAGCTCTTGGCATTGAAAAAAACAGGATGGGTGCGTAGGTAGATTTCATTCACTTTGGTCTGTCTTCTCTTTTTATCTTTTAATGCCCTCGTTTTACTAGGAATGATTATTCAGAGAACTTCCAGTTTCACTGACCTTGGATGCATTCTACACTTGCTCTGCTCTCTTTCTCTTTGGTCCTGGGCACCTTGCATGTCTCACCATCAGCATCCTCTTCAATTTGCGTAGATCATTTCTTTTTTTTTCTCATCATTGACGTTTTTTCTATTCTTTTTTTTTTTTTTTGCATCTGCAACTTTCCACCATTTTCTTCTCCACTTTTACTATTTAGTTTAGTCTGAGAATGACTATTCTAAACCACCTCTTTAAGGCATCAACAGAGTAAGACATACCTGGATTTTATGGACAAGTGTCCTTGGAAAATGATCAAACTGTTAATAGGTAATGATCATTGAAAGCTTGCTATGTGGCCAGACTCTTCTAAGTGGTTTTCACTTTAGTTTTAAGCCTCACAAGGATTCTACCAGGAAGATTCAGCTAGCCCCATTTTGTAAATGAGACTGAGGCCCAGAGAGGCTGCACCAGTTAACTATGTTTGTAAGCACTGGAGCTGGAATAACTAGAAGCTCTGGCAGTTCACGATCATACTGCATGTTCAGGAAATATTTGCTGAATAAGTGCTACTTATTCCAATTCCCAGGAGAGCTCATTAGGCCACATTGGGAATGGAGATGCTGAGGAGTAGGTGCTAGCTGTGAGTGCCTTCCTGGGCTTCCTGGCATCAGCCCCAGCACCCATCTCCCCCCACTCCTGGGGCCTGACAAGCAGGGCAGCTCTAAGGGCCTGCCAAGTCCACGAGGAGGGGTGCAGGTTAGGTGAGCTGTTAGCACTTAACCTAGACTGGGGGTTAGAATGGCTTGTATGTAATGAGAGCATTAAAGCCCCAGGCGTTCCAGAAATGCCTGATGCTGCTGCTCAAGCTCACGGCTACAGAAAGCAGTCTGCAGAGGCTCTGGCCAAGGTGGGGCACCAGCTTCTGAAACTAGACTGTGCTGGCCCTGATTTGGGGCGGACACACAACTTTCAGGCATTCCAGGGGGAAACCCCAGTAAACCCATATCACTTGGAAAACGTTTCTTGAGTTTTCCACGATGCTGTTCAGACGATGAGACCATTGTTCACTGAAGGGGGAACAGGAGTCAGTTATGAGTGGTCTTACGGGGTTTGGGGAGGAAAGTCTGTGTTGTTCTAAGCAGGCCTGGGTTCAGGCCGACTAGGATCCATTCAATCTATAAGGGGGGTCTTGGGGACGCCTTCGCTGGAAGGCGATGCTTGCTCTGGCTGGCTGCTGAAGGGAAGAGGATAAGGCTGTCGAACCGCACTTTCTCACCTCCTGGGAACCGGGTTGGGAGCCGCCCAGAGTCTGGCTCTGGGACCGCGGGGGCGGGGCGGGGAAGGCCGCTTCGGATTGGACGGCTCCGAGGGAAGGGCGGAGTCGGGCGCGGCGTGTGGAGTGGGGAACGCTGACAGTTCCGCGCTCTGAGGGGCCCCAAGGGTGGTTAAGTGATCCCAGGCCGGTGCAGAACGGGCCACCCCGCTAATCTAGACACCATCAGTCACCCCCGTCGCGTTGGGAACATTGCAGTTTTCACATTTCTCCATGGAGGAGTTTCTTCACGCCCACAAGGGTAATCGTATATGCCCCGCGCTGAGGATCCGGACTTCTGGCGGCAATTTTTGCCTCCCGCGGGAACGCAGGGGACCGAGGGCATCTCTCGATCGCCTGTCCCCGAAGCCTCAAGGCCCAGAGGCGCCCGCAGCCTCGCGAGGTCTTCCTTGTTCGGTGTCCTGGAGCCCCGCTGGTTTCCCCGCTCTTGGAACTCAGTTCTGCCACCTGCAGGTCCGAGTTCCCACCTCTGCTTCGGGGAAGGTGATTGGGACGGGTGTGGGTGGGACGGGGTGGGAGGACTCCTCTTTGGGAGGAGCAGGCTTCGGCCAGAGGTCAGCTGTATTTACCTATTTTAAAATTAATGGTGTAGATTTGGGGAGATGGGAAATGTTAAAGCGGGAGAGACAATCGCTGCCCTCGTCCCCGACCATCTAGAATCCGGAGAGGGGAGGCAGGGGATAGTCTTCCTTCCACCTCTCTGAAAAGTTCATTGGTTGATTGAAAGCGTTTGAGGAGAGAACTCCGAGTACTCAGGTTGGGGAAGCGAGGGCAGCCCGGGACTCCTTGCCTTGAGCCGCATCCCTCCCGCAGGAGGTGTATGAAAGGTACGTCGAGAAGCGGGACGCAGCCACCCCGGTGACAGCATTTGGTGTGATGCCTCCCGCCGGCGACCCCACCTCCAGCCTCGCTGCGTGCCCTTCCGTGTCTCAGTATTTAGCGCTCCTTTCCGCCAACAGAACCACCTTACTACAAGAAATGGAATTCCTCCTACAGGAGGCCAGCAGAAAAAGAGTTTCGGGAAAGATAATGTTAATGAAAAGCTGGCCTTTCCTCTCCAGTCAGCAAGCTCGAGCTCCGCAAGGGCCTTCGGGGGGCTCAGCCTGCGTCCTGACCCGCCTGGGAAAGGCGAGGCCCGGCAGAGCCAGGAGGGCGCGCCCGATTCTTCAAAAGGCGGATGGTACCCTTTCTGCCCAATGTCGTCCCCATAATTGGGAACTGGCTCTAATAATCCGGCCTCAGCTTGTTAACCGCGCGATAGTGGGCAGAGTTAATGACTCATTAGTGATTAATTCCTTAACTGTGCCTTGATTGCTCACTGTAAAACCCCGTTCATAAAACTGGATTAAATCGTCTAGATCCTTGGCCACGTCTCTCACAGCCCTGGAAGATACAGAGAGAGCTGCATTCCCCCACCTTCCGTGGGTCATCTTCTCAAGGGCAGGTGCTGCCTGACCCTTCAGCATGGAAGTCAGGAGATCTGTGGTCCAGTTGTGGCTGTGACACTGCCTGGTCATGTGGCCTTGAACATGTCCCCCTGTAAAGCTAGATCCCCCAAAGCTTCCTTTATCCCTCACCACCCATCATAGACTCCTGAAGTGGAACACCTCTGTACATGGAACAAGTGTGGGTGTTTGCGGGTTTTGAATAACTGCCAGGAGGCTGCCTTCTTGTCCAAAGTGGTATGAGAAAGCTCTTTCCAGCACTGATGGTGGCTGGACTCTATAGTCTCCCTCTTTTTTTTTTTTTAATAACCATTAGTTGTTTTTTTCACTTTCTTAATTTTCCTAGTATCTTTATCCATTCCAGAAACTTTTAAGGCATGGTGGACATGTAATGATGAATAAAGCATTTCCACCCTCAAGAAACATGGCCTAGGAAGAGGAAATAAGGATAAAACTGAATACGTTTTCAGATGCCTCCACCCCAAAACAGATATGTTCAAAACAAAACTTCATTCATCTCTACTCTGTGGCTTCCTAAAAACCTTCCTGAAATTCTCTTGCTTCATTCATAGCCACCCAAGGGATACAATGAAAATCATTCTTGACCCTATGAGGCAACTTCCTTTCTATCTTGTCTCTCAGCCATACATCTTCCAAACTTTAGCTGCCCGGTACAAAGACATAACCCAGCCCTCTTTGCCATCGGATATGATTAAATAAAGACCAATGTCTTGGAAGGGAAAACACTTTGAGGAAGAAAATTCTTAAAAGTCACTGCATGTCCTGTTCTTGTTTGTTTTCTGTAGTCTGTTGACTACAAGGCAGGTGTGATGCTGGCGCTGAATCACCCATCTTGGACCAGGTCATGACACTGCGTGTTGAGGATGTTGAGTAACAGGGTAGAAGGGACCATATGCGATAAGTCCCTGACACTGGCGCACCATGCTAGCTCTGGACTGCCACCTGGGGTCTCAATTTTAAGTCTCATTTTTGGGCACTGTCAGCCAAACTGAACCCCAATCCATTCATTCCTTTCCTTCAATGCCTGTACGCAGTTAACTGCTTAGCCCCATTGATTTACTTCAGAATGTCTCACCCAGCCCTGTTTTTCTCACCCAGTTCTCTAGCTCAGGGCTTTATCATCTGTCATCCAAGGTGCTTGGCCTCCCATGGCATTCGGTGCTTCTCCTGGCACTTACCACACAGGGTCCTGTTTTATGGTTATTTCTTCGTTGATTCATTTACAACCCTTTATTGGGTTAATACAGCCTCCATGTTATCTTCTAGTCCCTCAATCCCTTCAGTCAGGTGAAGGCACACTCTAAGTGAGAATTAGGCACCTCAGACAATTCCTCTACTTAAGACACTTCTTCGACAGAACATTGTAAATCAACCATAATTTAAAAACATTTTTTTTTTTGGAGTTCCTGTCATGGCGCAGTGGAAATGAATCTGACTAGTATCCATGAGGATGCAGGTTCAATCCCTGGCCTCACTCAGTGGGTTAAGGATCCGGTGCTGCCATGAGCTGTGGTGTAGGTTGCAGACACAGTTCGGCTCTGGCGTTGCTGAGGCTGTGGTGCAGGCCGGGAGCTACAGCTCCTACTCGACTCCTGGCCTGGGAACCTCCATATGCCATGGGTGCAGCCGTAAAAATAAAAAAAAGTGAAAAAAAAATTTTAAGACAGTTCCTCAAGGCTCATGGGGCACAAGCCAAGCTCCTGATGCAGCTGAGACTCGTCTGAATCCCACCCAACCCATCTGTTCAGGCTTGTCTCTGGCTTTTCCCCTCCTCACCCCACTTCCCTTCTCATCCCCTGTTCAGGTGACACCAGAGGACTCTGCATCTCACTGGTCCACTTTTTTCCCCTTGTGGCTTTGAGTGTGACTGCATCTTCTGCCTGCAAAGACTCCTCACCCTCCCCCTCCCTGCGGACTCCTTCAGGACCTGGCCAGATGCCACCGCCCTCTGTGCGCCTGGCCTTCATCCCTGTAGCAGTTCCTGGCTCCTCTCCCCCCAGAGCGCTTTGTGGATGGTGACTTGAGTGCTCTTCCAGCCCTGGTCCCGCAGTGAAATCCTGGGCCCCGAGGGAGACTGTGGGCTCCTTGAAGGCAGCTGTCTGATCCTCTCCTGCATAATTAGTGCCTGACCCAATGGAAGCACCCAGAAACTGATGAGCAATGACTATTGCAGGTGTATGTGAGTCCCAGAGAAAGCACTGCACCTTGTAACAAAGAATCTGCCCTCCCCCACGAAGTCACAGACAAGTTCTCTGTGACCTTCAGTCCAAGCCCTGAAAGGAAAACAGAAGTTAACTGGCAAAAGCTGAGGGGTAGGGAAGACACTGCATGTGCAGAGGAGGAGGAACTGGGGCCAGTCTGAGGCTCTGGAACGAGGCTGGTCTGGCGGAGGACAAAGGACAGCTTAGAGATAAGAGTCTGTACACTTTTAGGAGGCAGGCTCCGCATCCAACAAGACTCACGGCGAGGGGGGCGGGGCACTTGCCAACACAGAAAGTATGTTCAGCTGCCGGACAGCCAAAAATTAACTAATGTCCACTGTAGGTGGTGACATAGTCATTTCAAATAAATCATCCTGGAGTTCCCGTCGTGGTGCAGTGGTTAACGAATCCGACTAGGAACCATGAGGTTGCGGGTTCGATCCCTGGCCTCACTCAGTGGGTTAACGATCCGGCGTTGCCGTGAGCTGTGGTGTAGGCTGCAGACGCGGCTCGGATCCTGCGTTGCTGTGGCTGCGGTGCAGGCCAGTGGCCACAACTCCGATTAGACCCCTAGCCTGGGAACCTCCACATGCCGCGGGTGCGGCCATAAACCCGCGGCCATAAAATGACAAAAAGGCAAAAAATAAATAAATAAATAAATAAATCATCCTGTCTGCAGTATAAGAGCTGGGAAGGAGGCAAGAGAGAGTTCTAGAAAACTAGTTAGAAAGTTATTGCAGTAATCGAGGGAAGACAGCATGACAGTCTCCTCATGTGGTGACAAGGAGGTCAAGTTGGAGGTTGAATGAGGAGACTGTGAGTCTGGTCTGGATCAGATGAGTTTGAGTGTAGATGTTGGGTAGACGGCTCCCAGTACTGTCTTGGAGCTCAAAGAGCTCGTTGTTAGCCGAGCTCTGAAACAGGCATGCAAATGATAAATCCATGGGCAGAGATGAGATTGCCGAGGGAGCGTGGAGCGAGGAGACCTTTATCAGAGCCTTGAGAGGCTCCAGCATTTTGTGGATGGTGTGGGAGGAGGCAGAGGAGTAAGAGAAGGAAAATCAGGAAAGTGTGGTGACATGGAAGCTGAAGACAGAGAGCTTCAAAAGGGAAAGAATGGGCACCTGGAATGCTATTCTTCGAAAACTTAAAACTCAGCCGATAATGAACCAAGAAGATACAATTTTTGCTTCCTACAGGGGGACAGAATGCAGGCACTTTGCAAACACAGCCAGTGTTTTCTGCTGCCTGGGAAGCGGTAACAGTGGTGGTCAAACCTGCCACCAACCGCTTCTCCAAGACTGCAGGATCAGGGCAGGAGCTGACAGCCTTTGAATATTTTTTGCGTTTTTATTGACCCTATTTCTGACCCTCCTTCTAAACTTCCCCACTGCCTATCTTATGCATCTTCAGAAAGCCACTCATTCTGCTTCTAGAAAAAAAATGAAATAATACAATAGTCCTAGAAATTGCAATGGATTTTCTGAATTCAATATAAACCTTTTAGTCCTTTGTACAAGATGGCTCCAACTTACCTTTCTTCATCACGCAAACTCTTTGGCACACCTGCCCGACTCAACTGTCCACCACATGTCACCTAAGGTTTCCTACCCATTTGACTTTCTCCAGGCTCTTGCTTCTATCTGAAGTATCTTCCCCCACGTATTTTAAGATGAGTGAAAGTGAAGCTGCAACATACCACAGTTTATGGGATGCACCTAAAGCAGGGCTTAGAGGGAATTTTATAGCTGTAAATGCTGCCTATATTAAAAAAGAAGATTGTAAATCAATAGCCTAAACTTCTACCTTAACATACTAGGAAAAGAAAATCAGACAAAACCTGAAGTGAGCAGAAGGAAGGAAACAGTAAAGATTAGAGTGGAAATGAATAAAATAGAGAAGAGGAATAATAATAGAGAACACATACTTTATATAGTTAGTCATTAGGGCAATGGAAAATAAAACCATGAGATACCACTTCAGATGCATTAGGATGACTAGAATCCGAAAGTCAGTGGAGTTCCCTGGTGGCCTAGCAGTTAAGGATCTGGTATTGTCAATTCTGTGGCTTGGGTTACTGCTATGTCTCAGGTTTGTTCCTTGGCCCAGGAACTTCTATATGTGGTGGGTGCAGCCAAAAAAAAAGGTTGTTTTTTTTTGTCTTTTTGCCTTATCTAGGGCTACACTCGCGGCATATGGGGTTTCCCAGTCTAGGGGTCTAACAGGAGCTGTAGCTGCCAGCCTTCACCACAGCCACAGCAATGGGAGATCCGAGCCGGATCTGTGACCTACACCACAGCTCACAGCAACGCCGGATCCTTAACCCACTGAGCAAGGCCAGGGATCAAACCCGCAACCTCATGGTTCCTAGTCAGATTTGTTAACCACTGAGCCATGACAGGAACTCCAAAAAAAAATTTTTTTTTAATAAAAGAAAGTCAGTAGCAAGAAATGCTGGTGATAAAATGGAGAAATCAGAATCCAATATGCACTGCTGGTAGAAATGTAAAATGATGCAGCCACTTTGGAAAACAATCTGGTAGCTCTTCAAATGACTAAATATAGAGTTAGCGTAGGAACTGTCAATTCTGGCCCAAAGAAATGAAAACATATGTTCAAACAGATACTTGTACTTGAATGTTTATAACAGCATTCTTCATAATAGCTAAAAATTGGAAACTATCCAAATGTGCATTAGCAGATGAATTAATAAACACAGTGTGGTATATACATGTGATGGAATATGATTCAGCCATAAACAGGAGAGAAGTACTAAAACATGCTGTAACATGGGTGGGCCTTGAGAACATTAGGTTAAGTGAAAGAAGCCAGACACAAAAGACCACATACCATATAAATGGAAATTCATATGAAAGTCCAGAATAGGGAAATCTATAGAAACAGAAAATAGATTCATGGTTGCTTTGTGCTGAGGATGGGGACATAGGTGATAAAGGATATGGGATTTCTTCTTAAGGTGATTCAAGTGTTCTAAAACTGGTTGTGGTGATGGATGATTGCATGTGTCTTTGAATATACTGCAAGCTATTGAATGGGGCATTTTAAATGGGTGGATTGTATGGTGTGTGAATTATATCTCAATAAAGCTTTTTTTTTTTTTAAGTCTTCTCACCAAGCTCTTGCTGCTTCCATACACGTCGGGGACTCACACTGGAAGAATTTTCCTAAGTACCATGTTCATCATGTTGCTTCTCTGCCAGTGATCCTTTTCAAAGTCAGTAAGGACCTATCAGTACAGCTAACACACAATGAGCGCCTAGGACTGAACTGATAGGTCCTAGGTGTCCCAGGCTCCCTAAATACACGGAGGCACTTCTTCCGCAGTTTCAAATCTTAACTCCTTTTTCTGCCTTCAAGACTCCCCTTCCCCCCATGGCTTCCTTTTACATTGAACTTCTGGGTCCTAGAGACCCTCTGCTCTAAACAACTGACTTTGACAGTGGCTTGCTCTCCCCAACTCCTTCTCTACTATTGTACTGTTGCTTATGCCGGATAACACTTTTTATCCAAAGGGAGAGACCAGCCTAAAATGCCAGCTCTCCTGGGAAAGAGGACAAGAGCTGAAACTCCCTCTGTGATGTCAATGCGTTGACTAGAGAAACTTCTCTGCTGGGATAGGTCAGTGAGGTGGGGGTGGGGAGGATCCAATGAGACAAGGGAGAAGCTGGGCTTATGGTCACAGCACCTGGCCTGCCCCGCTGCAGTGGTGGGGCTGTTCCTGCTCTTTACTAAGCATGCTCTGTCTAAATCACCTTTTCTCTCCTTGTTGCATCATTCTGTTGCTAGTTCAAAGCTCCTCTCCTCCAGGCATCTCTCCTTGATTTTCCCTGCTCACTGTCTTTCCTGGGATCAGTCTATCTGGTATCTCTGAATCCTCCTCCTTTGTCCCGCCCACCCCCTGCCTTCCACACTGCCCCAACCCCAGATCTTTTTTTTTTTTTTTTTGGCCACACCCATGTCATGTGGAAGTTCTGGGTTGGAGATGAACCTGAGCCGCAGATATGATCCTAGTCACAGCTGTGACAATATTGGATGCTCAACCGGCTGAGCCACTAGGGAACTCCCTGCCCCAAGCTCTTTTTTAGAGCAAACATGCCTGCAGTAAATGAAACCACATGACTTGTGGCTAAAGATCTGTTCAAGCAAGATTTTTGTCCTTGGACTCAAATAGTAGCTCCTTCTGCCTTGTCTGTATTTTGTTTCATCTGGGGTGAGGATTACCCCCTTCAGATTACTATCATAGAGAGATGATCAGATTTCTTGCCAGGAGGTCTTCGGAAGGCCAGTTATGCCACGACTTGCTACGTAACTTCAGACAAGGTAGTCTCACCCTGGTGGAAGCTCCTCAGCTATGAAATAAGAGGGTTATACCCATCCTCATAGCCACAGTCTGTACTTCAGTAATTTGGCTGAGGGTTCCATCTGGTGGTCATCTAGAGAATACACCTTCTGATTGATCACAAGCTGTTTTCTAACACTTGGCTTCCCAGACCTACCAGCAAAGAGAAGGACCTCTTCTCAGCCAGGAACTGCCCTTCCTTTCTGAGTCCTCCCAAGTCCATGGGCTTCAGCATGCTACTTCTGCAGTGTAAAGCCTTTCCCCTCCTACTCAGATTCCTACCCAGGCCAGCAAACCCAACCCTGGGGATTCTTACATCATTAAAGCTACTAGAAGCCCAAGAAGGCTCATGATTTCAAGTTTCTTTCTTTCTTTAAAATTTACTCAGTGAATTTTATTACATTTATACGTGTACAACAATCATCACAACCTAATTTTATAGCATTTCCATCCCAGACTCCCAGTGCATCCCACACCCCTCAACCTGTCTCATTTGGAAAATGTAAGTTTTTCAAAGTCTGTGAATCAGTATCTGTTTTGCAAAGAAGTTCACTGTGTCCTTTTTTTAGATTACACATGTAAGTGATAGCATTGGATGTTGGTGTCTCACTGTCTGGCTACCCTCACTTAGCATGATTATTTCTAGGTTCATCTATATTGCTGCAAATGGCTGATTAATATTCCATTGTGTACATGTACCACATTCTTCTTTATCTGTGCCTCTGTTGATGGACATTTAGGTTGTTTCCATGTCTTGGCTATTGTATATAGTGCTCTGCAACGAACATTGGGTGCTTATATCTTTTTGAGTCATGGTTTTCTCTGGATAGATGCCCAGGAGTGGGATTGCTGGATCAAATGGTAATTCTATTTTTTGTTTTCTGAGGCATCTCCATACTGTTTTCCACAGTGGTTGCACCAATTTACATTCCCACCAACAGTGCGATAGGGTTCCCTTTTCTCCACACCCTCTCCAGCATTTATTGTTTGTAGACTTTTTGATGATGGCCATTCTGGCTGGTGTAAGGTAGTACCTCATAGTTGTTTTGATTTGCATTTCTCTAATAAAGAGTGATGTTAAACATCTTTTCATGTGTTTTTTAGCCATCTGTATGTGTTCTTTGGAGAACTGTTTGTTTAGATCTTCTGCCCATTTTTTAATGGGGTTGTTTGTTTTTTTGGTATTGAGCTCCAGGAGGTGTTTGTAAATTTTGGAGAGTAATCCCTTGTCAGTCACTTCATTTGCAAATATTTTCTCCCATTCTGTGGATTGTCTTTTTGTGATTTCAGGTTTCTTATGCCCCTCCCTAATTCAGGTTGGGAAGGGATTTGCTGTAAATCAATTTATTCAAAGAATGAGTACCTTAACCTCTTACAGTTTTCATGAAGAAATATTTGCATTTTAATTTAATTTACTTTTATTTTGTTGTTTTGGGTGGGGGTTTTTTTTGGCCACACTCCTGGCAGGCAGAAGTTTCTGAGCCAAGGATCAAACCCAAGCCACAGCTATAACCAGAGCCATGGAAGTGACAATGGAAGATCCTTAACCTGCTGAGCCTTGAAGGAACTCCAATACTTGCATGTTAAAATAAAATGAGCCCTGACATAGGGAAATTCCTTTTTTCAATTGAATATATTTGACATATAACATTGTATAAATTTAAGATATACAGTGGGTTAATTTGATAACTTTATACATTGCGACATGATTGCCATTGCAGCAATGATGAACACCTCTATCACATTACATAATTTCTTCACTTTTTAATGATTGAGATAATTAAGTTTTAGTCTCCTAGCAAGTTTGATAATTGTAGTACAATATTGTCAGTATTGAAGTAGGATAATTCTTAATTCAAACTTTATTAATTAAAAATTATACTGGAGTTTCCTACTGAGGTGCAGCAGGTTAAGGATCGGGTGTTGTCTCTGTGACAGCCCAGGTTGCTGCTGAGGCTTGGGTTCAATCCCCAGCCTGGTGTAGAGGGTTAAGGATCTGGCATTGACACAGCTGTGGCATAGCTCACCCATGCAGCTCGGATTCGATCCCTGGTCCAGGAACTTCCATATGCCGCAGGTGCCACCAAAAAGAAAAAAATATATATTTTTATACTATTATATATACATATACATATATATATATAGTACTAATAGTAGAATTTTAGATGCCTGTGCAGTAAAAAATATGATACCTGGTATCCTCTCCCTGGTATCCTTCAAATCACAGCAAATAGATAATAAGTTTAGTCTTATTGTTAGATATTACATATTAAAGGAATGCACCAAAATATTAATGACTTAAATATCCTAATATATTACCCACCTACAAATATTTACATTTTAAGAGTCTATTTCTAGGGGTGCAATGACCAACCCGAAGGATTAATAGTGGAATTTAGGCGTGTAAGAAATCTGATGAGAAGATATTTGAAGCTCAGTGAACTTTTTGGTCACCCTTCAACGACTGAGATGCTAATGATACTTAAGGCTCAGAAGGAGCTCTCTGGTGGCTCAGTGGGTTAAGGATCCCATGTTGTCACTGCTGTGGCTCCAGTTTGATCCCTGGCCCAGGAACTTCTGCATGCCTCAGGTGCAGAAAAAGAAAAAAAAAAAAAAGTCGGGAGGCTCAGAGATTGGAAAGGAGATTAAGAATTGCCCTACTCATTCAGTCCCTTCCTAGAAGAGCAGACTAACTGTCCCGGGAAGGGAATTATCATTTTGACCCTGGAGTGTCTGTAGGAGACAACTGTGACATAGTAAATTAGAACTTGCCTTGCAGTTCAAAGAATGGGTTTTATTCCAGCTTTTCTAATTTAGGAACTAGGTCTTAGTCTCTCTGCCACAATTTAGTAATCTGTATATAATTTGCACGATATCATCTGTGTTAAGCGTTCTTCTGAAATAGTGAACAAGATAATCTATTTGGAATTTCCAAGTTTGATGTCTATTCATGCTCCGTCTGGTAGAGGAGAAGTCAAAAGCGCATCTTTAAAGAGTCCCACAGGCTAGACTTCTTGTATGAACGTGGTATTGAAACGGAGCAGGACCCTACAGCCCTTCACCCACCCCATGACCTCCACCTGTCTTTCATCTGCAGAAGACTTTCGTCAAAGAATAAGGTTAGGAGTTCCCATCATGGCTCAATGGTAATGAACCCGACTAGTATCCATGAGAAAACGGGTTCGATTCCCATCCTTGCTCAGTGTGTTAAGGATCCAGGGTTGCCGTGAGCGGTGGTGTAGGTTGCAGATGCGGCTCACATTCCTCATTGCTGTGGCTGTAGTGTAGGCCTGCAGCTGCAGATCCAATTAAACCCCTAGCCTGGGAACTTCCATATGCCTTGGGTGTGGCCCTAAAAAACAAAAACAAAACAAAACAAAAGCAAAGGAAAACAGTCCAATGAGACCAAATAATAATAGTAAGAGTTTCAGAGTTCCCGTCATGGCTCAGCAGTTTACAAATCCGACTAGGAACCGTGAGGTTGCAGTTTCGATCCCTGGCCTCACTCTATGGGTTAAGGATCCAGTGTTGCTGTGAGCTGTGGTGCAGGTTGCAGGCATGGCTCAGATCCTGCATTGCTGTGGCTTAGGTGTAGGCTGGCAGCTATAGCTCCAATTCGACCCTTAGCCTGGGACTTTCCATATGCCACCAGTGCAGCCCTAAAAAAAAAAATAATAATAATAGCAATAGCAATAATAATAATGAGTTTAGTCATTAAGCAAAGTCAAGGACCTTTAGTTCCTCCTCCAGGGCTTTAGATAATATTCTAAGCCACCCTGTGAACTTATTGAAGAGACTGAAACCCCCATCAGGTGGAAGAAGATAACTACATGATCACCAGACCGTAGCCATTCCATAAGCTGCCACAACTCCCAGAACTGGCCTCAAGGAAATGGGAACAAACTGACCCTGGAACTGAAGGTTAACTATACCTAAAACAATCAAAATGATGCTGGCCAGACCACCTCATGACCAATGTCAAGATGCCTGTCAGAGCTGACTGTGTTGCCCTGCGCCTAGCCCCCTCCCTCTGCCTGTAGAAGCTCTTCCCTACTAACTGTCAGTGGGAGAAGTTGCCCTTTGGACAGGAGTCCACCCTCCCCAACCCCTGTTGCTGGCATCCAAAATAAAGTAAACTTTCCTTTCCACCGACCTTGCCTCTTTATTGGCTTTAGAGCAGAGGGCAGCCAGACCCACTTTCAGTAATAATATTGTGAGGGTGCATCTTCCCCGTTTTCTCACTACTCTTCCTAGATATTATGCCAAAGAAACAAAACCTTCAAACGCCAATGCCAGTGTAACTAGAAGATAGTTTTGACTTGAAAAGAAAATGTATAAATGCTGCTCCAAAGAGCTGAGATTGTCAAGGGAACTGTAAGACTATCTGTAGGATACTCAAGAAAAGATTTTTGTCTAGGTGGACTTTCCTCCTGGAATAAAGGCTGTGGCCAAATAGCTTTTGAACAAGCAGGAATTCAGGGAGTTCTTTCTGTGGTGCAGTGGTTAAGAATCTGTCTGTGGGAGTTCCCGTCATGGCTCAGTGGAAACGAATCTGACTAAAAACCATGAGGTTGTGGATTCGATCACTGGCCTTGCTCAGTGGGTTAAGGATCCGGCGTTGCCGTGAGCTGTGGTGTAGGTCGCAGACGTGGCTCAGATCCGGGGTTGCTGTGGCTGTGGCGAAGGCCGGCAGCTACAGCTCCGATTAGACCCCTAGCCTGGGAACCTCCATATGCCGCGGGTGCGGCCCTAGAAAAGGCCAAAAAAAAAATAAAAAACTAAGATGAAGCAAATGTAGGACTTGGTGACAGAGCAGAATGTGAATGTCACTTGTACTAATATCATAAAAATCATGCAACTACCAAAAAGAGAGAGAATGAAAGGGAAAAGATCAGAACTACAGTAAATTTGCTGCTTACTTTATATGTATTAGCTGGACTTCAAATTGTCTCATTCAGTTTAAAAGTGAATTGAAGCTACCCCTGTGGCACAAAGGGATCAGGGAGCACGGGGAACACAGGTTCGATCCTCTGCCAGCACAGCTGCAACGTAGGTCACGACTGCAACTCAGATCTGATCCCTGGCCTGGGAACTCCATATGCCACGGGGCGGCCAATAAATAAATACGTAAGGGAGCTCAGAGGAGAGATTTGGGCTGAGCTGGAATTTGGGATCCTTGCGAAGGACTAAAAATCATGTGAGTAGATTGCTACCGAGAGGGTCACAGATGAGAAGAAAGCCTCAGAGGGAGTCTTAGAGAATGCCCAGGCCTCAGCACAGAGGAGGAGAAGCTTGTGAGGCGACACTGAGGCTGCCAGGGGGCAAGATGAAGGCCAACACAGCGGGGAGGCCGGGAGGTGACTAGCAGCTGCAGCGATGGAGGAGACAGGCGGATTGGCATTGGGAGGGGGAGAAATAAAAACAGGGAAGGGAGCCACGCAGCTGGGTGTGCGGTAGGAAGATGGAGAGGCAGGCAGAAGGCTTGTCAGGGTCAGTTCATCATGAGGGCGGGGGGGGGACCGAGAAAGGAGGGTCTCATCAGGAGAAGGGGGCAGAGGCGGGCTATTCCCCGGGGCGACGCTTTACCTCTGCAGGTCTTCTCTGCCTGAACACATTAAGGACAAGTGATTTTCTTTCCTGGGCCAGGGATCACATCCCGAGCTGCAGCTGTGGCAACGCCGGATCCTTAACCCACTGTGCTGGGCCAGGGATGGAACCCGTGCCCCAGCGCTCCAGAGATGCTGCCAATCCCATTGTGCCACAGCAGGAATGCCCAGATGGGTTGCTTTTTTCATGGGGGACGCTGAAATACCAAATTGCACGCTGAGTGTCAGGGATTAAAATAGGGTGATGGCCTGGTGGCCTCTCACAGTGGGTGGGTTTCCGTGGGACCTCTGAGACCGCACCCCACAAGCCAGCTCTGCTCTGCCCCTGCCCCCTTCCCCTTTGCGCATTCTGTTCCCTACTCTCTCATCACCCACTAGCCTGTGCCTATGGTCCTGAAGGGCCATGAGTCCTCAACAGCTTCTGCAATGCAGCCTAGAGCTGGAGATCCTTCCGACTGCCAACGGCTGACACTAGGATACGTACCCATGAGCCATCTCAGATCGCTTCGCAATATCACACTGCTACGTGACAAGGAACACCGATTCTCCCCAATCAGGCACAAAAATATGGTGGAAGAACCCCACCCCTGAACACCGATATTTTACAAAGATACAAACACTGAACTTGTATGAACTTATGGGGCACTCAATAGCTTTGGCTGCTGTGACCGGCACCTGCCTGTGAAATGTCCTTCCCTTGGTGAACACCATGTCCCAGGAGGTGACCCATCCCAGCAGAAGGCGCTCCTAATGGCCCCAGTATCAATATGTTCTGGGAGGGAGCCTCACCAACCAAGGCCCCAAGTGCCCGTCAGAGGTCCAGGCGCTCAGGGAGGAGAAGACAGAGTCCTTACTCTTCAGGAGCTGGCCGTCCAGTGTGGGAAACAGCAATGCAAACAAACAAACAAACAAACAAACACTACGGTACCATACAAACCATGCAGCCAGAAGGACGTATCTGGTTACTCCTCACCAACGAAAAGATGAATATACAAAAGAGGATGTGATCGGTTCTCCTTGGTGAGGCCAGGAAAGATCCTACAGGCTGAGCGTAGCCGGAGCGGATTCTGGAACACGAGTAGGGGTGCGTCAGTTGAGGTGAAGAGAAGTGTGTTCCAAGCAAAGGGGACCACACGGATAAAGGCATCAAGATGGTAGCGTCAGAGACTTGCTGTAATTCATATACTCACCTGTTTTCATGGCCTGGAGGAGGACTGAGCAACAAGGCTGAGAAGTGCCTAAACACCAGCCCAAGATAACTTGCCCTGACTGGGATCCCAGTGGTGCACAAATATGGCTTGTCCTTGAGCAGTGGGATAGGGTGCTTCAGGCTCTGTTTTGGAAACTTCTATTCACACAAAAACCTGTACAAGAATGTTCGTAGCAGCTGAGTTTGTAATAGCCCCCAAATGGAGCCAACTCGTATACCCTTCCACAGGCGGCTGCTTCAATACACTGGTTATACAAACCAAGAACGATAGAATAAACTACCGATAGATCCAGCAATTTGATGGATTTCTTGGGGAATTATGCTGAGGGAAGAAAGCTAACTCCCAAAGATCTGCATTCTTTATGATTCCATTCATATTTTCGAATGATGAATTTTAGAAATGAGGACAGAATAGTGGCTGAGGGGTGGAGGCAGTGTAGAGAGTTACCAAAGGGCAACAAGAGAGATTCTGTGATGCCGAAACTCTTCAGTGTCTTGACTGTGGTGGTAGATACACAATCCTACACAGGAGGTAAAAAATGTATAAGATGTTACGGAGTTCCTGTTGTGGCTCAGCGGTTAACGAATCCTACTAGGAACCATGAGGTTGTGGGTTCGATCCCTGGCATCACTCAGTGGGTTAACGATCCGGTGTTGCCGTGAGCTGTGGTGTAGGTCGCAGAAGCGGCTCGGATCCTGTGTTGCTGTGGCTGTGGTGTAGGCCAGTGGCTACAGCTCTGATTAGACCCCTAGCCTGGGAACCTCCACATGCCACGGGTGCGGCCCTAAAATGACAAAAAGGAAAAAAAAAACAGGTCCGATGAGACCGCAGTGGTGAGAGGTGAGGCTGGAGGCAGCAGCCAGATCAGGCAGAGCAATGGATCATTTTGAAGATCTGACCTTCAGCCTGAGAATAAAGACAGGCCACAGACCTTGTGGGCTGACTCCCTGCATTTTCTATTGGCCAGAGGCAAAGTAGGCAATCCCAACCGTGCTACTTCAAGAGGAGGCAATTTATTACTTTAAACATACAGAAAATGTCTTACAAGCATAGCAGCAAGTCCAGTGACAATAAGATTCTGACGGTGGCCTGGTAGGTCACCACGGTAACTCAGAGCCTGCCTCATTTCCGGCACTGCTGGATAAGCACGTGATTCCAGATTATAACAGAGAGAAGGAAATCCATGGCAGTTAGTCGTGGTTGAAGTGACTGATGGATTCAGTTTTTTGTAGACCCCAACCAGGATCTGCCAGTTGGCTTTATATTTCCCGATGACACTCAAAACAAGTCCTTAATTTGCTGATAAGCTCAAGCCTGAAATATAATATTCCTCTGCTTATGCCCCCTCAGTGAATCCAAAAGGAACCTCACCATCCTCCTAATGGAAATAAATGGTTTTCCTACTGCCACGCAGCTTGAACTTTCTCTCTGTGTGCATCCTTGCCGCCTTCCAGCCCAATAGCCACACACCCAGAGGGAGCATCTCAAAGCCCAAAAGAGATCATTAAATTCTCCTGCTTAAAACCTTCCATGGCCTGTCTGTTCTCAGGCTGAATGTCAGATCTTTAAAATCGTCCACAAGGCTCACCAGTAGCACTGCAGAGTGAATGGCTTTGCCCAGCAATTATGCTGCTTCTTAAACAGCCTTCTTTACTTATTCCAGTGACCACCTGGGATTCCTGCAATGAATCTTCAAAATCAGCCAGGAGAGCAAATATTATGTGCTAAATTCCCTTCTAAAACATGGCACACACAACTAGAGAATCACAAGCATGAACAGGAATTGAAACAATATTGTTGAACAAAGCATGGAGTGGTCCCCTTTCCCCTGACATGAAAAACAGTTAACCTGGGATCATAAAAGGGTGGGTAGTCAGGTAATGTAAATGAACGAAACAGGCAGGGGCACTAGGGTGTGGTGGGGCTTGTGGCAAAGTGGAGAATTGAAGTCCCATTCATAGAGCAGCGCCAGACACTGGTTGTTTTCAGGGAAAGCAAGCCCAAGGGTAGATCCTCCGATTCTGCAAAAGCTTGCAACCTGGATTTGTACATGAAATCCCTTGATATTTAAATGTCTGTGACTAATTCTGATTTTTGAGATACTGTCCAGGCAAACATTCGACTCACAGGCTGCCAGTTCCTGACTTCTAAGTTAAATTGTTTTTCACATTATTTACTTTTCTTTTCTCCTCCCTTTCCAGGAGTTAAATGAAAAGAAAAGAGCTCCCTCTATAATCTTGTCTGGGTTTTTTTTTTTTTTCAAGTTCAAGTTCAACACCAGCCTATCCATCGAGGCCATCACTAGCTGAGGCATCTTGGGACATTGCCAGGTGGAGGAGAGTACAGTTCAAAGCTCTCTATTTCCTTTTCATTTCTGCTTATTTCAGTGGTGGAATCAAAGCTGTTATGTCAGAGTAACAGCCACTTGTCTTGCAAGATGAAGGAAGGAGTGAAGGATGATAAAGGCAAAGGGAGAAGCAGCCTGTCAATTGCAACCACACAGTAGGTGTTTCAAGCAAGAGAAAAGGACTATCTCTTGCTCTAAAGGACCCATGGTCTTGAAACTGTTGGAAGGACTTTACATGAGCACCTGAGGATAGAGTAAAACCCAGCATGTTTACATTTAATAGCAGTGACTAATTTTTGAAATTGCCATCCTGCTAGAGCCATGGTTGTATGAGGTCACAAGAAATGAGGTTCATGCTTGATGCAGATGCTGTTGAAAGTCCAGCCCACATCAATTCCACCCTCCTTCCTTACTGAGAGAGTCTCCCCCCCAACCCCTTTTTAAGGCCCTACCCGTGGCATATGGAAGTTCCAAGGCTAGGGGTTATATCGGAGTTGCAGCTGCCAGCCAGTGTCACAGCCACAGCAATGCCAAATCCGAGCTGCATCTGTGACCTACAGCATAGCTCACTGCAACGCCAGATCCTTAAACCCACTGAGCGAGGCCAGGGATTGAACTCGCATCCTCATGGATACTAGTCTGGTTCATAAACTGCAGAGCCACAATGGGGACTCTGAGTCTTGACTTTGCTTAGCTTCTGCCCCTCCTCCCACATGACTCATTGGTAGATCCTCATTGTCAAGGTCAATCATAGTGGTCTGATTCTCTTCATTAATGGAAGGATTAGGGCAAGCACGTGACCCAGATGGCCATGGAGGTGCCAGGGATTTGGTGACCTCTAGGAATGGACTTATCACTATTAATAATGTAAAGCCTAAAAAGAAATGACCTCTCTTCTTCCTTCGAATGTTGTCATATCTGGATGTGACACCTGGAACTCCAGCAGCCATCTTGTGATGATGAGGCAAGTCAGCTTAAGGACCAATCTGAACCCTGGTGGCAGAGTGGGAAGACAGAAAGATCTTTATCATTAGAGGTTTATTTTTGAGGAGTTCCTGTTGTGGAGTAGTGGGTTAATGATCTCTGTGGAGGCTTGGGTTTGATCCCTCGCCTAGCATAGCAGATTAAGGATCTAGCATTGCTGCAGCTGTGGCATTGATTGAAGCTACAGCTCAGATTTGATCCCTGGCCCAGGAACCTCCATATGCCTTGAGTGCAGCCCAAAAAGAAAAAAAAAAACTTTTTTTATTTGTTTCACTGAATTAAACTGAACTCAACAACCTTAAATTCTACCTCCCTCTGGAATTCTGGTGTATGAAATAACATATTTTGTGCCAATTTGAATCAGTGGCTTTCTGTTACTAATAGTCAGATGTATCCTAGCTGGCACAACGGTCATTCCAGAAAGTGTGGAATAGTCTCTTTTCCATCTAGAGTCATGTGGATTCATTCATGCATCGCCCATTAATTAGTTGAATGAGTCTGATCACAGGGCAAAGTGAAGTAGGGCCCTGGTTAGAACTACTATATATGATCCAGCAGTCCCAATTCTGGGTACCCACAGGAAATGAAATCAGTATCAAGTGCTCTCTGCCCTTTCACATTCATTGCAGCATTATTCACACGGTCTTTCTGCTTTGGGAATGACAATAGTTTATTGTCGTGGGTTTCCCTTGAAGAGCTGTTTCATACTGTCTGATTAAGGCAGCCTGTGGCTGAGGAAATGAATTACGTAAATCCCACATTTTACTTAGATTACTCCCTATGCATCTGAGCTAGGTTAAAATGCTCTGTGCTGATCAAATATCCCCAGTAGGAATAGAAAATTGGGCATTGTGGGGCTAGAAATTGTACTGCCCAGCTTGAAATGTCTGCTTAGTGTGCTACTGAACCCCTAATCCAAAGCACAGACTTAAATTACCCAGAGCAATCCACCATGTAGCCCTAAAAAAAAGACTATTTTTTTTATCTTTTGTTTTGTTTTGTTTTTTCTTTTTAGAGCCACACCTGCGACATATGGAAGTTCCCAGGCTGGGACTGAATCGGAGCTGCTGCTGCCAGCCTACACCACAGCCACAGCAACGCCAGATCCAAGCTGCATCTGTGATCTACACCACAGCTCATGGCAACGCCAGATCCTTAACCCACTGAGTGAGGCCAGGGATCAAATCCACATCCTCATGAATACCAGCTGGGTTCATTACCGCTGAGCCACAACGGGAGCTTTAAGACTGTTTTTTAAAGAATAAGTTTGAAGGCAGTTATTGCTTTCTTCCCTTTTGGATTCTTCCCTCTTTTCTGGGCCAGGGATCGACCCCTCACCACTGCTGTAACCAGAGCCACAGCAGTGACAACACCAGATCCTTAACCAAAGGACCACCAGGGAACTCCTGGATTCTTCCTCTTGATTATCTTGCTTTGCTGCAAGGATTTCTAGATGTTGTCACCTCTTAAAAACAGTCTTCTCTCCTGCTATATGCACACACCTAACCTGTGTGCTGCAGAGAACAACCACCAGGCTCTTCCTTTATCAGAACCCCAGGCTGAGTGTTAACTGTTCTCTAGAACATAAAGAGGAAATTCTTTTCTGAGTACAAGGGGCTGGGGATATCTGTTATCTGTGGCTGACCGTATCTTTTAAATACTCTCTCCTCTTTTTGATAGGGTCCCACAATTTTAGTCCCATATTCCCAAAGTAGAGTTCTAAAAACTACATTTCCCAGTTTCCCTCGCTGCTAGACACAGGCATGTGATCTAGTTTCCACCAATCAGGCACAGACATTCAAAACTGATTTGGAGGTAAACCAAAGGCAGAAAAGAGTTTAGGGGGCATAATGCTGCAGGCACAGGGAGTGGCAGAGGCGATGGAAGAGTACCAGCTCCAGCAGTTCTGCAAAATGCTACCAGGGTAATGAAGCCCAAGGCACCCATCTCATCAACCTGTCAGAGACCAGGCTTTGAGCGTTGAACGTGTGAGCTTGTTTCTCTGGTCTTCCTAACTGCTATCCTCTCAAAAAGTGTTTTCTACTTAAACAGCTCAAGGTGGATGCTGTTAACTGCAGCTGAAAGTTCCCGGACCCAATAGGCACACACAGATATGTGATAGGACTCCACTTGCAAACAAGGGTTCAAGAAAGATTTCTGTGTGGGGGAAGCTTTATCTCTTAATTACAGGGATTCTAATCTTGACCTGGGCTTGGTACAGAGGAGACTGCAAGGGTCAGAGTGTTTGAGAGAGCAGTTTTTGTGTCTCGGTAAGAATGCATGAGACAAAAATGATTGCAACTAAGACACAGTATCACATCTGCTCTCATGAAACAACCAGGATGGGGTTATTTCCAAAACAATGCCTTCCTATCCCTGCCTGAAATGTCACCCTTAGAGAAACGTCCCCGGGGTCTGGAAGGTTGTTTTCATCTTTATGAGTGTCCCACTGGAGGGCAAATCTTGTGATAGGGTTTACCCCTTTGTCGTTAGCTGTATGGCAGGCTTTAGTGGACACAGTTCAGGATCAAGTTCTCAGGAAAGAGACCCAGGAGGATCCCAAGAAGAGGAAGGTGGTGGGACATTGAAAACACATCTCACTTATTTTCCCTGCATCTGGCTCTGCATAAGTTGTGAATCAATGTGGTTGAAAACAAAAATTAGAATGCATCATAACTTACGTGGTTCTTTGATCATCAAAACCAAGTCCAGATAGAAAATTCTCTTGTGGGGCCGCAGGTTAAGGATCAGGAGTTGCCGCAGCTGTGGCACAGGCTGCAAGCGCAGCGCAAGTTCCATCCCTGGCCTGGGAGCAGCCGCTGGTGCCGCCAAAAAAACCAAAACCAAAACCAAAAAACAAACAAACAAAAAAAGGCACGATAAACCTCTCCACTGTTTCCAAAGTGATTTCCCCAAATGAAGGAAATCTAAGCATATGGCAAGAAGCTTTAAAATCTGTGAATGTGTGAATGTCTTGATGGAAACGCAAGTGGCGAGTGCTATGAACCACTCAGGCCATGTTCTCTGAAAATGCAAGGGAATCGAACTCATCTTCTCCCTTTGCTGTGTGTGGAGCTGACTCTGGTTGTGGGGATCTGCTTCCCCTCCCAGGCTGGCAATGGGATTTGGGGACTTTGAACAGACAGTCTGCTTGCAAGGCTTAAATATACTGAAAGCGAGGCTTGAAATGAGGTAAGAGGAAAACTGTCAAGTGCTACAGAAAATCTGGTGACCTGAGGTGTTTGAATCCCAGTTCCGTCTACTATGTGACCTTGGGCAAATCAGCTGATCTAACTCTCTGCTTCCTCCGCTATCAAGTGAGAAAGATCATTCTCAGCTTATAAAACTGTTATGAGGAGAATATCAATAAAATAATATCAGTAAAATACCTGATCGTGGTAAGGACCGAAGAAATGCGAATTGTTATGTGATCAGAAGGCCTGGAGTTCCCGTCGTGGCTCAGTGGTTAACGAATCCGACTAGTAACCATGAGGTTGCAGGTTCGATCCCTGGCCTCGTTCAGTGGGTTAAGGATCCGGCGTTGCCGTGAGCTGTGGTGTAGGTTGCAGGTGCGGCTTGGATCCCGCGTTGCTGTGGCTGTGGCGTAGGTCAGCGGCTACGGCTCTGATTAGATCCCTAGCCTGGGAACCTCCATATGCCACGGGTGGGGCCCTAGATAAGGCAAAAAGATAAAAAAAAAGAAGGCCAGCCTCTCTGTTCAACCTAGCCCATCTGATGGTCATGGTAAAGCAGGTTTCAGCTTCTTGTCATAGCTCTAGAAAGGCTCTGTCACTACAAGGATTCAATAAGTGACTTTCAGAGGGGAGAGCTAAAATCTTCAGCCTGCCTTCATCAACAAGCACACAAGTTCATCACCAAGCTGTTTGTTCATTTCAGTGTTAAGCGACGGTCCCCTCATTCAGAATTGAAATTAGAGAACTACCTGCCATTTGGACAATATGTTTAAGATTTATTATGAATGGTAAGCAGTCGGGGACTGGAATCGAATAGACAAATAGCCTAGATGTAAGGAGCACTCATTGGAAGACTCTTTATGGACAATCATTCACAGCAAACAAGTTCAAACCAGAAAATGCTGCTTGAAAATCATGACTTTAGTCAGAGTTGAAAGATACAAGAATAGTTAAGTATTTCGCACAAATGAAACTTGATGATGACCCAGTAGAACTGATGACTGTAGAATGCAGTCTCTTAAGGGTTTGGTTTTGCTTGTTTGTGAGAGGTTCACCGTTGTCATTGTCAGTTCAGCTGGGGGATCCTTCCTTCACGCTGAGACCCTGGAGCAAAGAGTTCATCAGCTTAAAAAAAATATTAGAAAGAGTTTAGCAAATGCAGTGAGTGAGGCCAAAGTCTAATGCTAGAAGTCAACCCATTCCTGGGAGTTCCCGTCGTGGCTCAGTGGTTAATGAATCCGACTAGGAACCACGAGGTTGCCAGTTCGCTCCCTGGCCTTACTCAGTGGGTTAAGGATCCGGCGTTGCTATGAGCTGTGGTGTAGGTCACAGATGCAGCTCGGATCTGGTGTTGCTGTGGCTGTGGCGTAGGCCAGCAGCTGCAGCTCCGATTTGACCCCTAGCCTGGCAACCTCCATCCATATGCCGCGGGTGCAGCTCTAAAATGACAAAAAAAAAGTCAACCCATTCCCAACAAACCATCAGCAATCACTCGGGAGCTTGGTAGAAAGGCAGATTCTTAGGTCTACCTACCCCAGACCTACAGAACCAGAAACTCTGGGGAAGGGACCCAGCGAGCTGTGGCCTTGAGTCCTCCAGGTGACTCAGCACCTTGACGCTTGAGAACCACATCTGTCCCCCAAGAGAGAAATTAACTTCCTCTTTTTTTTTGGAACCCACTATATTTTCGGGTCTTTTTGTTATACTATCTCAACTTGTACCCTGGTATGACTGCACAGGTGTATATATCTATATACTTTTTTTTAAGAAAAAAATGTTTTAAAGATTTATTTCATTGAAGCATAGCTGATTACAATATTGTATTAATTTCTGCTGTACAGCAAAGTGATTCAATTTTACATATTATACATTCTTTTTCAGATTCTTTTCCATGATCGTTTATCACAGGATATTGAATATGGTTCCCTGTGCTATACAGTAGGACCTCGTTTATCAATTCTATGTATAATAGTTTTTATCTGCTGATCCCATACTCCCAGTTCACCCCTCCGCCACCCTCTCCTGCTCGGCAACCACAAGTCTCATCTCAGTCTTTGAGTCTGTTTCTATTTGGCAGATAAGTTCATTTACACAGGTAGATTTTGACCAATGTTGGAAATTAAATGTATGCATTACCCCCAGGAATTTGTTATTAAAGTAGCAGCCTAGTGGGAGACTGCCAGGGAATGTGGAATCTTAATTATTACTTTGTTTCTTTGGCAATGCCTCATTCCACAAATCAAAGCTAGTTTATGAATCACACAATTACACATTATAAAACCATGACTGTAAATGGTAGTAGTGTGGGCAACTTGGGAAGAGGCGCTAATTTGGGTTTCTGCCAGTTCTAAATTGATTGTGGTTTGCTTGTTGTGGCTCCTGTTCAAATTAACTAAGACTGAAGAAAGGATGAGTAGCTCTAATTTTAAAGCACTTCTTTGATCCTACATAGCATCCTTTACCCACTGAGCCGAGAAAACACTTTTCATCCAGTCGAGAGCTTATTACACTTTCCAAGACTGGCAATTCAGCTTCCCCAGTGTCCAGACCGGTCATTTGTTTCTAATAAAGGAATTACTGAGATTCTCAGTTCAGTTATTACCTGCTCTGGGGCTCAACTCTGTGACCAGGTGATAATGAAGCCAGAGCCTGGGGTTCAATTCCCACACAGGCCAATTAGCTTTGCTCTTCTCCAGGTCCAGCCTGCACTATTAAGGGTCGTCAGCCTGCCTGAAGATGCTGCCATCCGTCCATCTCACAGTATGAGCCACCGGTCATAAAAGGGGCCAGCTGAGGATGTGGGACTTCCCCCGCATTGGCTCAAAATATTGAATCTGAGAGTTTGGCTCATGCAAATGGAAGGAAAGCGACAAGGGAAGACAAATCATGTGAGCTAGGAAGGCCAGTGGCCTGGAGGCAGAGGAGGCCCATGGTTAGGTGTGGGGAGGAGTTGAAACTGAAGTGGGGCCAGCTTCACTCTGCCCCTTCATAGAAATGGTCAGGCTAATCAGCTTTCTAGTTATTCCATTCTCTTTTTGGGGGGCTTTGCCTGTCATATGTGGAAGTTCCCGGACCAGGGACAAAACCTGCGCCACAGCAGGGACAACACCAGATCCTTAACCTGCTGAGACACCAGGGGACTCCTAGCTATTCTTGATTGTATGCTGCTTTTCCTATATTTGCTTCTTTAGGACATTTCACATATTAAGAAATAAAACCTTTCTAATCTCTGTGCCGATCTGATGGAACAGTGGGAGGCATCCCTGAAAAGCAAAGGCAAATTTGTACATTTATTTCTTCTCTGTAACTCCCTCTGCAACACATTCCCCAGGTCCCTTTCCTCATGCCCACTAAGTAAAAGGGGAAGAAATCCTAGACTGCAAAAAACAATGAATTGAGGAGTTCCCCTGTGGTGCAACTGGTTAAGAATCTGGCACTGTCACTGTAATGGCTTGGATCACTGCTGTGGCCCGGATTTGACCTCTGGCTCAGGAACTTCCACATGCCTCCAGCACAGCCAAAAAAAAAAAAAACACCCAAACAACAACAGCAACAAAACAATACCCTGGGTCCAAATTACAAAAGGAACCCAAAGGCTAACTTTAGCTTTGCTGAAACTCAGAATAATCCACAGCCACACTCAGGATTAAAGATTAGGCACTGGAGCTGACCCAAACACCGTTTCATGTTGTAGAAACCATAATGTAAAATTTCTATTAATTTTCTTTCTCCCCCCCACTTTTTTTTCTTTTTGTTTTTTTTTTTTAGGAAGTTCCCAGCCTAGGGGTTGAATTAAAGCTGCAGCTGCCAGCCTGCGCTACAGCCACAGCAAGGCCAGATCTGAACTGCATCTGCGACCTCCATTAATTTTTTGTGAGAAGGGTAGAGTTAAAAGATTAAGGTTAACCTTGAGGAGTTCCCATCAGAAACAAACCCAGATAGTATCCACGAGAATGTGGGTTTGATCCCTGGCCTCGCTCAGTGGGTCGGGGATCCGGCGTTGCTGTGAGCTGTGGTATAGGTTGCAGATGTGGCTCGGATCCTGTGTTGCTGTGGCTGTGGTGCAGACTGGCAGCTGCAGCTCCGATCAGACCTCTAGGCTGGGAACTTCCATATGCCACGAGCGTGGCCCTGAAAAGCAAAACAAACAATTTTCAAGGGTAACCTTGAAAATTATTGGCCACAATTGTTAAAAAGTTCTGGAGCTTATTTTCCATGTTATAATGGTCTAGATACAGTGCACGTTTATACAAATCTTTTTTGAATCGAGTAAATATCTTTGTCATCAAAACATAGGAAGATACTCAGTTTCTAAGTAGGGCTCTGGAAGACTGGGCAACAGGATGATTTTATTATTAAAATCGGAGAAGGGAGGCTGTGTGGGCAGTTTTTAATTTTAAGAAAAGTCCTCAGCCTCTGAAAATCCCTGCTGCTAATTCTAGTAATGCCCGACTAAATTATTAAACTTTCTCTCTAACCCTGAGACATAGGGAGATTTCTCATAGAACTGTTATTCTCTTGGTACTTACTGCCTCTTTGTGAATAAGATAATTGTAGGTTGTTTGCAATTTTCATATCAACATACTTTCTTGAGGTGGAATTTCCAAAGCAAGAGAAGTGATCAGCTGTTGTGGACAGCTGATCCAAAACAAACTGTTGAGTTTTGTTTTTCATACCGCTGGGAGATATAGCCGAAAGAATGGTACCAATGTGTGCAACAGCTAATTATTCAATTTGAGTGGGATGAAATGGGATGGGGCTTCTAAACTTGTAAAAAGAAGAGCAAAGCATAAAAATATATAACAGAGAAAAGCAAGGCCTGATTATGAAAGATGAATTTTTCAGCTCACATGGTATACTGATAAATATCGTCCCCTTGAAGCAGTCACTCTCTGTGACACCCACCCAATCCATCCTCTAGTAATGCCACTCGGAGACCTTTTTGGAGCTATTCTTTTGGGGGTTTGGGGTGCCATGCCTGCAGCACAGGCAAGTTCCGGGGCTAGGGATCGAACCAGGCAACAGCAGCAAACTGAGTCACAGCAGTGATAAATATGAATCCTTAACTCACTTAGCCACCTGGGGTCTCCTGGAGCTATTCTTTTGTAATTGCCCTCAAAGCTTACAGAATATCCCTCTAAAGATGGTAGGAAGATTTCAGTCCTTGAGGCAGGAATTGAATTTTTCAGAACATTTCAAAGTTATGCAGAGCTAGGTGTAGGGGGAGAAAGCAACTCAAAGTGGATATTGTTTTTTGGTTCAAAAAGATGCACTGCAGCTTAATAACATAATAGGGTTTGGGGGGTATTTTACGAATGAGCTATGAGGGTAAGTCCATTTCAGTCTTTGTCAAGTTATTTTAGAGGGTTTTGTGATGGTGATCGTTGTTATTTTTGAGACCAAGGAGAAGGCACTGCTGCTGGACATCCATCCACAGGAAGTCCATCAAAGACCTTGACCAAAAACAGGCCAGCCCAGCCAGGGGCCAAGAAGTCAATCACAAATTCCCAGAGCCCTCAGAGTCATGTGGTCCATTAACAAACAGGCGTGCTTATATAACACAGTTGTGGACAAGAGAATCCGTCACTCAAGGCTTTGTACAAAGTTGGTACTTATTTCTGTATTGGTTGATTTAATACATTTTTTCTTTCTGGATAAAGGCTACTGGAGCTTTTCTCTCTAGATGCACAATGCAACACATGAAGTTTTGTTTGCATTGAGCATAGAGAATCCACAGTAGAGGGAAGAGCAGTGAAACATAAAGGCTCCCTCGGGAGAAATCAGCTGAGGCTTGGGCGAGCCAGCCCCGAGCCTCTGTTAAGGGCTCATCAATCAGGGTTGACCCCTGCGAAAGAGGGAACGGCGCTAGCTCATCAAGGTCTGTGAGTGAAACACAGTATCATTTACTGCCAGAAGCGGGGAGAAACAAGGCCGCTACTGCATCCTGCATCCTTCATGTTTGAAATCAATGAGGACCGTTCCCAGAAGATGTCTGGCGTGGCAGCAGACTGTCCAAGTCAGATAGCACAGGCTTTTCCCTTGAAAAGCTCTATGAGTGATCTCAGTTTCCTCACCTCTAAAATGGAGAGAATAATAGAATCGTCCTGAATCTTCCTCCTCAGACTGCTGTATTACCTGAGGAAATGGAGATAAACTGTCTTACCTGGTGCTTGGATTATAGAAATTACTCACTAAAGCTAGAGGTTATTATTATTAATCGTTTTGCCATGATTAGTTTTGCCTTTTACTATAAATTTCACGGAAACGTCTTAAAAGTTAATAAGAATCACATCGTCTTCAGTTGCCTTGCTTTCTTCCTATAAACTTTACTCCCTTTTATATCATTTACTGTCTTTGTATCTAAACAATGCCAGTTTGATATAATTCTTTTTCCCCATCCTCTATAAATAAGCTCATGTACGGAACAAATCAGTTAACCTGAGATATTTTCACCAAGTTTTGAAGTATTAGGATGAGACCTGAACTAGGTAATCTTACAACAAATGTAAAAGAATACTATTTTGCATAAAAAATAGCAAACAAGAATACTCTCTTCTGAAAGCACACGTGAATAGGCCCTCCCACCAGTATTCATCAAAAATAAAAAAGGAGTTCCCATTGCAGCTCAGCAGGTTACAAACCCGACTAATATTCATGGGGATGAGGGTCTGATCCCTGACCCTGCTCAGTGGGTTAAGGATCCGGTGTTGCCATGAGCTGTGGTGTAGGTCACAGATGTAGCTCGGATCCTAAGTTCCTGTGGCTGTAGCTTAGGTTGGCAGCTGCAGCTTGGATTTGACCCCTAGCCTGGGAACTTCCATATGCTGCAGGTGTGGCTCTAAAAATAAAAAAAGATAAACAATAATAACTAGGAGTTCCCTGGTGGCCTAGCAGTTAAAGGATCTGGTGTTGTCACTACTGTGGCTTGGGTCGCTGCTGTGGCATGGGTTCAATCCACATGCCACAGATGTGGCCAAACTTAATTACTATTTTAACTAATTAAAATATTTTGGTAGGGTCTGGTAGTTTAAAAAAAAAATCCCATCAATGCACCATTGCTAACAAAACTCCTAAGATGGAGTTTAAAATGCTGAGAGGAAAAATAATCTATGATATTGAAAAGAAAACCTAGCATGGGGATTGGCAGCCCATTTTCCTTACGTGATATGGTTGCTCTGAAGGCTTGCCTCTAAACAGTTTTATCCTTCCCCTCCCCTTCCAACTCTCCCAAAACACCCCCCACCCCCATCCACCCCACCACACTCCCAGTTCCCAAGTGTGTTCATTATACCTTTGAGACTTGGATTAATGTCTTTAAAGTTGCTGCCATCCTTTGAATCCCAAGTAGACTGATGAATACCCAGGGGCTCCCACTGAGGTGGCTGATGGCTTCCAGTCCCCTTTGCTTCTAGGAGGTTCAGCAAATTCCTTGTGGCTTCTTCCCACTGAATGTACTCCCTCAGCTGTTCCTTCATGTTTCCTCCCTCATAAGCATATGGAGACTCTCCTGTGCTCTTTTTTCCCATTAAGTGTCCTGTTCAAAAACAAAAACGTTATACAGCCAGTATTCTATAACAACTAGAAATGGAGTATAACCTTTAAAAATTGCGAATCACTATGTTGTGCATCTGTAACTTATATAATATTGTACATCGACTATACTTAAATTTTTAAAAATGTTCGATGCCATAATCTTAAAGAAATAAAATAAGAATATGCTTTCGTTCAAAAAAAAAAAAAAAAACAACAAAAACGAAAACAGAGGGCCAAAAATGTAACCTAGGGGAATGAATGAATGAGAAATTTAAAAGGGCACTGATTGTGTTTGTCCTGCTTCCTGCTAAATGTGGGATAAACAGCATTTTTATTATTAGGAGTTAGTTCCTAAATGACTGACAGATTTTGCTCCCTGCTCAAAATGCATAATGAGTGGGCAGAATTCAGAACTGCAACTCAGGAGGCCTGGGTCCGGTCCTAGCCCCTGTGGTAACTAGCTAGGTGACCTCTGCCAAGTCATTTAGAATCCTCAGTCCTCAATTTTATCAACAATAAAATGAACAGATTGGACTAGATGACATCTAAGGAAACTTCCACATCTGAAATTCTATCACCAATTCTGTGTGCACAGAATTCTGTTCCCAGCTGAATCATGGAGTTTGAACATCTTCCTCTGTCAATTTTGAATTGCTCCTGAAAAGTCACTACGCTTTTCTCTATATGATTAAAAAGGTATTGCTTTTCTCTTATCTGTAATACAAATGTACCAAAGGGATCTGTCATTTTAAACTTTTTTAGAATTTTAGCTGCGGTTGAACCTATAAATTTTACCTAGAAATGACAGTTTGTAATGAAAAACAAGTTGAAGACAAGTTCTGACCAACACTTCAGTCACTGCAGATGCAGAATTTTCAGTCAGTGACTCCAGGGATGTGCACTTGCCATGTAAACAGATAAAAGTTGCTGTGCAAGAGCCAAACCACTAAAAGCATGGAAACTTGGTATAGAAATGGGATAGCCATTGGGTCAGAAGGGGTTATGGAATTTAAAAACTGCATTCTTAACACTCTACCCAGTGGCTTAATTATACTCACATTATCTTCTTTACTTCAGTTGATTCTCCCCCTTTCTCTGTCATTGGGTTTTATAGCACTTTCAAATATCTAACGTTAATAATGAAACTATGCTGCTTTGATTTCAAGTTCACAAAGAAAGCTATCTGGGGCTCCAATGTTGACTGGCATTACAAGTATTTAAGGCAAACATTATTAAATTAGATTTGACAGTCACTTCAAATGGAAGGAGGACCCTTCCCAGCAGCTCTGTCCACCCAGAGAGAAACCCTCACGACGATTTTTTTCTTGTGTGTTTATTGCAGTTTACAGCTCACAGGATGCTTAAATGCAGATTATTTCATTCAATCCACACCATAATAAATTTGATAAAAATGAGACATGCCAAAGGTCACACATATGCAAGTAAAGATTCTAGGACTGAAATCAGGTCACAGTCCAGACTCTATGATATTATACTGCTTTGAAGTGTCTTTGAACTTCCTAAGAATATAAGGCAGTTAGAAATCATCCTGAGGTCTGGAAATAAGGATAAGGTCTACAAAAGGCTTTCTAATGTTATCAAAAAGGAATGGGGACCCTATATCACTATGTCATGATTCATTATGTGACTCAGAAAAATTAATTCTGTGAATACTGGAGAGACTGCAAATGAACTTTTACTGCCCTGCAGTGTGAACCTTGCCAAGTTATTTAGGACCTGATGCTTCTCACAATTTTAAGAAGCTTTTAAGGACACTGCCCCAACTGAAGAGTTGGAATCTTGAAAGACTGGCTTCTCACTTATCTGCCTGGTGAACTTGGTGCCCGGATACCCACTAAATAACCTTGCATTTAGCCATCACAGTGATTATGTTGCACAACTTCCCAGGAAGTAGCGAATCATTTGGCTTTGTTAATACAGAGGAAATTGAATCATGATAATGGGAAAGCAGGATTAGAATCTGATGCTCCGCTAATGACCTCAGTTACTCTTGTCCTCGGTCATCCGCTGTCATCTAGTTAGGACGGTGGAAATGAGAAAGGCGTTATTGGCAATGAAGCGTAGGGACCATGGAGATGTTTTTACAAATAAGAATTTCATTTTGGTCGTGTTTGGATAATTTTGTGGCCTTTTCTAAAATGGAAGGATAAAGTAGACCTCCATTCGGTGAGTGATTTAACATAGATCCTTGGGACCTTGTACTGAATTTGCATATTTGGTGGCTGGGTGTTCAGACACCCTCCCCTAGACCCTCAGACTGGTTATTAAGGAAAGTGCGCCATCTGTAACATCCCAGTTGAAGCACGCATTTCCAGGGTCCTGATACACTTCTCAGCTAGCTCCCGGCACCCAAATAGTCATTGTCTCCATGGCAACATGGACATTATGCCCACTTCCCTCTCTTTTCCCATCAGCATTTATTATGTGTCCATATCATAATAATGGAGATCTCAGCATAGACAAAAGACAGGCACTTGAAAAAAAATAAAACCTTGCCCAGAGCGGGGAGGGAAGCTTTTGTCCTTTTCATTGCTTAAAAAATACCACTAAAATGGCAGATTTGAAACAGAATTTTCTTGAACTCCAAACTTGAAGATGATGCTAACTTTGGGAAATATCCACTAGGAAAGTATTGAATGCTTCTGAGAGTTAGATCTTCTGGAGTGATACTTCAACTGTATTTCACAGCTCTGGGGCAGCACAGTTACATAAAGCCATTCTGTGGCTGAATACTGGTGTTCAGGATTCAATTTGCCATGACACGCTTCACCTCAAGAGTTAGAGCCATGACCAGAAACATATCTCGGGAGCACAGGGGATAGTTAGCCATGTTCGTGTTGACCTGTATTTTCTTCACATACAAAAAAAACATTTCTATGAACCTCAAGCCAGATAAAAATTGGTTTTCAGTCTGTTAATTCATTTTCCATGGCCGCCTCATATTTCTCTCAGCTGGAAAGAGGCAATTCACTTAATGAACCTGTAAATTTGTGCTGACAGCTTCTTCGTGGACAGCAATATGTAGCTTTAGTTTGCTTTAATTAAGATTAAACTGCCTGTCTTCAGTGATTGAGGAGGACAGCATTTACTTTGGAGAGCAGAAAGCTCAATTTAAAATCTAACGTGTAATGCATGCTTGTGAATGCTCACATCCCAAGAGAGGGCATGGCTACTCAAAGCAAACTTTTTCTCAACTGCAACATCATTTTAAACCCAAATGCCGTTTGCTATGTCACCTCCCTCTTTCCCTTGTTTTTTTTTTTTCATCAACTATGCAGTCAGCCAAGGGAGAAACAAGGGAAAGGGTGGGTTTGAGAATAAATAAGAGAATAAGATAATTGGGGGGGTGCCACTGGTCAGTATACTTTTGGGCTGGGAATGCTCAGGTACCACCCACCATGAAGGGTGATTCAGTTGCAGACACCCTAAAGACCTGTGGCCAGTGTGCTCTGGAACACAGCCATCAGGCTTGGCTTGCATCAAAATAACATGATCTAACTGCCCAGCTAACTCTCTTGTCCTGCCTTTGATCTGCAAGGGTACCGGACAGCAAGCCTTTTTAGTCCAAAATATGGACGAGCGAAAAGAGACTGGAAATCTGGACGTTTCATTTCACCTTCCCAGCCCACTGGATGGTGGCTGGACTGGACAATGGCCACTTGATCTAAATTCCCAGGG